>PVLD010000147.1:0-366511 GCA_004027595.1 Dinomys branickii | reverse complement strand
TATGTTGAATAGGAGTGGTGACAATGGACATCCTTGTCTTGTTCCTGACTTTAAAGTGAAAGTTTTCAGTTTATGTCCATTTAGTATGATGTTGGCTGTTGGTTTGTTGTAGATGGCTTTGATCAGATTGAGGTAGAGGCCATCTATTCCTATTTTTTCTAAGGTTTTTAACATGAATGTATGTTGGACTTTATCGAATGCCTTCTCTGCATCTATTGAGATGATCATGTGGATTTTGTCTTTGATTGTATTAATATAGTGTATTACATTAATTGATTTGCGAATATTGAACCATCCCTGCATTCCTCGAATGAATCCTACCTGGTTGTGGTGTATAATTTTCCTTATGATTCGCTGTAATCTATTTGCCAGTATTTTCTTGAGTATCTTTCCATCTATGTTCATTAGAGAGATTGGCCTGTAGCTCTCTTTCTTGGTTGGGTATCTCTCTGGTTTTGGTATCAGTATAATACTTGCCGCCAGAAATGTTTTGGGGAGAGTTGCTTCCTTTTCAATTTCATTGATGAGTTTGAGGAGTGTTGGCATTAGATCTTCTCTAAATGTTTTATAGAATTCTGCTGTGAATCCATCAGGGCCTGGGCTTTTCTTTGTTGGTAAGTTTTTAATGACGTTCTCAATCTCATTAATTGATATGGGGTTGTTCAGGATTTTTACATCTTCCTGATTCAATTTTGGCAATTTGTACCTTTCTAGGAATGTGTCCATTTCTTCTGTATTTTCTATCCTATGGGAATACAGATTTTTAAAGTAGCTATTAATGATCTTTTGTATTTCTTTTGGATCTGTAGTTACTTCCTCTTTTTCATTCCTTATTGCATGAATTTGAGATCTTTCCCTTCTTTTCTTGATAAGGTTGGCTAGGGGTTTATCAATTTTATTTATTCTTTCGAAGAACCAACTCTTTGATTCACTAATTTTTTGTAGAGTTTTCTTCATCTCAATTGCATTAATTTCTTCCCTGAGTTTTATAATCTCCTCCCTTCTTTGGGCTCTTGGTTTGGCTTCTTGCTCTTTTTCTAAGAGTTTGAGGTGTATCATTAGGTTATTTATTAGCTCTCTTTCTATTTTCTTTGTATATGATTTCATTGCTATAAATTTCCCTCTGAAGACTGCTTTCATTGCATCCCACAGATTCTGGTAGGTTGTACTTGCGTTTTCATTTATTTGTAGGTAATTTTTAATTTCTTCTTTAACTTCTTGTGTGACCCATTGGTTATTCAGTAGGTTGTTGTCTAATTTCCATGTGTTTATGTGGTTTTTGGAGTTCTCTTTGTCATTAATTTCCAATTTTATTGCACTGTGGTCCGATAATATGCATGGGATAATTTCAATTCTTTTGCATTTAGGTCGATATGCTCTATGGGCTAGAATGTAGTCTATTTTGGAGAAAGACCCATGTGCAGCTGAGAAAAATGTGTATTCTGATGTTGTGGGGTGGAACACTACATACATCTACTAAGTCCATCTGTTCACACTTTTGGTTCAGGTCTGTTATTTCTTTGCTGAGTTTCTGTCTGGTTGACCTGTCTCTTTGCGTCAGAGGGGTGTTTAGGTCCCCTATTACAATAGTGTTATTAGTTATTTGATTTTTTACGTCTGTTAAGATTTGACTTGTAAAGTTAGGTGCTCCATGGTTTGGTGCATAAATGTTTAGGATTGTTACCTCTTTCTCTTGCAGCTTTCCCCTAACTAGTATGTAATGGCCTTCTTTATCTCTTTTGATTGTTTTTGGTTTGAAGTTTACATTGTTTGCAAACATAATAGCGACCCCTGCTTTTTTCTGGTGACCTCTCTCATGGAGAATTGTTCTCCAACCTTTAACTTTCAACCTGTGGATTTCCTTTTGAGTAAAATTTGTTTCCTGTATACAGCATATAGTTGGATTGTGTTCCTTAATCCACTCTTCCAATCTTTTCCTTTTGACTTTTGAGTTGAGGCCATTTACTTTAATTGTTATCATGGTTATATGTTGGCTTATTCTAGTCATGTTATTTACTTGTTGTTTTCCTTCTTTTGCTGAGTGTTTACTTGCTTGTTCTGTTTAGGGAGTTATTCTATTGTTGTTCTTGGAATTTTGGTCTCTTTTTTCTCTGTCTAGAATATTTTTTAGTGCTGTTTGCAATGCTGGTTTGCCACTCATGAAGTTCTTCAGTTGTTCTTTGTCGTGGAAATATTTTATTTCTCCATTGAATTTGAGGGATAGTTTTGCAGGATACATCAGTCTGGGTTGGAAGTTGTTTTGTCTCAGAACCTGTAATATCTCGCTCCAAGCTCTTCTTGATTTCGTGGTTTCTGTTGAGAAGTCTGCTGTGATTCTGATGGGTTTTCCTTTATAGGTGATCTGTTTCATTTCTCTAGCAGCTTTTAATATTGTGTTCTTTTGCTGGATATCTGGGATCTTGACTATTATATGCCTGTGTGTGTTTTTCTTTGGGTTATGGATCATTGGGGTTCTATATGCCTCGATTAACTGAGCTTCAGTATCTTTTACCTTGTTTGGGAAATTTTCTGCTATTATTTCAGCAAATATTCTTTTTATATCGTTTGTGTGGTCTCCTGCTGTTTCACATACTCCCATAACTCGAATATTGTTACGTTTTGCCTCATCTTGGAGCTGTTGGATTGACTTTTCTTGTGTCTTTGATGATATTATGAGATTCTTCCTTTCACGCTCATAAGCTGCCATGCTGTCTTCAAGTTCTGAAATTCTAACTCCAGTTTCATTTAAGCAGTTTTGCAAGCTTTTAGTGTAAGTTTTTAAATCCTGGTATTCTCTTTGGACCTGTTTCATTCTTGGTAATTCATTCCTAAATTGCTCTTGTAACGTTTCCATTTATTTCTTATTTTCTTCTAGTCTTTTATCTATTTCTTCTCTATGTGTACAGAACATTTCTTCCATCATTGTTTTCAGCTCGTTTTTTGTCTGAGAGATCATTGCAGGTATGTGGTTTATTTCTGCTTTAAGCTCTTTTATGGCCTGTTGGAGTTGTTTCATTTCGGATGCAATCGTTTCATAACTTGCAGGTATGTGGCTTCCTGGTTCCCCTGTATCCTCGCATTCAAAACTTGTTCTGGGTGGGGTTGAGTTTTGAGACTGCGTTTTGTTCCTCTGTTTTCCCATTTTGGGGTATCATTCAAAATGTGGAGCTATAAATTCCCCAGGCAGTTCAGCAGGCAAAGGTCTGCTGCAGAGGCTGCTCCAATGATTCCTTCTCTTTGGGAGAATGTCCCTTAAGCTGTCTGGTGAGATTTCCGCTTCTACTCCCTACCCCAAGACCTGGCTGGGGCGCATAAAAGCTCGCCACCCCAGGGACCTTGCAGGCAGGGGGCCACTCAGGTGTTCCCCCCTGGGTGGATATCCTCCCCCCCTCACAAATCTCGTCGGGGCACCTAGCCAGCTCTTCCAACCCAGGGATCCTGCAGTCAGTAAAGCTGCTTGAATGTCCCTCGCTGGGCGGAGCTTCTTCCCGACTCAGAAAAAACCGGTCAGGGCGCCCAATCGACTCACCCTGGGATCGTGCAGACAGGAATGCCGTTCAGATGTATCTCCCTGGATCGAGCTTCTTCCCAACTCAGAAATCCTGCTGCGGTGTTCACTAGACTCTGCCATTCCGAGATCCGTGCTCGCAGGAGATCCTGGTGCTCCCTGGCGTTTTTCCACCTCCTCAGCTTTCTCGCAGGAGCCGCCGACCGCAGCTGCCACAGTTCACGCGGTGTCGGCTGCAGGGGCGGGGCTGTGAGCAGGATCTGGGACCGCTGCCCAGATTGGCTCAATCTGCCCCAAGAGTGCATTCTCTGAGTTTATTCTGCTCCGTCACCTCCAACAAATCCTGGTTACAGCCGCCTCCAAGCCAATCGGGTTCAGGAGCTGGGAGGGTCTGTCCCGCCGCAATCACTCTCTCGACTATACGCGGATTGAGCCGAGCTGCAGCCCAAGCGCAGCGCCGATCCCTTGGGCGCCCAGCTCTCAGGATCCACCCACTTCTCGCCACGTGTCTTATCCAGCCAACCCTTTAATGCTCAGGCTGCGGAGAGCAACACAATCAGTTGGAATTTCACATCCGCAGACCGGGAACCCACGCGCAGAGGATCAGTCTCTGGGAGAGTTTCCCTCTGCCGCTCACCTGGTCGCCATCTTCCCGGAAGTCCAAGATGTAGTATTTTTATACAAAGGAGCATTATGCAGCTATAGAGAAAGATAAACTCAAGGCAGGCTTTTGTAGGTAAATGGATGCATCTATGGACCATACTCATAAGTGAAATAAATCAGATTCATGTGTGTAAACATTGTATTGTCTCCCTAGTGTAAGAACCTGAAAGAGTAAATAAAATCTAACGGGTACAATAGATACTGGGAAAGGGAAAGAAACTTCTCAGAAGAAATAATGACTGGAATGAGGGAAAAGAGGAAAGAAAGGGGAAATATGAATATGAATATATACATATATATATACATACACAAGATTCCTAAGATAATTGTACTACTAATTTCTATTGCATTATTGAAAGGAACAGTTAATATTTAATTGTTTGATCAATCTTATATGCCTATATTTATTTATCTGAATAACCAATTTGAAGATCCCACTATGTAATACAACAGCCATTGTTAATTTCCTATCACCTTGTCTGAAATTCTGTATTGCTTTTATTGTTTTTATGTTGTTTTGCTTATGTCTGTATGTTTTTAAATATGTTTTGGTTGTTTTATATTTAAAATAAAATTTCAAAAATTAAAAAACAAAATAACCATATGTCCAGTACAAAGAAATGATAGATATCTGAGGGGGTGATGCTACTGGGTACCCTGATCAGATCAGTGCAGGGAGTATACATGTACTGTACCCCATAAATATGTACAATTGCTGTGTCAATTAAAAAATTTTAAATACTGTCAGAAATGAACTTACCAGTACGGGGGTTATAAATACTACCTCACTACAAATGTGCTAAAACCATAGCCCAGAGGAGGTGATCTTGTTCAACTCATCTTGCTGTGTTGGCAGAGTCCGGTTTGTTTATTTGCTTGCTGACTTGCCTGTTAGCTAACAAGAATGGCCTGTGGCAACCACCGGGGTAGCTAGGGAAACACATCGTGACCCCAGCTCCAAAGGAGGAGTGAGAAGACTCATAGTGGGGCGGCCAGAAGCAGACAGCGAGGGCATGAGGCAGGGACGCCGCGAGCTACTGCCCTAAGTGAGGGTTACTAATCCTCTGTGACACCCAGGAAGAACCGCCTTGCACCCAGGAAGAACAGGGAGGGCACCAAACTTGCCTGGAAACCCTGGAGTTTCCTTTAGCTGCTGAGCCTGCTGGGCTTGGTCCAAGACTGAAATGCCTCCAGAAGCCCAGGCATAGGCTCCTTTAGGCACAGGTGTTGAGAATGGGAGCCTCAGGGTTGCACTGGAAGCTTTGGGCTGAGTCCAGAGACCCACAGGAGACTCCGAATACTCTCCCTCTGCTGTGTGGTGTTAGCTGTATGATGCGAGATTTGAACAAGCGGCCTTCCAAAAGTCAGTCCTAGGCTTTAAGGTCTTAACCACCAGCCCTGACATACAATGTGCCACTTGGTCCTCAGCATCAGATACCAACACCAGTCAAGTGCTTTTCGTAGTTCTTGTCTGCAGCCCTGCTTGACCCTCCACCTTCTAGGTGCACTGCCTGGCTGACTGTCCCATCTCTTGCTGTCCCTCCACCCCTCCTGTCACATTCAGTCTTGTCTCTTCCAGTCTGGCCCCTGAAGCAGGGGCGTCCCAGAGCTCTAGAACTGTGACCCTCTCCCTAACCCTTAGCTGCCCATCCCCTGCCCAGAGAAAATGCCTCAGCACCTTTCCCCTACACTCCTTCTTTTGCCCAGACCCCCTCTGAGGTCCCTTCCTACCATTCTCTGCAAAGGAGAACGAGGCCACCTCACGTGTGGGAGAAAGGAGTACAAACTGGTCCCGAGACACACAGTGTGCACCTTGGCAGCCCACTCCAGATTCGGGAAACATCACAGTGCAGTAACTGACTCATGGGTTGGAGAAAGGAGGCATAGGCTTCAGAATGGGCTCTGTCTGACTTTCTGAGGCTGACCTGAAGGCAAGAGTAGCATGAATCAGTGGGAAGAGAAGTGTTATGGTTTGTATCCAGATGTCCCCCCAAAGCATCATAAAGTCATGGGGGCGGGCTTCTAGAGTTTGTGATTGATGTGTGGTCCAATGCTGAGATTATGGGTGTGAGTGCTGCACCTACCCTGGGACAGGTCACACGCGTACAGTACAAGGGAGGGGAGAGGGTTTGCCTTCTCTCCTCCCTCTTTTGCACTTCTTGCTTTGCTGTCTTCCACTGCCATGAACTGTCACCCTTCTGCTGTGTGCCACCCTGCCCTGGAACTAGCTGATTATGGAGCAAGACCTCCACAAACTGAGCTAAATAAACCATTCCCTCTTTCATTTTGGTGTCAGGTATTTTGTCTTGGCAATGAGAGAAAAATAACTAAGACAATCAGCTACTGGGAGATTGATGCCTGCCTGCTGTGGCTGCTCCACTGACCAGGTATGTGGCTGAGTGAGTTTGCTATCTCTCTGAACCTCAATATCCTCATCTTCCAGTGGGGCTGGTGCAATCCACCCCTCTCAAGGTTGCTGGGAAATAATGAGTATGAAGTACCATCATAGCTTTCAGAGTGCTTTGCATGAGCTGGGCATTGCTCTCTAGCATTACTGTCCAGAGTGCTGGCCTGTCCACATCTGCAGTCTTTGCATCCCTCCACTTTCAGCTTCTCCCAGTAATAGCCTGCCTGGTGAAGCTGGCTGCATTTCCAACTTCGACTCTGAGGTGAAAATTGATCTGGGTGTTCTTTGTGAAGACAAATGAGTGGACACATAGCCACTCTACAAGTTGGTTCTTGGGCTCTAAATGAATGATTCATGTGTTGAGCTGGAAATAGTGCCTTACATTCTGGGGCCTCTGGGATTCTTGGAAAGAATTTGACCTCCTCATCACTTTGGAACATGATGCTACAGCAGAGCTACTGTCCTGTTTGCTGAATTTAGGTTTGGCTGTTTCTTTGTGTAAACAGGGTGCTGCTCTGCTGAAGGAAGTAGTGGACGAGCTGTTCTCATCTCTGTTTAGGTAGGTTTCAGGCATCGTGTTCCTTAAAACATACAACATTTGGGTCTTCACACCTCCTTCAACTAGTTGTGTGGTTTCTTCAAGTTTCTGCTTCCCACTTGGAAGACAGAGACATCAATCTCAGAAGCAAGCATGAGGCAGGCCTGAGCTTTGAAGTTTGCTGTGGTGCACTGTGCATCAAATAAAAATTGCATGGGACCATCTGTTTGCTTTTTTCCTTTTTTTTCTTTTAGGTTCACAACTGAAGTAGAAGTCTGTTAGCTCCAAGCTCATCTCCAAGCATTTGACTCAGAGGATCTGTTTCTCAAGCATTTGCCTTTCATCTTTGTTTTTAACATCCAGGATAGGACCACCCCCCCGCACAGCACTACACATCTAAAAAAGTAGTCATTGGGTACATGCAGGTACCACTGCAATGGCAAAAATCAGACCATCTGGCTGATTCCAGGAGACAAATGCACTGGAGGGAAGCATCGCAAACAAATCCATCTTGCCTAGAGGTGAGCACCATGCTGCTATTAGTATGAGCAGGGACAATGGTCTGTCATTACATTTCCTCTATTTAATATAGATGTAGTTTTGGAACCTAGATCACCTGAGTTCCATCTACAGACTTCTGTTGGAGGAGCTCAGTCTGCAACATCCTCATGTCAGAACATGGGAACAGACAAAAGCTCTCCCCACCATTAGGGAAGTGACTGTCAACTTAATGATTGGGAACGACCAGGCCCACTGTACCTACTTCCTTTTTATTTCACCCTTTAGCTTGCCTCACAGGCCCCTAGAGTTGACTGGACCCAAAAGTAATACACATGGAGTTCTGCTTCCAAAACCTTTGTGACAAAAAGAAACTTCAAAAAGTCTGACTGCTTCATATTTACTTCTCGTGCCCATCTGAGACCCTGTCTCTCCTATTGCCACACACACACTCTTCTGCTGTGCATGTGCCATGTTCACTGCCCTGGCTCTGGTGCCTAGTGCAGGGTGGGGCAGATATATATTATGCTCCACACCTCGATGCTCATAGAAAGTCCCAGAAGACGACAATGAAGCTAAAAAATCCCTGTCACCTGGTGATGTTATAACCATCACAGGGTTGTATTGCAACACATTCCTCACAAATTTGTGGTAATGCTAGGCACAGAAACCTACCACACAGCCTATTGTCTGAGAGTAGAACCGATATGACTACATACAGTCCACAGTAATGGGTGAAGATAAGACCACTAGGTTATTGATTTATGTGTTTACTGTAGCATGCCTTCTCTTATTATTTTGGAAAACACTCCTTCTACTTATAAAGCCACCCATGATGGTAAACAGCAAGCAGCACTGTGCTAGCAGCAGCTTCACCATCTTGTGTTTACCCCTTCTTTTGGCTGCATTCTTTTCTCTGCACTTGATTTAATCACATGTTGCTTTGTTTATGGCCCCAGACATGGTAGCAGGCACAGAGTGTACAGTAGCCATAGCAGGAACAGCAGTGGTGGTAATAGGCTCAGCTACCTGGGTTTGTGCAAATACATCACAGTGCTCCCCCAGTGACAGAGTCACCCGGTGATACCTTCCCACACTGTGGACTTGTTCAGTGATACAGGCATGCACACCTACAGTAACTGCTCAGAGTTGGCCATTTGGTCTACTTGGTATATTAGTGGAACAGAGGCTTTGTATACAAAAGGTACATTTCCTTGCTCTTATAGAGTCTCTTTTGCATTTGTTGAATAAGGGAGTAGTTATATCACCTAGTTCTATCACCTCAACTTTTGGCCCTGTGTCTCTTCATGGAAAGGAGGGGACAGATGAACTATGGGCTCAGAAATGACAAGCTTCCCTTTGCCTCATGGGCTAGAGCCAGGTAGATGGACTGAGTTGATGTAGGGGGAACCTGGACCATCTGGAGCTCCTAAATGCTATCCCATGCATAGAGCAAAGGTGTAGCCAGGAGAGAGCCTTCAGAGTACAGCTCTAGTTTCCTGAGCAGCTGCATATGCCAGACAATGCCTGAGTGACTTTGCAAGGTTTCCTTTGTAGTGTAATCTCCCAGCCTTTCAGGGAAGTAGAAATTACCAACACCAGGTGACAGAAGAGGAAAACTTGGGCTGTATGTATGCACGACTTAAATTCACAAGGCCCTCAAAAAGCAAAACCAGATGTCTTAGGTTACTTTCTTGTTGCTTGGACAAAATACATGACCTCTACAAGTTAAGGAGGAAAGGTTTATTTTAGTTCACAGTTTGTAGAGGCTCAGTCTATAGTTGGCTGGTTCTAAGACAGAGTGGCACATGGCAGAGGGGAATCACAGAGGAGAAACTGCAGAGGACCTGGCATGGCAGGCAGGAAGCAACAGCACTTACACCAGGAGGGGATCAGGCCACACCCACAGTGACCCACATCCTCCCACCAGACTTCACATCCCAGCATCAAACCTAGCTATAAACCCATGAATGAACTAATGTAGTATCACATACCCATGATCCAGTCATTCCCCCAAAGTCTCACCCACAAGCGCATGAGGCTTTGGGGTGACATCTAGACATAAGCCATAATAGGACTTGCAGCCAAGTGTGCTGTTTATTGCCATCCTGGTGTTTTCTCTGTGGTCCAGAGATGTTGTATGGGCAGTCCAGATGCTGTTGTATGGGCAGAGTCAAGGGGGCTTTCATGACAAGGGAGAAGTATGACCTGACAATGTGAAGGAACTTGGGTAGGGAGAGAAGAGAAGAAAGGGTAAGACACAGCCTGGCAGCGGACAAAGAAAGATGTGTGCTTGCCATCTTTTAATGGTCATGAAAAGAAATCACCTAGCTAGAAAAAGTAGTCTATAATTATATCTGTAATCCCAGAACTCTGGGAGGCTAAGATAGGAGGGTCACAAATTCAAACATAGCCTGGGCAATTTAGTGACTTAGTTGAGACCCTGTCTTAAAATACACATCTGGTCTTCTTTTTTAAAAAACGGGGGTACTGTGCGTATAACCCAGTGTGAAGGTTTGGGTTCAATCCTCAGTAATGAAGAAAAACACCACATTTATGATCAGAGGTCAAGAAAGGAAACATCTTCTAGTGGGGTTTAATTCAGGCGGTGTGAGAGGTGGCTTAGTGGTGAAGGATGTGCTAGCATGTACCACGGCTTGGATTCAATCCCCACACTGAAATAAATAAATAAACAAATATAACTCAGTTTATTAGCTGCCTGTCACAAAAGCCCTTGGGTGCTCCAGAGAGTTGTTAGATTTTTTTTATTTTAAAGACAAAAGAATGGAGACATATAAACCAGAATAACACCAAAACAATACAGGAAACACAAAATTATAGAGAAGATAGTAGGGAATTAGCACTGGATGCTGTATTACATAATGTTATCTTCACATTAGTTAACACAAAAACAATGAAGGAAATACCAAATTATAGAGAAGATAGTAGGGAATTAACACTGGATGCTGTATTACATAAAGTTATCTTCACATTTGTTGCTCAGTTATACAGATGACGGCTTGTTCTATTAATCAATTTTCTCCACCATCTCTGTTGTTCTACCACCCAATCAGTCATCTTCCCTTTGATAATAACTGTACTTTTGGGTTTATTTACTCCCTCAGGCTCTCACACTGGAAAGAGACATGGCTGCTTCAAATTATGCTGTAACAAACATGGGTGTACACAAATTGCTATGGCAGGAGGCAGAAAAGCACCCATCCTCAAAGACAGTAGACAGGCAGGAAACCAGGTTCACTATGGTCAAGCCCCCACTGACAAGCTCTCAAGGCCATCTGGAGTCCAGTCGAGTCAGCGGGGTTACCCAGCAAACTGCCAGGCTTTGCCTCAATACAGCACGTCCACAGGCCCAGTCAAATCCTGAGGGTCACCCAAGCAGACTGTTGGACTCTGCCCTGGTGAGGCTGTACTGGGGACCCGGTCAAGTCCATGAGGTCACCCCCAATGGACTGCTGGGCTCTGCCACTTCACCGCATTGCTGGAGGCCTGGTCTAGGTCTTCAGGGTTCTCATGTAGCCTGGAGGGAGCCCCCTCCCCTCTCAGGCTACTGAGCTCCCTGTCAAAGCCCCCAGGGTCCCCTTATCAGCCACTAGTGTCTCCCTGCAGGCTGCCTATGACTCTTTAGAGGCTATCCCCACCCAGCTGGAGAACCGGGACTACACTCTAGTTCAGGTCTTTGCCTCCTCCCACCTCTCAATCTCCAGTGTTGCTGCTCCACTTACGATGCTGGGCACAAGTGGATTGAGGTCTCCCCCACTTGTGCTCACTGTGGTAGTCCAGGGTGTTTACTAAGTTTAGTTATTAGTTCTAGAAGAGAATTGGAGGATTTTCTCAGGTCTGCTGTGTAAAGTATGTTGTTGTCTCTCAGACTCCTTGACTGCTGCTTTTTGTGTAGTTTGTCGCTATGGGTTTATATAAGGTTCATATATGCAAGCAGTATGAAGTCCCTCTTGGTGCTCATATTAGTAGTTTAGGGTGAGTTCTGAAGCCTGTGGACTCAGCCTGTTGCTGTCAGGGACACATGTTGAGGGCTCGGGCCACTGAGGTTCAAGGTGCTCAGAGAGGGAGTTCAGGGTGGGAGCTGAAGCCCAATAACTCAGCTAGTGCTTCCTGCTTGATGTTGGAGTGAGAAAGGCGTGGGGCCGTGAGATCCACCTCCATCTGCAGCTCTTACTGTTGTGCTCCAGTTCCCATTTGTTCTTTAGCTGGATCCCTGGGAATTTCTGTGGCCCTGGGGTCACTGCTGCTGCTCTCTGCTGCTCTCTGCTGGTAGTTGCTCAAACAGTGGACAGGCAGGAGGCCACAGCCTTAGGGCAGGCGTAGAGCTGGGTGTGGTGGGCTGTGTACTGTTTGCTTTAACTCCACCTTGCCTCTGGGTGCTGATTAGAAAGGTTGCTGCAGAGTGGGGATTCTGTTTTAGTGGCTGTTGGAACTTCTCATCCTCCCACTGGTTTCAACAACACCTCCTGACTGCTGCTGCCTCTTTTCCAGACTGTGCCTTCTCTCCAGCCCTGGACCAGCTCTTGGAACTCTGCTTTCCCCTGGCCAAGCTTGGAGGCTCTTGTGAGCACAAGTCTGCAAAGCCAAAGCTGTGAGTGCCAGAATGAGGGAGCAGGCCAAGGGTGTGTTTGGAGCAGTGACTCTCTCCTTCTCGGCCTCCTCTTCCTCCAACTGCCCCATGGAGTCCCTCAGAGCCTTTCCTCCAGGAGAGGTCTTGTTTACTCTTTCTGAGGGCTTCAATTCTCATTTCAGATCCTTCCTGGGTTCATGGTACACATTTCTCTCCTTCCCGTCTTTCTCATGTTGCTATATTCCAGTGTCTGGGTGGTGATCCTCTGTGAAGATCTTTGCTGCTTACCCGGTTGCCATCTTCTCGGAAGTCTCGAGTTGTTAGATTTTATCTTACCTTGGAAAAAGGAGGACTGTCTTTGAATAGTCAAGTTATTTTTTAAATGAGCCTCACAATTATTCAGAGTTCTTTTTATAGTTGAGTAATAGTCCATTATATAAAAATACACAACGTTTTTATCCATTTCTCAGTAGATGGACATTTGGGTTGCTTCCATGATTTAGATATTACAAACTGTGCTGCTATAAACGGGTGCACATATATTGCTGTGATATGATGTTTTCAGTTCTTCTGGGAAAATAAATAGGAGGGAGATAGCTGGGTTGAATGGGACCTCTAGACCTAGTTTGCTGAGGAATCTCCAAACTGATTTCCACAGGGGTTTCACTGGTCTGCATTACCACCAGCAGTGCAGAAGAGTTCCCATTTCTTGACAGCCTGGCCAGCATTTGTTATTGGTTGATTTCTTAATGATAGCCATTCTTACTGAGATGAGATGAAATCTCGGTGTTCTTTTAATTTGCATTTCTCAAATGACTATGTTGAACATTTTCTCATGTATTTATTTGCCATTAGTATTTCTTTGTCTGAGAAGTGTGTATTCATCTCAGATGCCCATTTTTGGATTGGGTATTTGAATTGGGGGTGGGCTGATGTATTTCAGTTCTTTATATATTCTAGATAGAAGTCCTTTGTCTGAGGGATAGTCACCTAAAATTTTCTCCCAATTCGGGTTTTCTTTTTACTCAGATGGTGATTTCTTTAGATGTGCACAAACTTTTCAGTAAGATGTGATTCCAGTTATTGATTCTTTGAGGTATTTCCCTTGCAGTTTGATTTTTCTTCATGAACTCTCTGCCTACCTTTATGTCTAAAAGATTTTTACCTACCTTCTCTTCTAATAAATTTAGTGTTTCTGTTTTAATATTGAAATCTATGATCCATTTTGACTTAAGTTTGGTGCATAGTGATAGACTTGGGTCTATTTTCAGTCTTTGGCAAGTGGCAAGTCAGTTTTCCAGCACCATTTATTGAAAAAGCTATCTTTCTTCCAGTGAACTTGTTTGGCCCTTTATCAGAGATTAGGTGGCTGAGCATGTTTGTGGTTGTGGCTACATCTTCCAGTCTGTTCCACTGATCCTCAGGTCTGTTTTTAGCCAGTGTCATGTTGATTTTATTACAGTAGCTTTGTAGTATAATTTCTGGTCAGGGATTGTGATTCCACCTGACTTGTGCTTGTGGCCCAGAACTGCTTTTGCTATTCTGGGTCTCTTCTAGTTCCAGATGAATTTTAGGAATGTTTTCTGTAGATCTGTGAAGTACGTTAAGGTAGTTTAATGGGAATTGCATTGAATCTATACAACAATTTTGGTAGTATGGCCATTTTCACAATGTTGGTTCTTCCTATCCATGAGCAAGGGATATTTTTCCATTTAGTGAAATCCTCTTTGATCTCTTTTTTCAGAGTACTGTACTTTTCTTTCAAAAGGTCTTTTACTTCTTTTGTTAGATTGATTCCTAAATATTTTAATTTCTTGGATGTTATTGTGAAAGGTATGGTTTCCTTAATTTCAGTCTGTCTGTTGTTAGTCTATAGGAATGCTACTGATTTTTGAGTGTTGACTTTGTATCCTGCTAGACTACTGAATTTGTTGATTAATTCAAGGAGTATTCTAGTGGAGTTTTTGAGGTTTTCCATATAGAGTATTATTTCATCTGCAAGTAGTGATGATTTCACTTCTTTTCCAATCCTTATTCCTTTTATTTCTCTCTCTTGTCTAATTGCTTCAGCTAATGCTTCCAGAACTATGTTGAATAGGAGAGGTAACAGTGGATGTCCTTGTCTTGTTCCTGATTTTAAAATTAAAGCTTTTAGTTTTTGTCTATTTACTATGATATTTGTTTATCATAGATGGCTTTGATCAGTTTCAGGTAAAGGCCATCTATTCCTATTTTCTGTAGGATTTTTATCATGAATGCATGTTGGACTTCGTCAAAAACTTTTTCTGCATCTAATAAGATGATCATGTGGTTTTTGTCTTTGGCTCTATTGATATGGTGTATAACATTTATTGATTTGAGTATATTGAACCAACCTTGCATTCCTGGAATGAAACCAACTTGGTCATGGTGTATGATTTTCTTTATGATTTGCTGCATTCTATTTGCTAATATTTTATTCAGTATCTTTGCATCTATGTTCATTAGATAGACTGACCAGTAATTCTCTTTCTTGGTTGGGTCTTTTTCTGCTTTTGCTGTCAGTATAATATTTACCTCCAGAAATGAGTTAGGGAGAGTTGCTTCCTTTTCAATTTCTCTGAAGGGTTTGAGGAGTGTTGGCACTAAATCTTCTCTGAATTTCTTGTAAAATTCTTCTGTGAATCCATTAGGGCCTTGGTTTTTCTTTGTTGATAAGTTTTTAACCACGTTTTCAGTCTCATTAGTTGATACTTGGTTGTTCAGGCTTTTTATTTCTTCTTGATTCAACTTTGGTAATTCATATATATCTAGGAATCTGTCCATTTCTTCTGAGTTTTATACCCTATGGGAGAAAAGATTTTCAAAGTAGGTATTAATGATCTTTTGAATTTATGTAGAATCTGTAGTGATTTCATCCTTTTCATTCCTTATTGAATGAATTTGAGTTTTTCCCTTTCTTTTTTTGATAAGGTTGCCTAGGGGTTTATCAATTTCATTTATTCTTTAAAAGAACCAACACTTTGATTCATTTATTTTTGGTCATATTTTCTTCATCTCAACTGCATTAATTTCTGCCCTGATCATTATAGTCTCCTCCCTTCTTCAGGCTTTTGGCTTGACTTTTGTTCTTTTTCTAAAAGTTTGAGTTGCATCATTAGGATATTTATTTGCTGTCTTTCTGCTTTCCTTATGTGTGAGTTTACCACTATAAATCTCCCTCTGAGGTCTGCTTTCATTGCATCCCACAGATTCTGGTAAGTCGTATTTGCACTTTTGTTTGTTTGTAGGTATTTTTTAGTTTCTTTTTTAATTTCTTCTGTGACTCATTGTTTGTTCAGGAGATTGCTATTTAATTTCCAAGTGTTTCTGGAGTTTTTGTCATTAATTTCCAATTTCATTGCACTGTGGTCAGATAATATGCATGGGATAGTTTCAATTCTTTTGTATTTAGTTAGATATGATGTATGAGCTAAAATGTGATGGTGTATTTTAGAGAATGTTCCATATACAGTTCAGAAAACTGTGTATTCTGATGTTGTGGGGTGGAACACTGCATGCATCTACTAAGTCCATTACTTCATAAATTTGGTTCAGATCTGTTATTTCTTTGCTGATTTTTTGTCTAGTTGACCTATCTCTATGTGACAAAGTGGTGTTTAGGCCCCCTATTACAATAATGTTATTAATTATTTGGTTTTCATGTCTGTTAAGATTTGCCTTTTATAGTTTGCTGCTCCCATATTTGGTGCATAAATGTTTATGACTGTTATCTTTTCCTGTTGCACTTTTCCCCTAACAAGTATGTAGCGACCTTCTTTATCCCTTTTGATCTTGGCTTAAAGTTTACATTGTCTGCAAATTTAATAGCTACTCCTACGTTTTTCTGGGTTCCTGTTGCATGCAGGATAGTTTTCTATCCTTTGATTTATAGTCTATGTATTTCCTTTTGAGTAAAATGTGTTTCCTGTATACAGTATATCATTGGATTTTGCTTCTTAAGCCATTCTGCCAGTCTGTTTCTGTTGACTGGTGAATTCAGGCCATTTGCATTAACTGTTTTAACTGATATGTGTTGATTTATCTTTGTCATGTTATTTACTTGCTGTTGGTTTGCTACAGTTTTTCTCTTCGTTTAATTGCTTCCTTTGCTTGGGGGTTCATTTCAATTGTTCTTGAAATTGTGGTCATTTTTCCTCTGTCTAGAATATCTTTTAGTACTCATTGTAAGGTTGGTTTAGCATTTATGAAGTTCTTCCATTCTTCTTTGTCATGGAAATATTTTTTTCTCCTTTAAACTTGAAGGATAGTTTAGCAGGATACATCAATCTTACTTAGAAGCTGTTTTGTCTTAGGACCTGCAATACTTCGCTGCAAGCTCTTCTCGATTGCATAGTTTGTGCTGAGAAATCTGCTGCAATCTGGACTTTCCTTTCTAGGTTACCTGTTTCCTTTCTCTAGTGGCTTTTAATATTCTGTTCTTTTATTGCATATATGGGATCTTGATTATTATACGCCTCGGTGTAGTTTTATATTGGTTATGACTAGTTGGAGTTCTATATGCCTCACTTAACTGGATGTCCAATTCTTTTTTTCCATGCCTGGGAAATTTTCTATTATTTCTGCAAATGTTCTTCTCATGTCATTTGTGTTGCCTCCTGCTGTTTCATTGCCTCCTATTAGTCTTACATTATTTCTCTTTGCCTCATCTTGAAGCTGTTGAATTGATTTTTCCTGGTTCCTTAATAATTTTAAGAGATGCTTTCTTTCACAATTGTTAGCTGCCGTGCTGTCTTCTTGATCTGAAATCCTATCTTTGGCTTCATTCAAGCAGTTTGCCAGCTTTCAATGTAAGTTTTTATTTCCTGGATATCTCTTTGAATCTGCTCTATGCAATCTAGTTCATTCCTATATTGTTCATTTAATGTTTCCAACAGTTTCCTATGCTCACCTATGTTTTATATATGTCTTCTTTAGATGTGTTGAGCATTTCTTTCATTAGTATTGTCATTTCATTTTTTATTTGAGAGATTATTTCTGATCTGATGTCTTCTATTGCCCAATTGAGTTGTTCTTTACTTCCATTACATCATTTCAGCAATTTCAGGTGTGTGTTTACCAAATTCTCCTATGTCAATGTCTCCTGGCCATTTTCTGAGTGAGGCAGAGTTCTGAGCTTGCATTTTAGTCCTTCATTTTGTTACTTTTTATGCCAGAGGTAGAGCACCCAGTCTCCCTCTTCCCTGGCAACTAATCAAAGGTTGCTAGCATCTCTAGTTTTCCTGGTAGTCAGACTTGCCCCTCAGTGGCCACTGAGATAGGCTGCTCACTCTGGGGTCTTCTGGTCATTGGTAGAATGTACCTAGTTCCTCCTGGTCTCAGACATAAACCATGCTGTCAGTGGATCGCAGAAAGCCTGATTCATTGTCCCCAGGCAGCTCAGGGCACACATATGACCCAGAAGTAGGCTGCACTAATGGTGTGATCGTGGACTACTTGATCCTGTGTCCCTAGGCAGTTCAGGGCACAGGCAGATCCCAGACACAAACCACAGTGTCAGCAGTTCGTAGACCACCTGATTCAGTGTCTCCAGGCAGCTCAGGGTGCATGCAGGAGCCACACACAGTCTGCATTGGTGGCGTTCATGGACCACCTGTTTCTGTATCCTCTAGGTACCTCCCTTTCTATATGGCATTATTGCTTGCATCTCTCCAACTCTCTCCAAGCTCCATCAGCCTCCCTGGAATCTATCTTTCTCAAATTCTCGAAACAAAATCTGGCTGTGTGTTTCCTATCCTTGCTGGACAAAATACCGAACACCCAAAGTTAAGGAAGGAAAGGTTTATTTAGCTCACAGTTTGTGGAAGTTTCAGTCCACAATCAGCTGGCTCCAAGACAGGGTGGCAGGGCATAGAGGCAACACTTCAAGGTGGCAGAAAACAACAAAGGCAGAATCACAAAGGGGGCAGCTAGCCTCATTTCCTCCCTTATATTGTAGATGGGCTATCTGCACATGCCCACACCATCTCCATTCCCTGCTCTTCCACAAAGTGAGCATGTTTACAAATTAAGGACCCTGCCCCCCCCTACTGAATCACTTAGTTGAACTTTTAAACTTCTCAAGTTGACACAGTGAACATCCTAGATCAGGAAGGGTATGTCCTTTTCACCCCAGGATGTAGAACTGCTGAGTTACTTAGTCAAGCTTCTAGACTTCTCCAGTTGACACAATGTATCAACCATAACATTGTGTTACCCCCTACCTGTAAAACCTTTGGCTCTATAAAGTAATGTGATGAACTCTCTAATACAGTAGCTACAAGTGGCTATTTAAAGGTAAATTCACTGGAATTAAAATTTAAAATGCAGTTCCTCAATCACCTGGGCCACATCTTAAGAGCTTAATAGTCACCCTTGGCTACCCTAGTGGACAGCACAGATACAGACCATTTCCTTTGTCAAGCAAAGTTTCAGTGGGTATCATAGGACCCTGCGGATAAGAATTGAAACTTCTTGGCCAGGTGCACAGGTCTGAAATAATCTGGCTTCATCTGGATTTCCCCTGCTCAAATTCCCATTCACTCTTCCCTTACACACTCAGCTTCAGCTATCCACACAGATGTCACAAGGCTCCCTCCATAGAGTGACACTGACTTACACAATCAGTCTACAGGCCAGCTCTGTATGAGAGTGCCTGCTTCCCCAGCCTCATAGGTATAAGTTTTCCTATTGTTCCTGGGGGTGGGGAGAGGCTGGGATTGAACCCAGGGCCTCATGCATGCTTAGGCAAGTGCCCTACCACTGAGCTACACACAAGTCCACTGGAGTTTTAAATATGCTTGTCCTATGAACGATACTCAGTAGCTTAACATGTTTAAGAGTCTTTTGGGTTTACACTTGGTGGAACTGTCAGTTCCTGTTCTTCACCCATGTTTAAAAGATTGTGGTTCTTTATCATCTTGATTTCTAGAAGCCCTTTGTGATTAAACCTTTGTGATACATTTTTTCCTATTAAATATATACCTTTTGTGACTTTGTGTATGGTATTTTGTTCTGTTCTGAATGCCACATATGAGGTGTGACTAAAATGTACAGTTAATGTTTAAATTTTTAAACATTGAAGTGAAAGATGCATTGCCATTAATTTTCCTCAAAATACTCCCCCTCACTTTGAACAGTTTGTGCTTGCCATTTTCTGAAGCACCTCTGGGAGTCCTCACTCATGAGAATCATTAGGAAGTGTGATCAAAAGTATGGTGAAGCCTGCTACAAAGTGCCATCTCACAGAAAGGCAGCTCATCAAAACACAACAGTGTCCTCCACCACGTTACTCACCAGATCTGGCACTGTACAAGTTCTGGTTCTTCTCCAAGTCAAAATAATAGTGAACAATAAACCATCCTGAATGATCTGAGACATCTAACAAACCACAGATCATAACTAAAGACATTCATGAAAAAGGCTGTCTACTGCTATCTCAGAAACTCACAAGAACAATGAAATAAGTGTGTTTGAAGAGTGAGGGAAGTATTTTGAGGGGTTAAATGGCAATGTGTCTTTTACTATGGTGCATATTTTTAAAACCATATTTTACAATCACTTTTTTGAACATTTTTGTTTATTAGTTATTTTTTATTTGATTTTTTGAGACAGGATCTCACCATGGAGTTCAGGCTGGCCTTAAACTCACTATGTAGCCCAGGCTGGCCTCGAACTCTCAACAATTCTCCTGTTCCCAGCCTCACAAGTGCTGGGATTATAGATGTGCACCACTACATGAGCTAAAGGTTTTTATTTTTATTTTAAAGATAAAAGAATGAAAACATATTAACAGACATAAAACAATACAAAAACAATAAAAGCAGTACAGAATTTCAGACAAGGTGACAGGAAATTAATAATGGTCGTTGTATTATATATTGGTATCTTCAAATTGGTTACTCAGATAAATACAGGCATATAAGACTAATCAAACAGTTATACATTAACTGTTCCTTTCAATAAAGCCATAGAAATCAGTAGTACAAGTATCTTAACTATCCTGTGTATACATATATATTTTCTCTTCTTTCTTTCTTTTCTCTTTTCCCTCATTCAAGTTGTTCTTTCCTTTTGAGCTGTTTCTTTCCCTTTTACAATATCTATTGTACCCAAATGCCCATCAATTGAGGAATGGATAAAAAAAGTTGTGGTATTTTTATATAATGGAACACTACTCAGCTATAAAGAAAGATAGCTGAGCATGCTGGTACACATCTGTAATCCCAGCACTTGGGAGGCTGAGGCAGGAGGATCATTGCAAGTCTGAGATCAGCCTAGGCTACAAAGTAAGGTCAAAGCCAGCCTGAACTGCATAGTAAGACCCTGTCTCAAAAAGATAAAAAAATAGAAAGCTAAACTAAAAAAAAAAAAAGCTAAACTTTTCATAGATAAATTGATACAGCTAGAGACCATATTCATAAGTGAAAAAAATCAGACCTGCATGTGTAAGTACCATATTGTCTCATTAGTGTAAGAACCTGAAAGAGTAAAGGTTTTTTATCATCAAAAATTCATCAAAATTATCTTGTCTGGCTTTTGGATTTTAAATGATACAAAGACTTTCTGAGTCCAAAGATTTAAAGGGGTTTGGCCATACTTTATTTTGCATACTTTATGTATTTATATTTTTGCAAATAAATTAAATTTTTGATCCACTTAATGTTTAATATGGTGTATAGCTCAAACCATATCATTCTCTAAATGACTACCCATTTTCTTCAGCACCATTTATCATGACTCCATTTACATCCCACTGACTTGAAATACTATTTTATCTTACATCAACCCCTTGTATGGATTGGAGACAATTTCTTGACTTTCTACTTTGTTCCCTAGGCATTCCTATTTCTTCACATAATTTCCCTGTCCCAGGCTCTGGCCTGTCTTCCAACATCCTCCAAGGTTTCTCAGGACCCAGAGTGGCTCCAGAGTGAACATGGCCTCAGATGTCCTCTTCAGATCACATACTCGATAGAACCTGACCTGAGCCAGCCTCTCTTTGTTGGGAGCCAAGGCCCCACTGGCCCAGGCCTTCAGTGTCTAATGGGAGCTTCCTCACTCCACGCAGATAGTGGAGCTGAGGTTCTACTTCTCTTTCTCCTCGCACCATGACAGGATAGACCCTTGGTCTTACTTTGGGTAGCATGCTTTGCTGAAGATGCCACAATGGAAAAGCCTTTTCGCTTCACCCCAGAGATGTCTGTGCACATCTGGGCCAGTATGTGGATCTTCACACTTTTTAAACATCAATGTCCTACTTTAAGAGCTGACCAGCATTTGCCAAATACTTTTAGATTCCATCCTCCACATCCAACCTGTGCCAGCTGCCAGATAACACTAAGACAGCTCTAATCTAACCTAGCAGAGCTTCATGTCCATGAAGGACTGTGCATGGACCAAAGGAAAAAAGACAAATACCCCAGGCATGGTGCTTCATAGCAGGGGTGTGAGTTGGGTGGTATTGCTGGGTCCTCCTTCTCCTTCCTGAGGCAGATGTCATATGCTATGATTTTCTCAAGCAGAAGTGGACTTTAAGCCTGTGCAGGCCACCTTTGTGCCCCATTGTACTAGTGACAATACTGAAGCTCAGAAAAGAACAAACCTGAAGGTTCTGGGGAGAGGGTGCCAACTGAGGAACCAAGAACTAGCGAAATGCCTGCATCTCAGGTCTTCCACTAATACCATTGTCTTTTCCCTTCCTCTCCCGCACTCTAGCATCTAAGCCAAACTAGATTCACTGGTCTCTGCAACACTCCCAGTGGTCTCAGTACCCTGTGTTCCCACCAACTCTGCTGCTAACCCAGGTCAGAGCAAGCATCTTCTCTTGCCAGGATCACTTCAGTGCCCCCCAACTGCTTCTGCTCTGGTTCTCAAGGACACAGCGAGATCTGTCCAACTCCCTCTGACCAGGCCACCTTCTTCCTGAATGACTCTGTGGCTTTTCATTTTTTTCTTTCTGATTATCACTTAAACTTTTATCTTGAAAGAATTGTAGATTTGATGAAGTCGCAAGAAACAGTATAGATAGAAGTGTTGTGTATCTTTACCCAGCTTTCCCCAGTGATATCTTGAATCACTGTTCTCTGTTGCCTTTCAGATAAATATGGAGAGCTGGGGCAATAGCTAAGTAGCACAAGCATCTGCCTGGCAAGCGCAAAGTCCTAGTTTGATCCCCAGTATTAAAAAAAAGATAAATATGGAGATTGGTATGGTGATTTTGTTCTACAGCCAGAGATATCTGGGCCCAAATCATGATTTTACCTTAGACAGTGAGCCTTGGGTTCTTGGACTTAAAATAAAGACATTCACTTCAAAAAATAGCTTAAGACTTAAATGAGTTCAATATTATTATTCATTTGAGAAATGCAAATTAAAACAATACTGAGATTTCATCTCACCCCAGTAAGAATGGCTAGCATTAAGAAATCAACCAATAACAAATGCTAGCGAGGCTGTGGAGAAACAGGAACTCTTCTCCACTGCTGGTGGGAATGCAGACTGGTGAAACCACTGTGGAAATCAGTTTGGAGATTCCTCAGCAAACTAGGTCTGGAGGTCCCATTCAACCCAGCCATTCCCCTTTTGGGTTTTTTCCCAGAAGATCTGAAAACATCATATCACAACAATATATGTGCACCCATGTTTATAGCAGTGCAATTTGTAATTGCTAAATTGTGGAAACAACCCAAATGTCCATCCACTGAGGAATGGATAAAAAACATTGTGGTACTTCTATATAACGGAATCTTACTCATCTATAAAGAAAAATATACTCTAGGCTTTTACAGATAAATGGTCACAACTATAGACCATACTCATAAGTGAAATAAACAAGATCTCCATGGGTAAGCAATATATTGTCTCACTAGCGTAAGAACCTGAAAGTGTGAATAAAAATTAGGAGGCAGGACAGACATTGTGAAATGAAAGGAACATGCTAAAAAATAAAGAATAATTGGGGTGTGTGAAAAGAGAAAAGAAAGATAGGGAAATTATGTATGTATAAAAGGAAATTATGTATGCATGTATATACAGGATAGCTAACATAGTTGAACTACTGACTTCTATCACTTTATTGAAAGGAACAGTTAATGATTAATTATTTGATCAATCTATTTGTTCTCCTGAGAAACCACTTTGAAGATATCAATACATAATACAACAACCATCGATAATTTCCTACCACTTTGTCTGTAACTCTGTATTGCTTGTATTGTTCTTATGCTATTTTGTAAATGGATGTCTATTAATGTTTTCCTTCTTTTATTTTTAAAATAAATTTTTCAAAAAGACTTGTATGAGATAATACTTACAAAGGCTTAAAACAAACACTGACATATTGACTGACACTCAGTGAATAATAAAGTAGCCTGCAATGATCCAGCCCCTACCTACCTCTTCCTTTCCATAATCTCCCCTCTTTCTCCAGTCACACTGACCTTCCTGATTCTTCCTCTTATCCTGTGCCTTCCCTAGCCCAGGACCTTTGCACATGATATTTCTTTGTTGCCGTAACCTTCCTGCCCCTGTAATTGTCAACTGCTTTATTTTTTTCTTCAGCCTAAGCATTCCATTGTCAAAGAAGCCTTTCTTATCCTTCTGAGCCTGCTCATTTCTTCTTTTATAGAGCTATGTTTAGCTTTGCCTGCCAGTAGCATTTCAAGATGAAAATATGTAACAATTTGTGTTTTCCAGATCCTCCACAGTGAGTCCAGGAAAGTCAAGATGATGTATGTTTTGCTCCAGACTATCCCTAGAACCTAGCAGAGGGTCTGATATTGACAAGGGACCAATAAACATTTCTTAACTGAATCAGTGAGCAAAACCGGAGAGTCAAGGAGAGAAAAATATGACAAGGATGAATATTCTGTAGACATCTACAAAGCACTTGTCCTGTGCCATGCACTTTCTCACTTAATCTGCTGAAGTTTAAAATAACCCCAGTCAGTGTCTATTCAGGCTT
The DNA here is from genome assembly GCA_004027595.1 of Dinomys branickii. Taxonomy (NCBI): domain Eukaryota; kingdom Metazoa; phylum Chordata; class Mammalia; order Rodentia; family Dinomyidae; genus Dinomys; species Dinomys branickii. Next base: position 342,323 of record PVLD010000147.1, on the reverse strand, counting down.
ATATTCCCCTTAGCTTTTCATCTCTGCCCGATAGTACATGCAATAGTACATGCATCTACTGTTTGATTTCTTCACTAACACGAACTTTATGGGCCTAGAAGTGCTATCGTCTTCCCTGCTATGTCTCCAGGACCTACAGCAATGCTCGGTATGTCATAGGTGTTCGAGAAATAGTTCTGGAATGAATTAATACCTACATTACCTGGATGAACTAGTACAGGAAATGTATGGAGTGGTATAGTTATTGTGCAGCCCTTGCTTTAAACACAGGAGACTGGCCTGGAGAAATCCAACACACGTCTCAGACAAGACCCAGTGTTGGAGCTCAAATCTTGGCTGAGTCTGCGCGCATTTACCTGGTTTACTCTCTGAGTTTGGGTTCTCTCCACACAGACTCCAAGGCAAGTGTTCCAAAGTGTGGTGGATTTACAACTGGTGGTCAACTTGTAACACCAAGCTGAACTGAGTCAGCATGGTGCTGGGCATGCAGCAGGGGAGATGCACCTGAGGGTTGTTGCCAGCAACGTAAGAGGCAGAACTGGAAAGGAGAAGTTTAGAAGCTATTGGGGGCTGGGAAATATAGCTCAGCAGTACAAGTGTCTGCCTGGCAAGCACAAGGTCCCAAGTTTGATTCCCAGTATCAAAAAAAAAAAAAAGAAGAAGAAGAAAAAGGAGGAGGAGGAGGAGGAAGAGGAAGAGGAGGAGCTTATTATGCTGGCTTTCCTGATGGGAATTTGGCTGTTATCATCAGAGGAGCTTAGGACCTTGTTGTCACTGAGGATGGCTATGGTACCATTCAGGGGAGCTCTGGTTCTTACTTTGAGCATTGCTTCCTGGATCTGCTACAGATCCCTCAGCCTGCTAGCACAGATCCTTTATCCCACTGCCACAGACTTTCTAGATTCCACCACTGACCTTTGGGCCTTCCCAGCAGATCCGTGAAACAGGCCTACATGAGACATTGTGGGCTCTTGGCCTCCAACTGGACTACTGGGAGGCACTGTTATGGGCTCTAGGTCTTCAGCTGGACTCATGCAGGACATTGCCGTTAGATTCAATCCCCCAGCTGTAGTCTTTTGGTCTTTAGTGTAAGGACAGATTTCCTACACTCTTCGTACATGACTCTTTGGGTGACTATTATAAAATAATTCTATAAATTATGTGTCCTATATTAAATTGTGTTCCCCTATGCAAGCCCTAAACTACAACACAAAGTGAGGCATTTATTTGGGAGTGGGTTCCCAGAAACACTAGTGGAAGAAATCAGGCAAGGAAGGGAAGGCATGAGCACTGCCATGGCCACCAGGGGCTGGGGAGCTGATGGAGAATGCAGACTGAGTCCTCCAGCGCCAGGACGAGGGAGCTGGAGCACTGGGCACCTGCTCTTGTCACCTCTTCCTTAAAGGCTGTTTGTGGCAGGTCTTCCCTCCCAGAAGGGCCACCTTGCCCTCCACAAGGGCTGGGGTTCACCCACATCAGAAAGAAGCTCCTTGGCAGAGGCACACTCATTTGCCAAGGGCACACAGAGGGGCACTGTGACACAGTTTTTGGATACCATACAGATGCTCACCAACAGAAAGCTGCTGCATCTGCTCAAAGATGATATTTAAAGACCAAATGCTTACAAGGGAAGTCCTTTCCTGCTCAGCAGCTTTGCACACTCATACCCTCTTCCTTCCACTTCTTGGGGTCTTAAGGTTCCCCAAGATCTGGCTTAAATCAGACTGGAGGTTCAAGCTTGTCCAAGCTTATCACAGCTTTATTGGTTAAGGTGCTTAAAATGAGTTGATGACATTTTTAAAATATCAAAAGACATCAAAATCCAGATGTCTACCTTCTCTTAAAAGCAGAGAAATCTTACAATGTGGGCTTGTATCCTTGCTTGGCCACAGAAGGTAGAACTGAGTGCTGACATTCTGTCTTGATTACTTTCCACTCATTGCTGAGACAAAATATCCAATGCCCAAAGTGAAGAAAGGAAAGGTTTATTTATGTGGAGGTTTCGGTCCATACTTGACTGGCTCAGAGGCAGAGTGGCACATGGCAGAAAGCAAATGTTTAGGGCAGCAGAGCACAGCAAAAACAACCAGAGCAAAAGGGAGGAATGGTGGGCAAGCAGCCTCTTTCCTTCCTATACATTGTAAACAGGCTACCCCCACCCAGGGGACGTGTAGCACTCACATAATCTCCATGCCCTCCTCTTCCCCAGGCTCAGGATGTATACAAAGTAAACACCCTGGCTTCCTGCTAAGTCGCTCAGCCAAACCTCTAGACTCCCCAAGTTGACATAATGTATCAACCATAACACATCCCCATTCAACAGGGCAGATGCCATGGTCCCTGCTGTGTCTTGCAACCTACCCACACAGAGCCAGAGGATACTTCATGCACCTCTCACTCAGCAAGAGTTCAGATGGAGCTCTCTGGAAAGGCCCTGCCCTCTGGGGGACACAATCCAATCTTGGGTGGCCCCATTCTATCCTTTGTAGCCCACAGGACACATCTGGTCCCTCTGGCACACCACACCCCACACAGAGCGTGAAAATCATTATCCTTCCCATACACTCTGCAGTTCCTGTCATAACAAGGCTTCCTGCCTCTAACTGCATTAGCAATTCCACCAGCTGTCCCTGCAAAGACACTCAATCTGCAGGTGATTCCAATCCCTGGTGTTCTCCATCAAATCCATGGCTTTAAGTCAAACGAAGACCCTCATCTGAATTTGAGTAATTGCATCCTTAGAACTACGATGCTGGAAGGCTGTCTGTCCTTGTTTAATCCCACCTCAATACACACAATCCCACAGGGGAATCCATCCATCATGACAGCTGCATGCCTGGAGCTGCCTCCCTCGCTGTGCTGGTCAGCATGTGCCCAGAAGTCACTCTCCTGCCTGGAGAAGTGGAGTGAACTGTGCTGCCCTCGTTCTATCCTGTCTCCCTCTCATCCCCTGTGTCTGCCTTCCCTTACATGGATAACATGGTCCTGTGTGCCTTCCTGAGCATTTAGCTTTGGGTGTAAATCCAAACTTGTGTGGCCTGTCCCTCTTCTGAGCACCTCCCACGTGCCAGCTTTGCAGAAGGGTAGAGTACACATCTTTGTTTCCTTAATTTTTCCTTTCCCTTTTCAATGAGGATATTTGCTGTGCATAACAAATGCTTTCGTCTTGGGGAGTTGGTACATACACACACTGCACATAACCACCCTGCACATACACATACTGCCCCCCACACACACACACTGCACATGACCACCCTGGACACACACACTGCACATAACCACACTGTATACACACACGCTACACACACACACTGCACACACATACTTAACATGATCACACTGCACACACGCACACACACTGCACACACAAACACTGCATGCACACACTGCACATGACCACACTGCACACACACACTAGATACACAAACTGACACACACACTGCACATAACTGCACTATACATATGCACACTGCACACACAAACACTGCACACACATACTTAACACGATCACATTGCACACACACACTGCACATAACCACACTGCACGCACACACACATACACTGCACATGACCACACTGTGCACACACACACTGTGCACGCACACTGCACACACACTGCACAAAACCACACTACACACACACTGCATATACACACATTGCACACACACTACACACACTGCATATACACACATTGCACACACACTGCACACACACTATGTGTGCATGCACGCACACACACTGCACATACATACACTGCATCTTGGTCCTTTTTACTTCCCTGCTCCTCCTCACTCCCATCTCCCCTCATCCTCCAGATCCCTCCCCATCAATCTATCTCCCTGTTTCCTACAATCTATCTTTTATTTAGCCTCTAAATTACTTATAATTTAAGTTTTTCACTTAAGAGAATCTATGTAATATTTAACCTTCTGTGTCTGATTTATTTCACTCAGCATTATGGTCTCAAGGTGCATCCATTTTCCTGTCAATGATTCAAACTTATCCTTCTTTATGCCAGAATAGTACTCCATTGTTCATAAATACTGCATTTTCTTTATCCATTCATCTGATTTAGCAATTATGAGTTGAGTACACAGTCATTTTTGCATCCTTTGTACACACAAAGCCCTGGCCAGGCACATATATGAGAAACAAATGTCCCTCAGCATGGGTTCTAAGAGGTTTGCCTGTGTGCTGCTCTTCTGGACCATCTCCCAGTGTCTTCCCCACGCACACCCACAGTCAGAATGCCTCATGCCTCACCCTAGCCATATGTGCATCTGCCTGCCCTGACTCTGTCCCTGGCTGATGTGCTGGCTTCCTGTCCACTAACGGCCACCCTGCTAGCCTGGCTCCTCTACTTTCCAGATGAGCACTTTTCCGATCTGTGCCTTTGTTACCACAGCTGCAAAGTGGGGGTGAGAAAGTGATCTGGGGTCTGCATGCAGAGCCTGAGAGGGTGTTGTGGTTGATACATTGTGTCAACTTGAGTCTAGAGGCTTAACTAAGTAACTCAGCAGTTCTACCTCCTGGGGTAAAAAGGACCGGCCCTTCCTGCTCTAGGATGTGGTTCACTGTCCCAACTTGAGAAATTTAAAAGTTCAACTAAATGATTCAGCAGGGAGCCAAGGTCCTTACTTTGTGTATATCCTCAGCTTGTAGAAGGGGAGGGCACAGAGACAGCATGGGCAGATAGCCCAGAAACAGTATAAGGGAGGAAGAGAGGCTAGCTGCCCCCTTTTGTGCTGTTGCTGCTTTTGCTACCTTCTGCCACCTTGGACTGTTGCCCCTGTGCCATGCTACCAGGCCTCAGAGCCAGCTGATTGCAGAGTGAAACCTCCACAAACTGTGAGCTAAGTAAACCTTTCCTTCCCTAATTCTGGGTATCAAGTATTTTGCCTCAGCAATGAGAGAAAAGTAACCAAGACAGATGGGGTTCTTGGGTGTGGGACTTGAGGAGGGAGCCCAGCAGGGAAGAACCTGTAAGGGAAGGAGCTCTGCAAAGAGGAAGTAGGGAGGCAGGGCTCCCGGCCTGATCCCTTGGAGCTCCAGCCTGTGAATCACCACCTGGGGGCTCCCATCCACTGAGGACAGTAATTCCAGTGCAGGTGGGAGGAGCCAGGGCTCACAGAGCTCAGAGCTGGGAGCTGGGTGGAGGGAAGGGTAGGGCATCAATAGCATCTGCTGGAAAATGCCTGCCTTGTGAAATTACTGGGAAGATGAAATAGGCCTACTTAAAATACCAACAACAGTAACCAATACTTGACAGTTTAACTACTGTTTCTGTCGATTTTAATCTTTCTCCAAAATTCAGCTAAAATTCTACCTCTCAAGTCTTTCTCAGTGGCTATCTGGAGAATGAATTGGTCCTCCCCTTGGCAGCTTTAGCCTTTGGTGTTTTTTCCCTTGAATATTTAAAACTGCATAAGTAAAACATGCAACCATTAACATCGTTGAAAATTCTCACAGGGTCTGAACGTTCCTTCTCTCTACTCCACCACCTCCCTGTTAAAACTTCACTGATGGCTCTTTGTACCTTTATATATGTAGCTCTACCTTATACTGGGGTTGGGTTTCCTAGCTGCCTGTAGAATCCTCTAATGGAAAAGACCTTTCTTGTTAATTACTTTACCTCTGCTTTGCTTGTGAGTCAAACTGTCTACCACATCGGATGGGGTGAGTGGGCTGTCAAATACACCTCCACAGCCTTCTCCCCCTGGAGACCCCTAGTTGGAAGACACACCCAAGCCTAGAACTATCTTTCCAGGTCCTGGTAACAAGTACCAGCTAAATTAGGGAAAAGAGAATATTGTTTTTAAAAATGACTTCCAGCTGATGAGATATCTTGCTCATTGATTTATTCCTTCTTGCTTAGCAAGGTCGTTGTTTTGTGCACAAGCATTTACTAACTTTTAACATGACTAAAATAGTAACACACAGCCATTGTGGGGAGTAGGAAACATTTTAAAGGGACCTTGCATCCAAGAACACCTGAACCACATTTGAGGGGCCCTGAGCTTATGTTTGCTGGCCCTGTGACCACACTGCATTCCTATTCTGTTCGCAGATATTTCTAGCTACTGCCTCTCTCACTGCTCTGCCTCTGCCTCTTGTTGTGAGCCCAGGGATGAGGTACACCCAAAAGAGAGAAGCCAATTCCATCTCTCATGAAGTCTTCAAGTCTTAAGAATCTGTCAGAACTTTGTTTTCAGTGGAGTGAGTGAGACTGCTCCTGGGGGTCCAGATTGCAGCAGCACCCTCCCCACCAGATGGGTCCTTTGTGCTGTCAGTGGGGCCTCCTGTGTCCTCAGCTCCTACATGCTGGCACCTCGCATAAACCTTGCCACTTTAGAGCAATTCTGCACCCTTTGTCCACTCCACCACCCAACCATTATCAGATGCAGAAACTGAGGCTCACAAAGGGCACGTGACTAAATTCCTATGAGAAGTCAGGACAGAGCCAGTCCTTCTGACCTGAGTCTGAATCAACCCCTCTCCAAGTCATCTGCAATCCTGTCAGCTCCTCTCCATCTCCATGAGCCTTTGTGGCTGTGAGGTACAGGTGACCACACTAAGAGAGAGAGAGAGAGAGAGCAGGGCAGCCTGTGTGAGTCAATGAATAACACTGGTCTTCCACCTACTGACTTGTAGATTATAAACTACCAGCTTCATGACCAAAATCTCATCACAATATATTGTATTTGATTTTCTCAGAGTTTGAAATTTTTAAAAATAGTTGGTGTCTTAGTTACTTTTCTTGTTGCTAGAACAAAATATCCAACACTGAAAGCTAAAGGAGGACAGGCTTATTACAGCTCACAATTTGTAAAGGTTTCAGTCCACAATCAGCTAGATTCAAGGCAGGGTGGCACAGCAGAAGAGCACTGGAGAAAAGAAACAGTTCATGGCAAAGCAGGGAAGGCGGAAGGCGGAAGGCAGAAGGCAGCAAATAGCAGCAACAAGCAAGCTGCCTCTCCCATTTATCTCTTCCAGGCCACCTGCCTTTTGGGTGGTGCCAGCCACACCCAGGGTGAGCCTTTCCATTACCCACACCTAGAACCATGCTAAACCAATCAGTAGGTTAATTTAGTAATCACATTCTTAAGCCCAGCATCACACCCTTAATCCCAGCATCACACATGATAGACCCATGCATCTCTGAGAAAGCCCTACCTATGACTGCATGAGGCTTTGGAAGACATCTAGACATAAGTATGATAGATTGACAACTGGTGGTCAATTTGTAACACACAGATGAACTTAAACAGGATGGTGCTGGGTGTGGGAGACCCACCTGAGGATTGTTCCCAGCAGCATAAGAGGCAGAACTGGAGAAGTGAGGCTGTTGGGAGCTGTTGGTTCTCTGGAGGAGCTTGTTGTGCTGGCTTTCCTGATGAACTTTGTTATTCTCATCAGAGGAGGAGCTCAGGACTTCATCACTGAGAATTGTAAGTCATAAGGCAGCCAGACCCCTCGTGGGAAAACTCTCAATATTTCTGTCCTTCCCTTACCTGTTTCACTTCAGCTCCCCTCAGCCACAAAAGTCAAACCCACCCTCATCCACTTTGGCAGGACTCTGATGAACAGCTCACCTTGCTCAGGTTGTTCTGGCCCAACCCACCCTGCTCAGACTGTTCTGACCCTCAGACACCACCCTTACCCACCCCCACCCCCACCTTTGCTTGGGCTATTCTGGCCCACCAACACCCACCCTGAAAAAGAGTTTAAAAGCCCATGCTTTGGTCAGCTTGATGCTACCTTGGTCCACTAGGTAATCTCCTAATAAAGATTTCTCTTGTGTCATAAGGTCTGGTCTGATTCTGTGCGGGTCTTGGTTTCTATCAAGAATGGCTACAGTTCACTTTGGGGAAGTTCTGGTCCACACTTTGAGCACCACTCCCTGGATCCAGAGGGGAAAATGGTGCACTTCTCAGTTGCCTGGCAAAGTTTGTTGCATTGGCTTTCCTCATGGGAACTCAGCTTTCCTCATCATCAGAGGAGCTCAGGACCTAACTATTGCTGAGGATGGCTGTGGTACTTTTAGAGGGAGCCCTGGTTCTTACTTTGAGCATCACTTCCTGGCTCCAGCGCAGATCCCTGAGCTTGCTAGCACTGATCCTTTATCCTGCTGACACAGACTTTCTAGCTTCATCACTGACCTTTGGGCCTTCCCAGCACAGATCTGTGAAACAGGCCTGCATGAGACTTTGTTATGGGATCTAGGCCCCCAGCTGCACTCATAGGAGGCACTGTTATGGGCTCTAGGTCTTCAACTGAATTCATGCAGGACATTGCTGTGGGATTCAGGCCCTCAGCTGGATTCTTTGGTCTTTCGTGTGTAGACAGATTTCCTACACTCTTTGTATATGATTCTGTGGGTGACTATTATAAAATAATCTTATAAAATATGTGTCCTGTACAGTATTGTTTCTTCTTGCAAAACCCCAAACTATGACACAATTGGTAAGGGGAGAAAGGCCCACCTATGACTGCATGAGGCTTTGAGGGACATCTAGACATAAGGCATAACAATGGATGATATTTAAAAACCAAGAATACTCACATTAAAAAATTCAGATTCCAGCTTATCTTGAAAACACAGAAAGCTGAGGGTAGTGCTGTGCTCCTGCCTGGCCACAGTCTAGTGCAGCTAAGCAGTGGCAGTACCCATTCAAGAGGAAGACTCCATAGTCCCTACCATGCCTTATTACCTCCCCACATATAGCCAGGGTCAGCTGCTATTTGTCACCTCTTATATATTGTTGATTTTCTTATTGGTTGATTGTATAAAGCAGAGCAAGCCCACCTCACGCAGTATTGCCTAGTCCTTATAGCCATTTGAGTTTACAGTCATGCTTTCCTTCAAATCCTCACCAAGCTATCCTTGGAAATCCTAGCACCCTGGCACAATGTAGGTGCTCAAGCACAACAGCAACTGCCATGTATTGTGTGTTCACCACAGCTAGAAGAGGCTGCAGGATGTAACATCCTTTTCTCAGATGAATGAATGGGCTCAGAGACAGTAAGGCTATGTCCAAAGTCACCCAGCTAGTGACATTTATCACCCACTAGGTCTGAACTGCCTCTTGTTTTATAGCTTTCATCACACATCCCTTTCAACTTGTTTGCTGGTTTCTGAAATTTTAATAAAAGAGATCATTATTAAGGCCAAACCTTGAGTGGACAGAGATTGCCTGGAAAAGGGAAAGGAATTTTCACTGACATTGTGAACCAAAGGGGGACAGGCATGAAAAGGCCATGAACAGCAGCATCCAGAGGTTCTGGGCCCTCTGGAGGCATGGGGAAGCAAGTTATCAAAGGCTGTAGAGCAGGACTGAGCACCAAATGTATCTGGCTTCTGCACACACAGAGAGAAAGAATGCTATTATAAGAATACAAGAGAGGTGGTGGGCCCTTCAAGAGAGGAGTGAGCAGCTTCCACAGGGACTATGGAGGCCCCATCCACAGCACTTGGGGAGGGTGCATGCCTAGACGACCTTCAGTGCCTTGTGTGGACTTTGCGCAGGAAGGAGCATCCGAGCAGGGGGAGCCTCTGGGTGCCCTGGGATGAGGGAGGAGATACCAATGCCGCCTGCCAAGCTGAGCACTTTGAGCAGTGAGAACAGTGTGCTCTGAGCCAAGAAGAGACTGGAGATTCCCCTGTGACACCTGCTGGACTTCCTCCTGGTCACCGCCTCCTGCTCCCTTCTCTTTCCTCCGGAGCTTAAGCCAGGGCAATGAGTAACCTCTGCCTCCTCCCTAGAGCTGCGGAGCATAGGCCAGGGTGGATCTTGGGCCCATGAAGGGTGGAAGGTCCCAGCCATTCCTAGCCAGCAAGTATTCCAGACACCCAGCCCCAGGGTCTCCGCAGAACTCTCACAGAGCCTCAGCCAGGGGAGGGTAGTTATGGTCAGGGCCTCTCTGCCGCCACCCCCGACAAGGGGCCCCGTCTTCTCCTCTCTTCCTGCTAGCAGTGAGCAATGCATTTGGCTTTTTATAAAGCCAATAAATAAATAAACAAGCAGGCATGATTAATTGATGGCATGGAGCAGACCCAGGCGCTGGGAGTCAGGTGGCCCAGCTTCCTGGTGAAGCTGGGTATTTCAGCGACCCAGGGCCTGTGCCAATGAGAGGGACCCTGCCTTGGGGAGGTACTTCCCTAGGTGCCTAGGGTTTTTCAACTTTGTCCTCAGGCAGGGCCTCCATCCTGAACACTCCCGTACCTGATGGAGACCACCTGGGCCTCCCCTTTCTGAGCGCTATGAGTGCCCTTAGACCAAGCTCCTTAGGACTGGACCAGCCCTGCCCTCCACCAAAGCCGGCCCCCCATAAGTCTGCTCCACATCCTGCTCACTGCGCCAGGTGTGGCAGGTCCACAGGTCTGGTGCATTGGGAAGCCAGGGCCCTGAGACCCCTGGGAAAGGCTAGAGGGTGGCTCCCCCTGCCAGGCCCACGCAAGGTGGGATGGGGCGGGCCAGGGGCTGGTGCTGATGGAAGGGCCAGGGACGGCTCCCCGGAAGAGGCGGGGTACCCGGCTGTAGACGCCCGGAGCGCGGGGCGCGGGCGGGAGTGGCTCCGGTCCCGCTGCGCCGTCCGGGAGTTTGGGGAGGGCTGGGGCGCGGAGGAGGAGCGGAGGAGGCGGGGGCGGCGCGCAGTGCCAGTGCGCGGCGACAGCGGCAGTGGTGAGGAGGAGGCAGCGGGCGGCGGGCGGCGGGCGGCGGCGGCGGCGGCGGCGGCGGCGGCGGCGGAGCATCTTGTCTGCAGCGGCGCAGGTGAGGTAGCAGACCACTGACTGGGCCTCTCCGCGCTCTCCGCGCACTCCCTGCCCCCTGCGGCTGCGCCCCCGTGGTCTCCAGCTGGGGACCCGCGTGGGCCGGAGCGCTATCCCTGCACGGTGCATCGGATCCCTGTGCGCGCGCGGAGGCCGGTGCCGGTCAGCGGTGACCTTGAGCGGGCACCGGGAGGGCGGGGCGGCAGGGTGGGCGTCGGGACTGGGCTGCGAGGCGGGCAGGAGGCGCCTTTCCTGTGCGCGAACTTTCCGGCTGCAAGCAACCCTAGGGACTGGGGTCGCCAGGGGCGGGAGGACCCCCAAATGTCCTCAGTCCCATCTGGCTCCGACTGCTACTCCTGTGTTCCTGTCCATACTGAGCCCTCCTCTCTCCAGGCCCAGGTTCCGAGGCCTGGGACGAGCCTGAACTGTGACGGGGGGGGGGGGGGGGGGGGGCGGTTCTCTCTCCCCAAGGTGGCTTAGGCTTCTAGAAACGGAGCTGGAGTGTCCCCTGCCAAGTACTGTCTGCACCCCCCACCCCACCTTTCCTCACGCCCTCCACCCAAGCAGTGTGGGTCCCCCACCTGGCCAGGAAAGCTAGGAAGCCCTGCAGTCAATTTCACTCTCAGATCCGCAGTGTGATTTTTCAGCCCTCAGCAAGACCTTGGGAAAGTGGGATCAGGCAGGTGCACCTCAGACCTTCACAGTGCACCAATATTTCTGGACGCTTGAGTTCACCTGGAACTTGGTCACCTCCTCCTGCCCTTTGGCCTCAAGAGGAAGGTACACCTTGGCTGCTGGGGGTGTCACACTTGTAGAAACAGCCTCTAGAATATTAGCCTGGAAAAGGGACCTGAGGCCCAGAGATGAGCCATCCTCAAGGTCATGCAGACAGGGGAAGATGGAGATCGGACTTTCTTACATACATCCAGTTAGGGAAAGCCAGGCCTGATAGTGCACACCTGAAATCCCAGCTCCCAGAAGGCTGAGCTAGGAGGATCACCACAACTTCAAGGCCAGCCTGGGCTACATAGTGAGTTCAAGGCCGGTAGGAACTGCATAGCAAGACCCTGTTTCAAAAAAAAAAAAAAAATCACAAAACAGAATAGATGGATAGCCCTGAGGGATTTGAGCTTTGGGATAAAAACTTCTTGGCCAAATCATTTTCTCTGACTCAGTCTTCCCACATATGAAATGGGAGTAGCCACCTCCCAGGGCTGTTCTGATGACTGGATGAGTTAATGTTCTTAAAGGTTCTGTGACCGAACAAATTTGGATGCCAGCTTGTGAATTTCCTTTCTGAGCTGGGCAGAGAGAATTAATTGTTCCAGTTCTCTTCCTTCTGCTTCCAGCATCTGGGTTTAGGTGGGTTCTCCCCTGTGGCCATATGAGCTGGTGGGATCACAGCTGCTCGAACTGGCACTTCTATACAAAATGTCCAGGAGAGACCAGGGCCTGTATCCTCAGAGTCATCTGGGTATATGAACTCTGGGCTGTGGTTTCCTCTCACCTCCCTGGAAAAATCAATATCTGAGCCCTAACTGGCAAATGAAGGCCCAGCTGCAGGCCCAGAAAGGGACCCCAGGACCTTGAGGTCAGGTGGAAAAAAATGTCCTCACCTCTTCTGAGAGATGAGGTTCCCTCTCCCAAGGGTGCTACTGGCCAGGGAGATGGCAGAAGGTGAGGAGTAGGGCTCATTTATTCACTCACCCAGCCTTGAGTCTCATCTCCTCTACATTAAAAAGTACTTGAAAACAAGCCCAGCTTGCAGCAGTGGCGTTCCCGCTGGCTGCCCCACACCTGCTAGACGCTAGAGATGTAACTCATTCTGTCAACAAACTTGTTCTAAGTAGCTAATACATAAGCACTGTTTGGTGTGCCAGGGACACACTGGTAAATGAGATGGACCTGGCCCCCACCGTCTGAGCTGGTTGCATGACTTTTCCTCCAAGGGAGTACTTTTGACAACTGGGGAGGTCACCATCAGTAATAAGATCCAGACCACAGGCATAAGTGGCCACCCTGCAACCTTTTGGAGTTTATATGCCAGTGTCCAAAGAAAACTGCTAATATTTTTTTAAGCACTCAGATTTTCCCAGGCTCTGTGCTAAGCATTTTGTGTTGACATCTGATTTCATCCACAGAAGGCTGTGTGATCTTGCTATGTGCATGCTGCCGGTTAGTAGTAGGACTGGGACCATTTCTACTGCAGACCTGCTGGGCTGCTGTCCCTCCCCAGAGACGGGAGATGGCAGAGCTCAGAGCATTCCCGACACCCGTCAGAGCTGTCCACAGAGGACTTAATAGCACAGATGTTGTAAGCTCTGTGCAGGGGAAGCAGATAGGGAAACAGATGCTGCCTGGAGAACCAGAGGCACCTTCCTTGAGGAGGGGACCCTTAAATCAGACCTTGAAATATCCAGGCACAAACCATAACACGAGTTAGGACTTTGGCAGACTGAGGAGGTCGGGGTTAGGGAAGACCATGCCAGGCCCAGGTGCAAAGGTTTGGAGGTGTGGAGGTTGTGGGTAGCACCCGCAAAGTAGGCCCAGATCCAACTGTGATGAGTGAGAACTGAAACAGCAGAAGTCAGCAGAGGTCGCATCAAGGATGTGGCATGTGAAAGCACATGACACACTCTGAGTTCTAGCAGGACATGCAGAGGTTTCACTGTTCTGGAGGTGCAGAACAGAGAAAGAATTTGACTTCTGTTTGGCATGACTTGTCCGTAACCCAGTCTGTATGATGGCCTACAAGGTTATGATGTCATTGTCATACAGAATCACTGCTGCTGAACTTCACCAACATCTGTAGCAACAAAAACTTTTCACAAAACAAACTGATTGCCAAGAAGAGAAATACTAACCTAGTTAAAGGAAAGGAGTTTTAGCAGCATTATCTGTGACTACAACATGTACTGCTGTTAATTAAATTTTGTCTATGTGTTTTATTATACACAAAGTGCTCTGCTGCCCCTCTTCCCTCCTCTTTGCAGCATCTCTATTGTCATATAAATCTGAGAGCAGTGAAAATGTGTTTCCTTAGTAATGACTTATTTCTTAGATTTTTCATTAATCCAGGTGGCCTCCAGGAGGAGATTCCTTCTCCAATTAAGTGATATTATTAAAGATTTGTGGTGTCTAAACATTTGAACCTTGTAATAACAAAAGGGGGCAATTATTGGGGCCTGGGAATTGTAAAACTTGGCTAAAAAGATTGAGAAGCGGAAGAGAACTTGACCAAAAGCAAGGAAGGAGGAGGGATCCAGATCAGTGCTGGGAGTGTGCAGTATGTGCCAGGAAGGGTCCCTGCCCTGGATTCAGTGCTCCGCAGATACCATACTCCAATTCTTGGTTATTTCACAACAGGGTCCCCACATACTTGCTTTGTACTAGGTCCTGAAAATCATGCAGCTCATTCTGGGGAGGGGTGATAAGGGTAGGAAGGGGCAGAAGGGCGGGAATGATATAGATAAAAGAGAGAGGAAAAGCAACATTTTAAAAGCTGGGCCTGGAGTCAGGGTGTGGCTCAGTGGTAAAGCACATGCTTAGTATGCGTGAGGTGCTGGGTCACACCCCTAGCACCACAAAAACTGTTTTTTTTTTTTAATGAATCAAAACATCTGCCATGTACTAGAGGTTGTATGAAACAGTTTTCTGCATTTCTCTTTTTTAATCTCCATGCCAATCCAATGAGGTAGGTGCTATTATCTCTTTTAAAATGTGAGTTTTGTTATTACTCAGATGCACCAACAAATCAGACACTACCATCAAAAAGACAGTTTGTTACAATTCCCGATGTGGGAAGGTACATCGTGGCACACGGCCCACGGGATGCACCCACACACATCCTGTACCAACAGAGGAGGTCCTTGGAGAAACTGGCCTGCCTGGGCGGGGCAGTTCCTCCAGTCAAAGCATCAAATACAGAAACTAGGAAACAGTGATCATGCTCACATTTGACAGATGAGAACACTGAGACACAAAGAGATGCAAGCCAGTGGTACAGCCAGAAGCCATCCAGACAATAAGGATGTGCTGGGTTGGAAGGTGTATGCTCTCCCAGAGCCGTAGGAGACATCAGATGTCAGAACTGTGTGTGAGTGGTCTCCATAAACAGCATCTCTCCTCTACGCTTCTGCAACAATTTGAGAAATGGCCAGTATCTAAGGAAAATAATCATTTGCCCACCATATCCATAGGTTCTACATGTCCAGAGTTAACCAACCACAGATAGAAAATACTCAGGCCAAAACATGTCTCTACTGAACACATACAAAGTTTTCCTCATTGTTATTCACCAAACAATGCAGACTAACAACTACTTACATAAGCATTTATATTGCTATGTACTGTACATGGAAGAAAATGCATGGCTTCTTCACAGTGAACAGTGTTATATGAGGGACCTTAGTATCTGCATGTGTTGAAATGGGGAAGCAGCATGGAAACAGTGTCCTGAAGTCACCAAGGGACGACTGTATAGTGCTTCTCTCTGATGCTGTAGAGGCAAAGTTGGAGGTTGTGGCTTCATGTTCAGGTGAGGGTCAAATGATGCCTGCTAACTGATCCCCAGGAGAAAGACATATAATAGTCCGGCCCAAGTAAGACTGTAGTAGGATGAATGGAGCAGAGTGCGAGCTTTCTGCCAGCAGGCTCTCTCCTGAAGGAGAAAGCACATTACGCTGATCATATACCCCTACTCTGCCCCTGCCCCCAGGAGCTGGGAAGGGGTAAGGAGAAGCCAGAGTATGACACTGAGGAATCTCTGCACAGGGAAGACACTGTGGGGAATGACCAAAGACTGACATGTTTTCACTGGAGTTTGTGAGCCCCTTCCTTCCATCAAACATAATATCATGTAAGGCTGGCATTTCAGGAGATACCAGGAGAGCGGCTCCATGGCCCACTTCATGTTCTCAGAGGGCTCTGTGCCCCAACAAACAGGAAGCAACCTTGGGTCAGAGAAGAGAAGTGCTAGAGGGGGAGGTGATAGGCAAGTCTCAGCTCGCCTCACTGCCAAGTGAAAACCCCTAAAGTCTTCTCTCTCTCCATATCTCCAGGGTTTTAACATCTGAATATTCTGCACCCCGCTGCTGGGGGGCTTAGGCATGGATTCTGTGAATTCTGAGATTGTGGGTAACCTTCACGGGACTCTGAGTAGATTAATAAGGAAGGCAATTTTATAAGGATGAGATATTGAGGTACTTGGCTCCTAGGCTTGCGTGTCTGGGCAGTGTTCTGGATAGAGGCAAAGAGAAGGTGAGACAGAGACATGAGTTGGGGTTAGGAGCTGCCACATGCTCTCTCTGCTTCTTCCCGCCTGTCCCTACCCCAACAGGTCATAGAACTTTGAGAGCCAAGAGTACCCTTGGAGATATCTGGGCCAACCTCTTGATTTCACAGAAAAGGTAAAAAGATTGGCCCAGAAAAGGAAGTTGCTTTTTCAAGGTCACATATCATTTTAAGGGGGCATAATGCCTGCCTTCTGCTCAAACCCTGCTTGGCTATTATTCATTTTCTCTAGACCAGAGTAATGACTAAGGCGGGCCCCCAAATGGTGAACATATTATGGTCGCAGCTTCTCTGGAACATAGTAGACAATACAGAACTAAATGAGTTTCCCAGGCTGCTGTAACAAACTGCCACTTGTCTTGCTTTTGCCAGTGAGCTTTGAGGTAAAGTGATGTGTCTTTCCTGTCCTAGGATCCTTAATAAGCAGCAGGCTGCTTGCCACTATCTCCGTTTTCCTCCACTGGCGATCAAAGCTTCATAGTGACATCCTCTCAGTGAAAATCAGAGCCCACAGCCCCCAGCTGACTGTATGTGCCATGCAGTATCATTGAAAGAGTAAGCCTTTGTTTTAAACCACTGACATGTTGGACTTATTTGTTACTGCAGCCCAACATAGCCTGTCCTAACTGATGTAGAGAGGGAATGGGCTAAAATAATCACACTTCTGTTTGGAAATATTTTTGCATCTTTTAATTCCTTCAAGTGTGACACCAAAAATGTCAGTATTTCAAGGTGTTGTAATCACTACCCTGTGAGGTGCTGATCAGTGTCCCCAGCAGGCAAATGTGGACTTTTTCATTTTCACACATGGCCTTTTCTCTCCATGTTCTGCCTGCCTAGCCCTGGCATCCTCACAGAGAGCCACATGCTTGTACATCTCCAGGCCTGTGCTCATCCCCCAGCAAACACCATCACTGGATGAGTGTCTGGGGCAGAAAGGAACAGGCATGGAGGAAGAGGGGAGCACTGGGATTATTCTGCAACACACAGAAGGCAGAGCAGGGCTGAGCAAGGCTCCTCTTCAAGAACGGAGTCCTCCAAGCCTTAGAGCTTGGCCTGGCACAATGCTGAGTCACTAGAGCGGGGTCAGGCAGAGATGGGTGTCATGGGAGTGGGGCTCCAGGTCAGCTGAGTGCAGCAAACACTCTGTCCTGTCCCATGTGTGAGAGCGAAGATTGCCCAGAGAAGGTGGGTCTTGGCTGCAATTCTATACGTCTTTTTCTCTTTTCAAAATAAAAGTAGCTTTTTCTCCCTCTGGTTATAGAGATGTTACATAATGATTATATAAAACTCAAATGGCATCACAAAGTATAAAAAAGAAAGTAAAATTCAGATGAAATGCCACAAAACAGAGCTAGCACCCATTAACATTTTTCAAATGTCCTTCCAGACAATTCTTATTTTATCTCATCTTTGCTGCGCCACCATCAAGGAGACCCTGCCAGCCCCAGCACAGACAAGGAAGCTGAGTGTCAGAGTGAGAAGTGGCTGGCCCAGCATCGCACAGCCAGGGAGAGGTGGGCCCTGCTTTGGAATGCAGGTTGTTCTAAAAACCGTGTTTCCTCTTGCAGAAGGAAGCAGGGGCCCACCTAAGATGAGTGGATAAGTGGAACAAGAGCCCAGAAACCGCCAGAAGGGTCTAGAAAAG
This sequence comes from Dinomys branickii, assembly GCA_004027595.1. Taxonomy (NCBI): domain Eukaryota; kingdom Metazoa; phylum Chordata; class Mammalia; order Rodentia; family Dinomyidae; genus Dinomys; species Dinomys branickii. The sequence goes on along the minus strand of PVLD010000147.1, from coordinate 324,612 downwards.
GCTGTCAGTGAAAATGCAGAGAGAAAAAGCATTTATAGCAGCATTTACGGTGGGTTGGAGGAGCAATGGACTTTGACATTAGACCTTCAAATCCTTGCTCTCCCCTTTAACAGCTTTGTGATCTTGGGCAACATACTTCACTTGTCTGTACCTGAGTTTCTGTATTACATGATGGTAATATTTAAATGTGTGCGTGGTGCCTGCTTAACTAATGTACTTCTTCTCCTTCTGCGTATCTTCCTTCTCCTTCTGCCCCTCCTTCTCCTTTTTTCTCCTTCTTCGCTGTCTTCTTTAGACACTGTCCTACCATGGACCTTCACCCTCTACCCTTTTTATTTCTTATTTTGAGAAGAATCTAAGTTGCCAAGTTTCCCAGGCTGGGCCCGAATTTGATCTCCTTGTGCCCTGGCTCCCAGAGTACTGGGGTTACAGGCATGTGCCACAGCATCCAGCTGAAATATTATTATCAGCCTTGTTTATATTGTGGCTTTAGAACTTGTGAGGAAACCAAATCCTGAAGGAATCTTGGTGTAGGGTCCTAGGATCCCTGTCTGCCTTGTTCACCACCTCCAGTTTGACCTTGTCTTCACCCCTCTTGATTTGGAATTCCAGTCTTCCCCTGCGAAATAAGGATTTGGGACTGAATGTGTTACAGCAACATCCCCTACTCCAGCCCTGCACTGTGTGAGGTGGAAAGGGGAGGCCGCAGTGACTGAAGCAGTCAGCTGAGTGAGGAGGTGTCTGGGGCTGCCTTTGTTCTCGCAAAGCAAAGGAAGAACACAGGCAGAAGATAGATGGAAGAGCAACCAGGAGCCAGAATAACCACGCAGCTAGAAAAGAAGAGGCAGGTATGAAAACCCCGGGGTGGTGGGAATCCGTAGGTGGGTACAGAGGAGAACAGGAAAACAAACGAGGCAGAAGCCAGCTGAGAACAGCTGTGTCTGACATCTACCCTCTTGCAGGAGAATAAGAGAGAAGAATCAGTGACGGCTCATCTTCATGTTTAATACCTGGGGGAGGAGCTTTGAAGACTGTGCTCAAAGACTGAAGTTGAATTTCTCAAAGTTTGCAAGAACACTGCAATTATGCTAGAGAACATGCCTATAAAATCCCTTTGGAATCTATTTTGGGGCACAAGGTTTTATAACCAGAGTCAGAAATTGAGTGGAAGTGTGTGGGAGGCTGACCCTGGACAGCTTCCATGTTGGAGAGGAGGGGAGAGTATTTTTATCTGCAAATACTGTGTCTTACAGAGCGAGGCTGGGGAGGAGGCAGCTCTGCCGCTTTAGTTTCCTCACCCACTGTCGTGTTAAGATGCGAACTGTCTTTAACAGAAGTTTTTCAAGTTTCTTACTCCGAGTGGGTGGCTGGAGGCCAGGGGTGGAGCCAGGGAACTCATCTGGGACACTTGCATGTTGGAACCAAGATATATGAAACTCAGGGGGCCAGGGACTCCTTCAGATCTGTCTTGTAGGGATCTGGAAGTACCAGGCACCTCTGTGCAGCTGGAGACACCATCCTGGCCTGCAGCAGGGCTTAGCCGATGGTACACAGACAACTGGCTGCTGTGATTTCTGTCTAGATATCCCTCAAGAGCCTCCTGTGTGCATAGGCAGGGAAAGTAATCAGATTGGGCTTTACAGCTGGCTTGCTATTAGGAGGTGAGGGCTGGTGGGAAAAGGTGGATCACAGGGTGTGACCTGGAAGGGAGTTTCTCTCCTTGGCTTCTTTCCTTGCTCTTTGCTTTCTGACCACCATGACATGAGCAGCTTTTCTCTGCTGTGCCCCTCTGCCACACATTCTGCCTCAGAGCAAGCACACTATGCCCTGAAAATGTGAGCAAAATGAGTCTCTCCCCCTTGAAGCAGTGGGTGTCAGATGTTGTGCTCCATCATCAAGCAGGTGGCTGGACACTGCCTGGTGACTTAGTGACAGCAGACACTGTTGCTGTTCAATCTGCGGATCTAGTAAGTGGTTCTTCTGGTCCCGCCCACTTCTCTTAGTTGTCTGTGCCTGCTTTCTCAGTTCTGTGGGTCGCTGGGAGGCTCTCCATGGTCAGCACTGCTGGCCACAGCTGACATAGATGTTCTCAGTGGGCAGCACTCGTGTCTGCTCCACAGAGGGTCTCATCCTGCAGTAGCAAGCCTAAACTTATTCCCATGCCATAGCAGAATTACACAAGAAACAGAGATAGACAGAACAGAAGCACTCAAGAACTACTGAGATGTGGGTTCCAAATTGGCACAGTATCACATCTGATTTGCTTATTTGGCCAAGCAAGTATAGGACCCCCCCACAATTCAAGAATAGGGGAACAGGCCTCCCTTCTGGGTGGTACTGAGCCACCAAGTCACCCTGGCAAGGGCATGAATACAGGCAAGCCTGTGGCACAACCATCATGTTTTCTGTCTGCACAAGGCAGACATCAGCATCAGCCCCCCGCGGCCTACCAGGGCAGGCATCCTCCTTTTTAAGTCTTGTGATGCTGAGGCTTCCCTGACTGAACATGAAGTTTTCTGGAAGAGTCTTCCCTGTGAAGTCAAGGAAGCATACACCCTTAAATAATGAGAGGTCACTTTCATTTCTCAGACTGGCAGTGCTTAAAAATTTGATATCTAGTGTTGGTAAGAATGAGAAGGAATTTTTAGGAAATGATTCAGCAGCATGTGTTTGAACCAACCCGAAATGTGGGTTAAACAAATGTGATGTGTAAGTCCCATAAAATAATACTGGACAATGAAAAGAACCAATTACTGATACATGAACATCAAGGAGTGAAAAAATCCAATCCTAAACAGTTACCTACTATTGTATGTGATAGTGGAGAAGTGCCATGATTAGAGATGAGAACAGATTAGTGGTTCCAGTGAGAAGCGGAGGTGGAGGAGGGAGAAACTTGGCTTTAAAAGGGTAGCATGGGGGAATTTATGGGGATGATGGTTATGCTGAAGTGACCTAATAAAATTGCATGTGCCCCACACAGACATGACACAGAGGCCTGTGTAAGTGGCAGAGTCTAAATAGGCTCTGTGCATTGTACCAGTGCCCATTCCTTGGTGTGATGTTGTCTCTATTTATGCAAGATGCTAACTTTAAGATAGGCCAAGGGGGAAAGGCATGAATCTTTCTTATATTTCCTTGAAAACTCCTAGGAATCTATAATTATTTACTAATAAAAAGTTAAAGACACAGATTCTCTTCCTGATAAGGCTAATGTCTGTAACAGAGACATGGGAAACTTATAAATATAGACCTTGAACTGTTTGGTACTGAAGCATTGAGAACAGCTCAAATGTATTTGTTCATATAATCATTTATTGAGTGCCTACTGTGTGCCAGACATGGTGCCAGGCTCTGGAAATGTAGCCATGAATACTATGGACCATCTGACCAATTTTGCATGTCTGTATATGGGTTCATATATTTACACTTACGAAGATATCAATGGTTAAAGCAATAACCGCTGTTGAGACCATGTCACCTTGTCTATAGATCAGTTGTGATTGTACTATTTTTTATGCTAATTGGTGTCTGTTTGTTAATATGTTTTTGTACTTTTATTTAAAAAAAAATACTATGGACCAAGCCCATGCCCTTTCAGAGTTTGCATTCTGGTGATCATCCCATAAGAGGGAGCTGATTCTACAAATAGCCACACAAAGGAACTCCACAGAGCAGAAAGAGAGAAATTAGGTAGATCTGTGTCCTATGGCTCTGTCTCCAGAACATAACACCACAAGGAAAGAGCAAGGAGCAGAATTGGACATTTAAGTACCCCATGTATTTAAAAAAGAATGAAGAGCCACAGTCAAAAAAGGGAGGCCAGCCTTTGGCATGTACTTTGCCTCCATTAAGCTGGTTCACATCCCAGGAATGGGAGCCCTAAAAGGGTAGAGTATTTTGTTTCTTGTTGTGCCCCACACCAGAGTGAGCCTGGCATCTAAGAGGTGCTCAGATGGCAGTCCAAGGAAAGAGCACTGTGCAGACTGATGAGGTCCTTAGCAGTGCTGTACTGACTTTCCCACCACAGGGGATTGTGAAAGATAGGTTTAATCCTTATGACCCTGAGAACAACAGATGTCATTCTTTCAACTTTGCCACCAGGAATGTAAGTCCTACTCTAACTCAAAGGAGTTCATGGTTATCAAGTCTTACGTTTTATTTGTCCGTTGGCTTTCAGCTGTAGAGTATCTTGTACTTTTTGTGTTATGCTGTGATGCATGCATGGTGCTGTTTCATTCTCCCATCATCTGTTCGGGGAACATGGATACTTACACACATGTTTTCTCTAGCCTCGGCGCCAGCCCTTCCTGTGGGTTCATAGTGCACAGTGATAGATGGTTGCACACATTCTGTTGGGGATGCAGGAGAGGGGAGGACTACCACCCACCCCACTCACCACACAGAAACCACTGGACATGTGTGAAGGCCTGAGGAGGCTGCATGCAGTTTTGTTTCTCAGTGCTCCTGCTCAGCTCGTTCTCTGTGGCCTAAGTAAGGGCACCTTTCTCTCAGACCTGGAGGTTTCTACAACTGGAGGGGTTCCATTGTGTCTCCTCTGCACTCCCATATACAGTTTATAGACACACAGACCCTTAGGACTGTTCTCTGAGTTGATATAAATAAGTTTTTTAAAAAGCCAAGTGTTGAATTTTTTATCACAAGGAACAATTGTACAACATTTGACTTTTGAGGTAAGGGGAGAGAGTATGTTCATTTCCATTAAACTTCCACGAGAGTTTGTGTGGTAGTAAAACTTAACCAGTGAGGAATCTAACATTAAAGTTGCTTGTGCGGGCTGGGGATTTAGCTCAGTGGTGCAGCACCTGCCTGGCAAGCACGTGGTCCTGAGTTCAATTCCTGGGTACCCCCCAAAAAAAGAAAGTTGCCTGTTCAGTTGCTCACTCATTCATTCACTTAATGTGACTCAAGCACCTGGCATGAGCCAAACCCTGTGACCCTGACTGCTCCAGGCATATGGTTCTAAACAGGCCCAATACTGTTCTTACTAGCTTGCACATTAGTGGGCAGGACAAGGAAGCAAGCATGTGGTTTTCCCAGTGCCACCCTGAGGAGACCAGGGACCTGCATCCCAGAACTCAAGCCCCACCAGGTAGTTCCAACCCTCACCATCCCTGTCAGGGAACCATAGCCATCCTTCCAAGTTCCCACCAAGACAATGAAACAGATGCTGTTTGGTCACCAGGAGAATTGTCACAGACTCAGGGAACCCCACAAGAATGTGCACAGCCAATAGCTGTGACTCTGACCCCAAGGGTCCCCTCACCCGTTTCCCACCTGATCCTTGTGAACATTTATTAACCTGCTGCAGAAAAAGGCTGTGAGGCCAGGTACTTCTATGTAGCCAGCAAGGCTCAGAGCCCATAGAGCAGAAAGTAATGAATGATAGTTCAAGAGAGAGGCAGGATTAAAGACAGCAGTTATTTTAGGGTCATTCTGCGAAAGCAGATCCTAATGCCTGCATCTCTGTGTTAACTCTGCCTACCCTTTGCACAGACATTGAAACCACATTGGCTTGGGTTTTTTTGCTAGTCAACTTCAGGTTTATAAAAATGCAGACTTTGAACCAATAAAAAATACTTACTGTGAAGCTATCATTCTCTCTTCCTCTCTCTCTTTCTGTCTCTCCATTTCTCTCCCTCTCCTCCCTCATAACCATCTGAGTCACCAAGTAAAACAGACTAAAGCTGAAATGATCTCAGTTTAAATCCTGGCTTTTCTGCTTTCTAACTATTCCTGTCTGGGCTTCAGTTTTCCCAAATGTGAGGGTGAGTGGACTGCAGCATTGCTGAGACATTAAGCAATATACTGCATAGAAAAGTTCCCAGCACCTGAAAACCCTAGTGGATATCTGAGTTTTGCTTATATGGCAAGCTATCACCCCATCCCACAGCAGAAGTCTCTGCTCACCCTGACAAGAGCATGGTGTCTGGGCTTCCAGGTTTAGGCTGAGTTGCTATGTGATCATTAAGACTTTCATACTTCTGGGTTCACAGGCCTGAGATGTGGGAGGATAGAAAATCTGCAGCCTTCTGTCTAGTGTCCAGGTCTGGGACCAAGGAGTAGAAATGCAGTGCCCATCAGTCATCAGATTTTCCCTGGCACATCCTAATGCATCCTGGGGACTTCTGGTGCTGGTTCTCAGGGCTTGGCCCAAGTGACATGGAGATTGATCTCTATTTGGTGTGGTGGCTGTTCTCCGGAAAGCCAGACTTTATTTCCATGGATAACCTGAGCCTTGCTCCTGCTGGTATTTGGCTGGAATAGAAGATCTAGTGTGGAAGAATGGAAGCAAATGTTTGCTGAGTGATAAAACAGGCTGGGCCCACAACAGAGCTGACAGGGTTGCAGAGACCCACAGCTGGAACAGCAACAGAGCCCCAGCCCTCTCCTGGCCAGAAGGTCCACTAAGTCTTCTTCCTTCCCATAGCTGCTGGGGCACATGGGCCCTGGAAACGAGTGAGGGGAGGGCCTTAAAGTGGGGAACCCCTCTTGGTATTCATGACAGAATACATCCCTTTCTTGTTGTTTCAGAAATATCACTTACTTTATAAACACAGGATGTAGTGCTATCCCTATCCCATACTCTAGATGCAAGCTTTGAGGCTCTGAGAAACTAAGGGAACCTTCTGGAAATCACATGGTCAGCAACAAGCTGGGCCCTGACCATTCATACTCCTTTTTAAAAAAATATGACTGTTTTGACTTGAAATCTGGAGAGACTGGGTATTCTGAGCAGAGAGAGCTGTTAGCCTGAATGAACCACTCAATTGAGACTCTGCAAATACTTGCTGAGCGCCTACTATGTGCAGGTCCTATGCCAGGTATTTGAGTAGGTATCGATTGGAGTTTTTAAAACTTGGATCCAGTCATTTTCTAAAACGGGTTGGGTGTCTTGCACACATTGAGTTTCCCTTATCTGAAATGCTGAAGACCAGAAATATTTCAAATTTCAGAGTTTTTATTTTTGAGAAGGTTGGATTTTTTGTTTTGTTTTTTGTTGGTTTTAGGTTTGGGTTTTGTTTTTGTTTTTGTTTGGATTTGGAAGAGTTGCATGGACTTTACTGGTTGAACATCACTAATTCAAAAATCAAAAAATCCAAAATGTGATAAAATCTGGACCTTATAATTTCATGTTTCAAGGCACTTTGGACTGTGGTTTGGGGATTAAGAGCATTCAACACATAATTCATGACCAAGTGAGAGTCACTGGCTTCCTACCATTAAGTGAATGCTTTTCCTCTAGGATATGATTTTGCCTCCTTTCATTTTTCTCCATTCAGCATTGATGGGACCCTGCCTGTATCAAAGCCACCTCCTCTCTCTGGGAAAAGTTTCACACCACCTCCTGAAGTTTATTAATCAAAGAGGAGAGGATTTAAACTTGCATTAGAGCTTGAATGAGTAATTAGGGCAAGTGAAACCTGGAGACTGACTAGTAATTTTATGTTTTTGTTTTTGTGCTATGCATCAAAAAGCCATAGGCTGGTAAGGAATGATGAAGAGATGGTAGTATATACCCACATCCGTTTTTTTCTCTGCCTCTCCCTCTACTTGTGCTCACAAAGTGCTGGCTCTTGGGTGGATGTTCTGGCACCCTTCCATAGTAACCTGCTGGCCTACTGGGCTGGATTTTGCACCTTTTATCCAGCTTTAAAAGACCTCCTTGGAAAATCAGTGTCAACCCAGATAGTGAACAGACTCATCACCGTGACATGGCTCCCTCCCAGCGCCTTTATTGCTTGGTCTTTTCACAGTGAACAGTCATGCTCTCTGGACCCGAGCATTGTTGTTGTGGTTTGACTTCCTCCCACCCTGAGCCTTGGGGTCTGCTTGCCATTTGAGGACAAGTCCTCTCTGTGGGGAGGGGTAGAGTAGGCAGGCAGTGCACCCTTCCCTTCAACTGTATTCTCTGCTCAGGACCTCAGGACCACTCTTCTGCAATGTTTCCCTTCTTTCATTTGCTCATCCTGCCCTTACTGATAACCTGCTCTGTTGGGCACCTGGGTTCTGCCTACACAAGCCCACTGCTAGAAAAAATGTACCCCAGACCTTAACAGCATGGCAAAATGTGGCAAACAAGGCACAAGGCTGACATCCACCAAACTCTGTGTCCCCTTAGTGGTATCCTGGAAGCAGAGTAGGGGCCAGTGTGGTGCTGGTCTGTGGGTGGATTAACAGGTCCCAGGCAGGATGCAGAGGATGAGGAGAAATGGTGTAGACTTGCATAAAGCTAAAAGCCAAAGGATGCCCTTCTGTCCTGAGATTACAACCTCATATTCTTTCTGTGTTGAAGTGGCCTCCTATTCTTTCTGTTGGTCAAACCCAGTGGCCTTTCTTCTGGAGTATTAATTCCACAAGGTCTGGACTATTTCTTTTTAATATTTCTATCTGGCAATGCTAGATTGACCCAACTAATTTTTTTTATTTTACTCATCCAGGGCATCCCTAAGTCTGGAAAACACTGAGTTTTTTTATTTGGGGGGAAAGGTTATATTTAATTATGTTGACAATTCTATGGGAATATTATTGTTCCCATTGTACAGTTCAGTTCATTGAAGTGCAGAGAGCTGGCTTCTCAGGAGCCCATAGTGGCACAAGCAAGTCGTGAACATGGTTCTCACTCGTACACCCCTCACCTCACCCCAACTCTTGCCAGTACCCCAGGCCACTCTGAAAGGCTCAGGATGGCCTGTGGTGATGGACCTGGCAGAAGATGTTGAGACCTGCCCCAGGTAGCTCAAGGGTTTGTCTGAGAGGAAGACTAAAGGAAGCACGTTAGTGGACTAGTGCTAACACATTGGTTGGCAGCCATGGTCAAACCCTTGCCCAAGCCTGAACTGGATCTGTCCATGGGTTGTGAACCACCCTTCTCTCCAGCCTCCTGCTCAACAGAATAAACAGCATCCCAGTATTTCCCACAGTAGCAATGCATGGAGTAAGGAATAATGGAGAGTGTGGAAATACATGTCCTGGATTGCTTTGATTTGCCCTTTTCAGTCAGAAGCTTCTGGGCGCAGGTCCCCGTAGGTCTTCGTGCATCCCCACCCTCAGTCTGGCCAAGCATCCCATTCCACCCACCCAATGTCTAGGGAGTCAGTGGCCTGTGTTTCAGTGAGGAAGCACTGTGAGAGTTTTGTGAAAGAACTCAACTGGCTTTTCTGGCTAGAGCTGGCTTAGCAAGGGGTGGGTCACACCATTGTGGAAGGTTATTTGCCTAAGAGTGAAATTTCTTTCTCTGGTGGCTCTCACAGAGGAGCTGGGTCATTTGGGACAAATTTATAACTAAAGTGAAGCTGCATTCTCTCTGAAGACAAGCTTGCCCCACTGAATTTGCACTGTAGGAATTAGAGAGGAAAGACACCAAGAAGAGTGTTGAGTGGGGGAAGATGTGCCCCATGTGGTTGTGCTAAGAAAGCTCCTCAGGCCAAGGCTCCATCTCCTGCCTGCATGCCTCCGTGGGACCTTCTGAGGCTGTAGCTCAATGGAAGGTGGCAGGCCTCTGCAGCAGATCCCATCCACACTGCTCTCTAGAACTATAGCTTAAGGAGTTCTTCTGCAATCCCCAGTAAACCCACAGGATGACAGATGTACACTGGCCTTGCCCACAGTTGGAGACTCAGAGTGGGAAAGTGATCAACTAAAGCAAAACCTCGACACCCATACCTATAAAATGGAAATGGCACTTAACTCTTCCTCACTGGGGCTGTGGTGAAATATAGTCGGTATAATTAATAAAGATGATTAAATATATTCAGTATTGATTATTTAGTGAATATACAAAATGTTTAATGTATAGTGAATATATAAAATAGTTCTTGTTCATTAATGTTTAATATAGTATAATTTATATGCGTAATTAATTAAAGCAAACATTTGGCACATGGAAAGTGTTCAATAATATTGGCTAGGTCACATTACTAGTAAGTGGCAGAGACTTGAATCCCAAGACCACTTTATTCCCACCATTTTATCACTCACTTCTTTGTTTTCTCCACTAAAATGTTTGCTTTTTCCAATAAAAGTTCCCAGAGAGCAAGTTTCAAAGTTGTTCTTAGCAGGTCCTAAACAGAAGAAAACGATCTTGACATTAAGTACTTCATGGTTCCATTGGAAAGGCATCGTACATTTGATTCATCTTGAGGCAGAATTATTAAAAGCATTCCTTAGCCCACCGAGTTCATAAATTAACAATGCCTGAGCACTTAGTAGATGCCACACACTGTGCTACACTTTTATGAGGATTATCTGACTTAATCCTCATAGCAACACTTTGAGGAAGGTGTTTGTGTCATTCACCATATATGCAAGAAAAAATCACAATGCAGGGAGGTCACGCGGCTGCACACAGCAGCAAGTGCAAGGCAGCACTGACCTCCCTGTTCTCCTTAGCCCCAAGATAGCCGCGCATGAGGAAGTCCTCACTTCCTCTGGTCACATGTGATGCACATTGGCCCCAGGCCCTATGTTTTCTCAACCTTATGTGGTCTCAGAAGAAGGACTCCAGCCCCTCAGTTCCCAGATTTCTCCATAGGCTTAAGTGTCCCCATGGTTACAAAGGACAGGTCAGGTGGCATCTGCAACTCAGCCCACCCTCCATCCAGCATTCCAGAACTAGTCAAACTTCACATCACTTGTTCTTGGTCTCATTTATCAGAAGTGATTGGTGACAAACTGTCCTCAGCTCACTCCTCTGTGAAATAGGGCTGTGAGGAGTGGGAGGGAAAGCAGTGAGCACCTAGCACAGTGTCTGCACATAGAAATTATTAAGTCATTATACACATTAAAAATAGAACCAGTGCCATTGTATGGAGATACTTGTCACAGATATCCAATAGGGTCACAAAACTCTGTCCCTTCCCTCCACAAGCCTAATACCCATTTGTGGATACTGCACAGAGGTTCACTGATCTTGTAGTGCCTTGCTGTGAGGACCAGTATGAGTCTTGTTGCCTTTTATAAAAGAGGCATGGACCTGTCTCTGATCAGACTTGTTAGACTCACATCTTCCATGCCTCCAGTGGGGCAAGCACAAGGCTCCTAGCAAGTGGCAATCAGAAAGGAGGGGAGGATGTCGAGGCCCAGAAGGAGTAAGTGATAGCTTCAACATTTTTGCAGTCTAGACACTAGAGAAGAGGGACTTGTTAAAAGCAGCCACTGCTCACTTGGGCCCTGTTAACAGAAGGTGCCCATTCCAAGTCTTAACCTTCAACACCCAGGTGTCACCTAGAAAGAAGTTCATTTTTAGAAATGAGAGACCTTCTTGGGGGTGGCTTATAGGAAATTCACTGAGGAATGCAACTAGGATTCTGGCTGTCAAAGATACATCCATCACAAAGGCTCACACAGAGGTCCCTGCTGATGTCACTCACTTGTGGGTCACATATGTGCCTGTGTGTGCACAGTAGACCATAAGGCACTTTGGAGCCTCTTAGGAGAAGATGCACCCTTGAGTGAAAATGCGTGCAGCACTCCGATCAGTGGACGGAAACCCCTGGTCCATGTGCACAGCTGGGAGCTGTGTGCTGGCACAGGTTCCTGTGCTGTCTGCCCACTGGCAGCTGAGGGACCTGTATCCAAGCTCTAGTAACCTCACAGTGCCAGGCAGGTGCCTTGGCCAGTCTCCACTGGATGCCAGCAGCCCTTGATTTCCAGAAATCATTTTTGCAAAACACACAGCTTCACTCTGCTTACTCAGCCACCATCTTGAAGATAATCTATTTTGTTCTGTGCCTCTTCACATCCCATCTGGACTCAGTGAAAATACTTGTTGTTTTCACTCCAGAAAATGATTTTATTCCTTCAGCTGGATACTTGCTTGTGCTAGAAAACAACCTTTTCCTTGACAGAGCTCCTTGTGTGATCTTCACAGCAGGCCTGGGGATTAAACAGTGGGTACCTAATGCCCCCTTTACAGAAGAACTTGGTGCTAAGAGAAGAACCTTAGATAAAGAAATCTTATGTGTAGAGAGTCTTGATGATTCCTAATTTATTTCAGCTTCTGATTAATTCCCTGGGAAGTGGGAACATTCATGAGCTCATGACTCTTAGGATTAACCTGTCTTCCATGATCCCCTCCAACTCAAACCCCATCCCGACCAACAGTCTTCCATAATGCACTCACAACAGCAGACCCTCAACCACTGTCTTGATTGTGTCATTGTCCCAAATAAAATACCATCCAATGGACAGTGACACTACTGGAACTTGTCATAAATTTGACCAAACTTTGTTAGTGTTGTCCTTGCTGTGGTCCTTGCCATAGTCCACATTCACTATAAGTCTGAAAAGCTGGACCTTAATCTGGACTTGTTGGACCTTCTCTTCAGAAAGAACCTTCAAAGAGTGAACTCCTCTGCCTGACTCTTGACAATAACTCCTCATCTGTTTCACTATGACAGCATTCTGTGTTAAATGAGTCCATTAATTGATGTGTCCTTTGAGTGTGTATTTGAGTTGCTAGGGACTGGGTCACAATACAAACTAAGCTCACTTAAGCAGAAACAATTTATTGGCTCACACAACTGCAAAGTACAAGTGTGGGAGCATGAGACACAGATGAACCTAGGGGCTCAAGGTATTATTCTGGGTCTGTCTTCCTCCCCTGTCACCTCCCTCTTCACACAACATTAGCTCCATTCTCAGAGATTCTTTCCTCTTGGCCATCAGATGGCTACCAGTAGTTTGGGACCCAGTGTGGTTCTCACAGCTAGTTCACAGACTTAGACAAAGATTAGTCTTCTGTCTAACTATCCATAAAGCAAATGTCATGGAAAGACTGGTATTGGTCCAAGTTAGGTCACATGCTTTCCATTTAGACCAGTCACTATAGCCTGGGCTAGATACCCATCCTCACAGCCTGAGGGCAGGGGAGGCATGTGATTGGCAGCTTTTACCCAAGACCCCCCCCCCCTAGATGTTTGACCAATGATTACTCTCTGATGGAGATTCTCACTGCAAGGGTGGATGAGGTTTCTGGAAAAAGCAAAGTGTCAGCAGGACAATCTAACAAAGATTGTAACTAAAGTATTAAGACTTTGGGTCAAAGTGAGGTAGATAAAACAATGAGACATAGAGTCTTAAGTGGTTTACTATCAACTGGTGTTGGCAGTGATATCTTCAGTCTGGGCAGCTTTGAGAGAATAAGAGTAGTGCCTCTCCTGGGGACTTCAGGCACCTGGAGGAAACTTAATACTGACATTCACATTATCCCATCACTAACTCACCCCCACCCTGATTCCATTGGAAGAAATGCGTAGTGAAAAGCCAGCAAAACACATTTCTACCCAGCATTGCCTGGGCTCTGCGTCCCTAGGCTATGAGGAAGTTTTCCATGCTAGTCATTCACAGCCCCATATTCCTTTCTGGACTTTCACACAGCTGCTGTACATGCCCAGAGCCCCACCCCCTCCAATTAGAATGCTAATTTTAAAAATAGGTTATACTCTCTAAGCAGTTCCCATGGTGCCAGGTGAACACTAACTCACTTAGGCCTTCCACAGGGAAGCACTATTACTGTGTTCCCATTAAATGAAAGGAAGCCAAGGTGCCGAGAAGCCTATTCCCCAGGGTAAATGGGGTGGGGGGCTGGGAACACGAGCCAGCCTGTGTGCTTAGCCAGTACCTAGAGCTGCCCCTGACTTGCTTCCAGGCGGGGGTCTTAATCTTGAAGTCGTCTCTACCTTTGGAGCTAACACACAACCTCACACTGGGAGTCAGTGGCCCAGAGCTGCCATGGATGCAAGACAGGGAGGATCTCAAGAGTCAGGGCTAGAGGCAGATGAGAAGTTCTTCCTGGAAGCTGCTTCCCTTGAGTTTCCTCAGCAAGAGACTTAACAGCACTAGTCTGTGACAGTACCCACAGCCCAGCCTCCACTTCCCTGGGCTTCTGGGATCTTTCAGAACCTCAGACTCCTGCAGCAAGAGGAAATTGAGACCAGCCATGCCGTTCCCCATTTGACAGATGCCAAAATGGAGACCCTGAGAGGGGCAGTGATGTCCCCAAGGCAGCAGAGCAAGCTAGTGGCTGCAAACTGGTTGTCTCTAGTGCCAAGGGACCTTCAAGCTTTTCTTTTTAAAATGCATGTTACGATGTAGCAGAGGATAACATAACTGGCATCATTCATTCATTCATTCATTCAAGTAATGGTTATTGAACACCTACCTACTGTGTGCCAGGGACTTTTCTAGATGCCAGGGCTCTGGCAGTGAGTAGGATAAAGATCTCTTGTGGTGCTGACATGCTGTTAACATTCTCCCACTATGTCCTCATTCCCAGCACAGAACCTTCCAACTCACCCATTCCACCTTTACTCCACTGTGGAGATACCATTCCTGAACGTCAGATGCACATCTTTTAACTTTCTGTAATTGGCGCCATGCTGCACATATCTTTCTACAACTCGTTGTTTGAGGTATTCACACAAATCCATAAGGCTCTAGTTTACCTTGTACTGCTTCGCAATATATTCGTCCTTTCTCCTGTTGGAGGAATTTCCTACAGTTTCACAATAATAAAGCTGTAATAGGCATTCCTTTATACATGTCCTTGTACAGAAGCACAAGAGTTTCTCTATACCTCCAGCTTGAGCTTCAGCATTGTCCCCACACTGGACAAGAACTAGAGGCTCCTTCAATCCTGTTCAAGGATCTCAGGCTGCAGTGACAGACTTGACAGGAGACCATGAGAATGTGAGAATATCAGTGCTAAGCAGATCTCCCTAGAGACACCTTGGGTCGCTGTCATTTAGATGAAGGGAAAAAGAATCAAAGAATTCAGCATAGAATAAGTGTGTGTGTGTGAAACACAGCCCCTACTGTCTCAGTAGCATTCGTGTGGCAGTCTGCCTTGCTGCCACATAGCAAATCACAAAGAATATAGCAGCTTAAAAGGTCACACATATATTACCTCCTAGTTTCCAAGGGTTGGAAGTCTAGGCACAGACTGCTGGGGACCTTTCCCTAGGTTCTCACAGAGCTGTAGTCCAGCCAGGGCTGGGCTCTCTTCTGCCAGCTCAGGATCCTCTATCAGGCTCAGGTGGTTGTCAGCAGAACTGTTTCCTTGGGGCATTTCCTTGAAACCCAGATGCATTTTATTCTTCACGGACCAAAGGACAGAGCTCAGAAGTCTACCAAAGATACAGCATCACCTGATGAGGTCAAGCCCACACAGGGGAAATCTTTGTTTGGCTTAATTTATACTTAACCTCAACTGTATCTGCAAAACCCCTTCATCTTTGCTATGTAACCTCATGTGACCATGCAGTGACAACTCATCATCCCCACAGGCCCTGTTCACGCTCTAGGGAATTGTTCAGGTTGTGTGTGCATGATGGGTGGGAATCTTGAGGCTATTTATAATTCTGTCTACTACAAGTTGGTACTATTATTATCCCTATTTTCTTTTATTCATAACCTTATTAATATTATTTTAATTGTACAAATTATGGGATACAGTGTGATCACTTGATACATGTAGACAAGGTAATGACCAAAGCTGGGTAGTTAACATTTTCATCTCCTGAAACATTAAAAAAATTTGGTTACTGTAATAATATATATTTTAGGGTACAGTGCGATATTTCAATACATGCTGACACCGTGTAATGATCAAACTAAGGTAATTAATATTTTCATCTCCTTATCATTTCTCTGTGCTTAGAGCCTTTGAGCTCCTCACTTCTAGTCATTCATAAACTGTATAACAGGTTAAGGTGAACTGTGGTCACCCCCATTTTGTGTTACTGGGGATTGAAGGCAAAACCTCATATAGGTATTCATTGCACCTTAAAAACACCCAACCTTACCACTAAACTACACCCTCAGCCCACCTTCTGCAGTTTTACCTCAACAAAGTTAGTTAATCCAGTTTATATGGGGAATGGGTGAGCAGAACTGAGATTCACATTCAAGTTTAAATTGGGAGCCTGAGGGATCTGCTGCCCTCTGGAGCTCTCAGTTACACACTTTTCTGTTAGGGGAAAAAGGGCTCCAGCCTTCACAGACATGAGCTCTTCCCCCTCACTGGCATAAGAGAAGTCTCCTCTGCTGGACCTGGATTCGTAGAAGCCAGTGCAGCACCTTAGCCACTAAATAGATCATGCGCTCAGCCTTTACCTGCCACCCCGCTCCCAGACCTGGTGAGCACATCTCTCACTCCAAGTGGCTATTTAAAGACACCCACTTAAACTACAAAGTCTATTTCCCAGACTGTTTGAGGAGGACTCAGTGCCCACTGACACCTTCTTAAATATTTTATGGTTTCTTTCTATTACCAAAGCAATAAATATTTATTTTATAATAGAAAATACCAATAAGCAAAATCCTTGGTATCCGGGAAGGATTTGTTTCAAGATGCTCACAGATACAAAAATCCATAGACACTCAAGTATCTGGCATCAAATGAGTAATATTTACATATAAATTATGCACATCTGCCTGTGTACCTTTAATCATCTCTAGATTGCTTACAATACCTCATATAACATAAATACTATATCAATAGTTCTATAGTATTGTTTAAAGAATTCTGACTAAAAACGTACATTTACTATCCAAGTTTTAAAATATTTTCCATCTGTGTTTCGGTGAATAGATGGATGTAGAATTCATATACCTATAAATCCATACATTTAAAACAATGTTTAAGTTGCTATAATGGGCATAGTGACACATACCTATAATTCCAGACATTAGGATACTGAGGCAGAAGGATCATGGGTTCCTAGTCAAGCAGGGAAACCTAGTGAGAACATGTCTCAAAATTTAAAAGATAAAATTAAAAAATAAAGGAGTTGGGAATATACCTGAGTGCTAGGGTACTTGGCTAGGCACAGGCCCTAGGTCCAATCCCCAGCTCTGAAAGCCCCTCTCCAAATTGTTCTGAAGCTCCCAGTGCACCAGCACATAGCCAGAGCCACTGTGTGTGTGTCAGTATCTTCTGACAGGCAGTGTCACTCCTAACCACTGGGCAGTGGTTAGGGGCTCATGTGCAGAAACATAGGGCTTTCTCCTGATTTCCCTCTTCTGCCAAGTGATCCTGCAGGTATAGTTAGTTGGTTGGTTGGTTTCTTTGTTTTTTAGTACTACGTTTGAACCCTAGCATGTGTTCAACTACACCCCCAGCCCTTTAAATGTTTTATTTTAAGACAAGGTCTCCCTAACTCATGTAGGCTGGCCTAGAACTTGCAGTCCTCCTGCATGAGGATCTCAAGTGGCTGGTATTACAGGTATGTGCTACTGTAGCCAGCTGATGCTGGATAGTTTTCTGAGCTCTCTGTGCTTTGGTTTCCTTGTCTGTAAGATGGACAGGTCAGCTGTGCTTATGGAAGAAGGAAGTAGGATAATGCATGGCAAGTGTTCAGAACAGGGCCTGACATTCAGTGACCTTAATGTAATTCTTCACCATTAATGTTGTTTTGAGAAAAGGATCACATTTAATACATTAAAACTGTGATTCACATAGTATCTCTTCTCACCAATAACCATCTAACTACAACAATCTTTATTTCATTTTATTGTTTTGAGACAGGGTCTTGCTATGTAGTTCAGACCAGCCTTGAGCTCATTTAAGTAGTACAGGCTTGCCTGGGACTCATGACAATCCTCTTGCCTCGGCCTCCTGAGTGCTAGGATTACAGGCAGGTGCCACCATGTCTGGCTTCTACAAGAACCTTTTTAATTTTAGTTTTACAGTCGTTCTAAGTGCACAGAAGAATTGAGAGGAAAGGTACAGTTACTGCACACCCTGTGCCCTGCACCCCCCACTACAAACATCACCTTCTAGAGAGGTACATTTGTTACGACAGATGAGCCAGCACTGACACCCAGTTATCACCCAGGGTTTGTTGTTCCCTGAGGGCTCTCAGAGTGCTGTGAATTCTTGGGTTTCAAAAAATGTGCAGTGACATGTATATACCTTAGAGTGTCACACAAGATGGTGTTACTGTTCTAAAAACCCTCCTGTTCTGTCTGTTCTACTGCCCACCCCCCTAACCTCTGACAGCCACTGACCTTTTTGCTGTCTCCATAGTTTTGCCTTTTCCAGAATATCATGTACTTGGAATCATGCAGACTTCTGCCTTTTCACATTAACTTCTTTTAATCTGCAAGGTTCCTCCATGTCTTTTCATAGCTTGATAGCACATTTCTTTTTTAGTGCTAAACAGTATTCCATTGTCTGAATATATCAGTTTATCCACTCTTCTACTAAATATTTTCTTGGTTGCTTTCAAGCTTGGGAAATTACAGATAAAGTTGCTAGGAACATCCATGTGCAGAATTTTGTGTGGCCACATCTTCAACAACTTTGAGTAAAAAGCAAGGAGCATCGTTGTGGGGTTGCACAGTTAAGTACATGTTTAGTTTTGTAAGACACTGCTACATTGTGGAAATGGCTGTACTGTTTTGTCTTCCCACCAGCAATGAATTAAAGTTCCTGTTGCTTCATACCCTTGTCAGCTTTTGGTGTTATCAATGTTCTGGGTTTTAGCCATTCTTAATGGCCACAGTTTAAAGTGGTTAAACTATTTCCCACATAATTATTTAAACAAACCTTTAACTGGATATAGGTATATTTTCGTTCTTTATCTATTGTAAATAACAATGTAGTGAATGGCATTGTAAGTAGGTCTTCAGGCACAACCTTACTCCATGGTTTTCTTTGCCATAACATAGCTTTCCAGAAGTAAGACCACCAAACTGAAGACCATGCAGTTCATCAGAGAAATCTTCATGACACTTGCACTGTCAGAACTGGGAGTCATCACCCTGATTTCACTCCAGGTGTCCTTCACCAGGAACATGTGCTTGGTTCTGTCCCTCACCCTCCTGCTTCAGCTCCAAGGGAATCAGTGTATCAACCTGAGCATTTCAGGGGTGAGCAAGGGGCATGGTGTTCCTGGAGAAGAGCAGCTCTTTTCATCAGCCACTTGCCATTTTCTTCCTCCTGGAAGTCAGAGGCTGGACCACTGGGCACCCATGGGGTTTCTCCAGGCTCTGTTGTACCAAATTCTATAGTAGAAGCAGCTGGAACACACAGCAAACAAATCAAGGTCCAGAGGTAGGATCCTGCTTCTCTTACTTTTTCTTCCTCTCTCTCCACTTTTACTTCTCTTTTGTCATTTTCCTTCTTCACTGAACTTAGAAACATTCTAATGACCCTAAGCTAAGTGTTCAGTGCACCTTAAAAACAAAGCACACACAACCTCTGTCCTTGTAGAACCAATGGAAAAGACAGATACCCAATACACAAATCCACAAGTACAGCATGGCAAATTGTGATCAAATCACAAAGGGAAAGTTTGCACTGCCATGGAAGAGCAGCATTCCCCGGGACTTTATGGAAGAGACACTTACTCACTTCCATATGAGTAGGACAGCCCGAGGAACAGGTGAGGGGAGGGCCTTCCGGGTGGATGCCTCAGCATGTGCAATGGAGGCCATGCATCTGGTGTGCTCCAGAAAGGAGCTGGGAAATGAAGAGGGAGGTAGGAAGATCACTAGTGCCTTGAAATTCTAAACACAAATCCATAAAACTGATGGGGTCAAGACCAAAGGGTCATAGATCAGGGTCAAGACCAAGATCTGAGTACAGTTGGCATGAGTGAGAGTAGGACAGGGACCAACTGCTAGGTGCTCCAAGCTGTGCCTACACCTCTGGTAATGTTTGCTGCTTGATTTATGAGCAGAATTTATCTGTTTACAATGCCAGAGCTACAGAGTTGCTTTTGTAGCTGAAAACATATGTGACCTGATTTACTTTGGGTTCTTCTGAAAATAAGATATCACTAGTCTGTGAACCATAAATACATGTGGCAACATGGCCAAGTCTTGCAAATATAATGATGAGTGAAAGCAAGCAATCCCAAGAAGGCGACATGATAGAGGAGCCTATTCATAGGAAGTTCAAAAACAGATGAAACTAACCTGAGACAAGAGAAATCCTATGGGAACAGAATGGCACACAGAGGCAGTCTAGGGTGCTGGCCTTTTGTTCTGACCTGAGGATTAGATGTATAGACATGTTCAATTTGTGGAAATGCAGTATCTGGCCACTTTTCTATATGTTCGTGGTACGTCTAAAAGGTCCACTACAGCTAAGCCTTGTGCTCTACAATATCACTATCTAGCATTCCTGCCTAAAATGCTCAACAAAGATCTAACCTGAGAATGCAATCTTCCAAACTACCAACATTACAATAAAGAAGGCTGGAGAACTGTCTAAATGAAAGTTGACCAAAGAAATGTGACATCTACATGTAATGCATGACCACAGTAGAGAGAAGTAGCTGTAAAGACCTGGAGAAACAAGAGAAATTGGGATATGAGCTGCAGGTTATGCCACATACCTGGTAATTGCTGGATTTCCTAGGTTTGATATGAATTGTGGTTGTGAAGAAGATGCCTTTGTTGTTATGAAATTGGCTGATATCTCAAATAGCCCAGCAAAAGGGAGAGGGGAAAAGAGAGAAGAGAGAGAGAAATGAATGGGAATGACCAGGGGCCTAAATGAAGTAAAATGTTAACAATTGGTGAATATAAATGTTTTAGTTACTTTTCTCATTGCTGAGACAAAATACCCAACACCCCAAATTAAAGGCTGAAAGGTTTATATGGCTCACAGTTTGTAGAGGTTTCAGCTCATAGTCGGTGGCTCCAAGGCAGAGTGGCATGACAGAGAAGATACAGCTTGTGGCAGGCAGAAGCCAGGAAGGCAGCAAAGTAGTCTGCCTCTCCCTTTTATCTCTTCCAGGCTATCTTTCCTCTGGGTAGTGCCACCCACACCCATTATCCACACCCAGAATTATGATAAACCAACCAGTGGACTAATTTAATAATCACACACCTTTAATGCCAGCATCACACATCTGGACACAAGTCATCACAGTAAAGGAATGCTGTGTGATTACTCATGGAGCTGTGGAGCTGAAACTTTTCAAAATAACTATTTGAAAAACAAAAGGAAAACATAGACTATTTCCTATTTATAAAAACAACAGTTATTACTCACTGTTATGGCTGTGTGCCCCTTGGTATATTAAACATTTAATGTACACTATACATGATCTCATGAGCCAGTTAGGTCTTATAAGTCATAAAAATCTAGGCATATAACTGAAGTGGACATTTGCTGGCCCATAGGTGACCTGTTTTCTCTCCCTGTGTCTCTCAGCTCTGCTTTTACTGGTTTGGTTTTGTTGTCAAGCATGATCTCTTCTCCCGTAAGACTTAGCTGTCTATTAGATAGCATTAGGTGGCCGTCAGGATCAACCAGGTAGGAAATTCTGCCAAGTTAGGAGGGGAGGATGCTGGGAAGCCACCCACTCACAAATGACTCCTAAATTAGTATCAGGAACTAAGAGGTATGTGAATCTTCCAAGGTTTTACAACCAGAAAAGGATTTCTGGGATTTGATTTCCAGTCTGCCTGCCCCCAAAGCCTGAAAGTGGCTCTTCTGAAAAAAATAAAATAACCACTTCTCTTATACAGAAAGTCTAAAAATCTAGCAGGAGAAACCCCTAACCTCCACCCTGAAACCTTCCTTTTTCTGTGTTCTTTTCTATTCCTTTTCCACTTGCAGAGGTTTATTTTTCCTTTCCTTCTTCCATCCTTCCTTCCTTCCTTTCTTCTTTCTTTACTTCCTCTTCCTCTCTTCCTCTCTCCCTCACACGCCACCTTTCTTCTTTCCTTCCTCCTTCTTTTTCTGGGCATTACATCCTTACCAGCTGTCACATCTCAATCCTCAGGCCATTCCTAAAGATGGAGTTTCTACCTCAGAGTTGCCTGGAGGAAACTGAGGCTCTGAGAGGAAAAATGACTGACCCAGCTCACCCAGCCAACCTGTGGCCAGGATAGAAGCCTGGCCCTGGGCAGCTCTGCAGGTCACAGCGAGAAAGGGGGTTTCTGAATGGTCATGGGCTGCCCTTTCCCCTCCACCAAGAAGCCGAGGGATTTCAGCATTGACCCCCTAGGGGTTGCAAGAATTTGAATCAATGGCTTCTCTGTTGTTAGAGAAAGCCCTTGGCTTTGTTTCAGCCTGGGAACTTTCTGTCAAGTGGTAGGATTTGCGCTAAAAAAAAAAAAGTGTCATTTTACAGCACTTTCTATAAACCTGTTCATGACATTTAATAAAAATTTATGACCCTAATAATTTTGTTCCACACACCCTGGTCAGATTACTGCTCACTGGCCAGTAATCTACAAACCCTTAAAAGGTAGTTAGATGTCCTGGGCCTGCACCAGGGGTCGCATTCCAAGGGGAATGGCTCAGTAATGATTAATCCAAACTGCCTTGTGCCCCATGCAAATCTGTTTGTGATGCAGGCTGTTGGGCTAGGAATCCTAGAAAGAACAGGCACTGTAAGACAACAGGGGTTTCGAAACTGCCTAGGAAACAGGTTATTAACCAAACTAGGCACCACCAGCCCGACCTCTCCTTCTTGCACCTTCCTGTCTTTCCTCGAGTCACAGCTAAGAGTGAAACGAAGCTGCCCGAAAGAAGCTGCTGCTGTAGACACATTCAGGGGCTTTTCCTGAACCCATGCCTTGGGTACATGTGGCTTGTGGGGTTGGAGAGCAGACAGCCAGGCGGTGCTTTCAGCATGTTGTTTGTTCATGGTTGTCTCTCTGGGGTGCATTATCTCTCATGATCACCAAAATATGGCAGTCCCCATTATCAGCTATTCACTTGACTGCCTTGTTGTGTAAAATCTTACTGATTTTGTTCCGAGGCTCTCCAGAGGCAAATATAGACATTTGCATAAACATAACAATGTAATTCTAGACCCCTGCCTTCAAGGCAGATTGAAAGGATCACAGCCACCTCAGCTCTCTCTAGTCCCGGCATTCATTGAAGTGTTGAGTGGTGGTGACTGAGGGAGCAGGGGTGCTCCCAGACCATCAGAGTCCCTGGGTTTGTTGTTCACTGCACAAGCAAATGTGTTCGTCACCTCACTCCACACCATGACCTGCTGGGTTTCATCCCCAGTGGCCTAGTTGGGGAAGGGGCATTTGTTAAGTCCTTGGGGCCTCTACTTCAAGCCCTGCCTCTACTGTGTGTAGAGAAGGAAGCTGGGGTTCTAGAACCACGGACTGCCCAAACAAGAAGAGACCTCAAGATTGCAAAATTGGTGTTGCTCAAAGTCTGAGCTTCTGGCCAGCACCATCAGCACCACAGGGCGCACATACACACACACAGAGGAGGCTCAGCCCCTCCTGGGAGGTGCAACCATCCTGGTTTGCCCACGGCAGAGGGGTGTCCTGGGGTGAAACATTCGGGTCTCAAATCAGATCCACTGAGCCAGAATCTGAACTTCCATGAGAACCCCAAGGCATCCTCTGTGTGTGGAAGTTTGAGTGGCAGAGGCCTAGCCCGTATTTCCTCAACATACATTTTGGAAACTGAGGCCCAGAGCAAGCCCCAAGCCACAGAGCCTGTCAGCACTCAGGCCAGAGTCAGCTCTCAGGAGGCTGATTTTCTACCTGTCTTTCCTGCTGTGCTTCCCGTACCCCTGGGTTTGCTGGGAGAACAGAGGGCCCCGCATTCCCAGCCTGTCTGCAGGCAGGCCTGCTGGTCATGAGGTCACTCCCATCACAGGACAGGGACCCGTTTGAACCTGCAAGTTTCTGGAATTTTGGATAGGAACCGTATCAAATTTCCCTATAAGGTTGGCATTGAACCTAACCAGTGAATTTGATTTCGTTCTCATCCAATATTTTTTGACCAGAATTGTGGAAAAAATTAAAGTCGTGAACTGAGGTGCCAGTGTATGAAGACTTACCTTCTTGGGGCCAGATTCCACCCTCCATATACTCACATTTCCTTACTTTGTTCTTTAGGCAAAGTGATACTTACAGGCCTTTCTCCTGCTGCATCCACAGTCATCATCTCAGATGTTAGGGTCAGAGGGAGAACTGCCAGTCAGTGTTCCTTTCCCCAGAAGTCAAATGTCGTACTCCAGCTGCAGCTGGCCTCGTCCAGTAAGCAGGGCTCGTCATGTCCCTTGATAGTCCACCTCATTTAAAGCAACCTAATTTTGATTTGGCTTTTTTTATTTTAGGCAAGCACATCACACTGTTAACTCACTTAACCCTGTCAAATATGCCTCTCATATTCTCAAGTCTTTCTCACATACAGCATTTTGCCAAGTGAAGTCCCCTCTGATTTATAGTTAATTTTCTGAGTCTAGATCTCTGACTTTCATCTATCCTTCATATAATTTTCTTTCGAGCTGGCTCCGTGTTTCTACCTATTGGGATAATTTTAGTTTAAAAGTCTTCTACCTTGTGAATCACTCATCTTCCCCGCTGGTCTGACCTCAGCCCAGCCTTGGGGATTCACTGAGCATCAGCATGAGAGGATAATGAGCAGTTATGCGGTCCTGTTGTAAAGTGAAGATGGCCTCCCAGGCACGGGGGTGGGGGCAAGCCCAGGCCTTGAGGCTCGGTCCTGAGTAAGGGACTGCCCAGGGAACTGATGGGTCTCCACAGTAATGTGGCTGGGAGCTTGGCAGCAGTACAGGCACAGGACTTATTCCATGGTCGGATTAGATGTCTTAGTGGGGTCTGAAGGTGGTGAGGGCAGGGAGGTGAGCCCAGGACCTAGGGACAAGGAACTGGGAAGGAAAAAGTACGGGGCTGGGCAGAGTCCTGGAGACCAGCACCTTAGGAATAGGGTATGGCCAGGGGCAGGGAAGGGTGATGGCCTCTGGAGAGCTTAAGAGGGGTCTGCCACCAGATTCTACCACAGGAATAGGAAGATTGCATGGCTTCTTGTTGTTGCTGTGTCCCCAAAGATGTGGCCCTGAGTTCACCACACTGGCCTTCCCAGGGGCACCCTCTCTTGTACAGGAAGAAAAAAATCATTTGACAAAGTGCCCCAAACCCTGGTCTCTGGACTATGACTATGCCCATGGATTCGCCCATCCCTAGTTCTGAGAAAGGTCTCCCCCACCCCAGTTATATCCTTAGCACCTCAGTGGTTGGATATTTGCTCCCTGGGGCTGGGTTTAACGCAGTAACTCTGCCAGTTATGAGCCCTGGTTCTCAGGCCAGTTTCTTCTCTGACCTTGTCTTTGTAAGGAGGGAGCAGAATTGTCCTCTCTCCTGGATGCCGTGAGCAGTTGCAGTGCACCATGAGCCACTGAGTGCTGACTGTACACTGCCTTCTGTGTGCTGCACTTTATACTCAGGGCTGGGATATAGCAGGAAGCAAACAGAGCAAGGGCTAACTGTTGGAGGCAGTGAGAAAACAATACATGAGTGTGTTAGATTGTGAGGAGAGTCATAGAGAAAAAAACAAAACAGGACAGGGAGTTTGTAGTGCAGCACGATATTTTAGATAGGGAGTTCAGAGAAGGTCACATATGAGTAAAGCCTTGAAGGAGAGAGGAAGCCATAAGGATATCTAGGAAAGGTCCTTCCAGGTATCAGGATAGCCAGTGCAAAGACCCTGCAGCAGGGGCAGGCCTGGAGGCCAGGGGACATTTTAAAGCAACATGGCACATACTACATATTAAATCACTCAACATTACCATTATTATTCTTAGTAGTGTTGTTCCTGGTAGGGTCATAGAATTTCACATGTGGCTGTTAGTGTACGATTCAGAAATTGTATCCATTGGTATTTGAATTCCAGCTCTATAATTCTCAAGCTGTGTGATCATGGCCAAGCCTCTTAAGTCTTCCGCACCTTGCCACAGTGCTGATAACAAGGCCTACTTTTCAAGTTTGTCTGGGGATCAAATGCACAGAAGTATGGTGTTGACCCTACGGTACAAGGTACCAGTGACATGCTGTGAGTTCCACTACCACTCTCCTGTCTGACAAGCTGGGAAGCCGAACCCCAGTCCTGCAGCCCATGTGTCTGAGGTTATGTGGTTCCTGGAGGCTACAGCGCAGCAAGCTCCCACCTGACCACCCCACACCAAACGGCCCAATTCTCTATTTCTTTATAAAGATGAGACAGCAGCCAGTGGTTTTAAAGAGATCACCGAGTCCTCCTCCTGCTAATTAGTTCATCGAGGTTGTTCATTTCACACAGTGAAGGAGCTTGGAATTCAGCTCAAAGGCAGGTGAGGGCCCTGTGCTGATAGACGTTTTGGCCCTGGTCAGCCTACCTGCCTCTGCACCTTGTTCTTCTGGCGAGTTGTTTCTGGCTGAGAAGGCTGAGCATAAAAAGATTTGGTTTGCATGGGAGACACATCAACATGGGCAGCTCCCCCTTCTGCAGACTCACTCTCTGGTCTACAGTGGGGCTATTGCCACCCCTTGGGCCTGGAGGAAAGCCTCTCCGATGGTGTGGCTTGTGCCTCTTGCCCATCTTTGGGGCATGGCACAAAGCACAGGAAGGGGCTTCCTGAGCAAGAGGGGAGCAGGAAAACAAGATGGCAGCATTGCCAGAACCACAGCCTTGTTGCCACATCCTTCTTCACATCCTTGGGGCATCCACTTAGTGCTTCTGCAACTGCTGGCTTGACAGAGAAAAGCAGGCCCACTCCAAAGTTCTTTCCTCTGACCCAGGAGCAGGTGCACATGTGGAAATTTTTAGTGAACAACAAAGGGACGCAGGGACTGAGAACCAGTAATAGCATCTGCCTCAGCCTCTGGGTGGCTTCCTGGAGGAGGTGGAGGTGGACAACCTGAGAGCTCAGTGGTATTTGGGTGAGAGTGGGGAGGGCAGTGACTGACTGAGGAGCAGCTCTGTGCACATTACTCACGGGGTGTAATGGTGCGTATCCAGTGTCAGGCACAAGGCCAGGGCGGTGACGTTTTTCCTTCACTGGAAGAGTCACTGCCCTCCCTTTGCACTTGCTGCTTTCTGCCACCCAAGTTTCTCCTTTCAGAAGCTGCTGCAGAGGGTGCAGAGGGTGAGAGAATATCTGACCCCCAAAGCTCACAACACACCCCTCTGCAGTCAGCCCTCTGTAGCCATGGTTTCCACATCCACAGATTCAACAAACCATGGCTAGAAACATGTGGAACAAAAGATTACATCTGTGCTGACCATACACAGACATTTCTGTGCCATGATTCCCCAAACGGTGCAGTCTGACACTACTCACTTGGTGTCTCATTGTCCTAGGTGGGCAGAGGTGAAGTACAGGTACAGCAGCGTGTGGCAGGTTCCGTGAACACCACACTAGGCCATTTTACAAGGGACCTGAGTGTCCTTGGATTGCGTATCTTCAAGGGGTCCTAAAACTTCCTGCTGCACTTGGATGTGGGCTAAGGTGAGAGATGGAGGTGTCCTGGTGTACCTGTCCTGGTCTTGATTTGGACAGCTGAGGCCAGAATTTGTACACAGAAAGAGCAAACCCAATGGCTGTCTCCATTTCCATGTAGGGCACCTGGCAGTTTGAATGCCTTTGGTCATGTGTTTCTAGCAATCTCTTATCATAGCTCTGACCTCTGAGAACAACAAATTAAAAATATGCTCTGCAGACCCAGGTCTGAGGCTCACACAAGTTTTGGTGAATAGGATTAGCCCCTAAGTCCTGGCCAAGCTGGCAGGCCACAGCAGGGTGAGGGAGTGGTTTAACCTGCAGTGAAGCCAAGTCCCATGACCTAGCAGAAGGGCTCTGGAGTGAAGAGCCCTGTTGCTGGAGACACATCTTCCTGAGGAGTAGTTGCGGCCTTTGTGAGTGAGTAGTTTGCCTGCCTTGCACTGGGGGCCAGGCAGGAGGGACTTTGCTCTGGGGAAAGGATAGATGGGGTGCAGTTCTCCTTCAGAACACCAGAAACTCCAGTGTTGTAAAGGGCAAATCAAGCCCACAGGGCTGCTGACCACCACAGTCAGCTTCCTGGAAGTGGGAGATGTGATTGCGTTCTGCCAGGAAGGTGTCTGCAGCACAGGGAAAGGAAGCAGGGTATTGACTTCCAAGTTAGACAGTGCTGGCTTCTAATCCGCGCCCCCCCCCATTCCCTGGCTCTGTGACTTCACTTACCATCCCTGGACATCTATGCATTGAGGTTTGGCATTACTGAGCTCTCAGGGTGGATGGGAGCCATCACCAAGCCCTCTTGTGAGATGCTGGCCATCTGGCCTGGCACACGGGCTCTGGGAGAATTGGTACCTCAGTGACACAGGGCACTCTCCACTCAGTGCTATTCTTCCACAGTCAGGGCAGTAAATGTACAAAGATGGAAGGGACCCAAATCCTTCCACTGCCTGAAAGACCCAGTCTGCCCTCTCCCACCCAGCCACGTCGGGCTTCTGCCAGCCTTCATGCACCATGAAGCTCTTCTGAGCTGCATAGTACTGCAGAAAACCAAAAACTGTGGAGTTGATGTCCCCTCCCAAGTGGGGGCCCTGAGGTGGTGACTTGCAGATGTGGCCCTATCATCAGGACAAGTATGAGGGGTGGTAGCTTCAGCAGGCTAGAGCCACCTTAGGAGAATTCTGCTTTAGGTCACATACTGTTGCTCCTGTCCTTTCCCCTTGGGTGCCTGTTTTCCCCTCTGCCTCTCTGTTTTCCTCTGGAGCATCCATTTTCCAAACTACTGCCAAAGGAATCCTCACCTGCCTTAATGCCTGCAGGAAGTGCCACACTTTCCCTGATTTCCAGATGTGGGAACTGAGGTTGGGGTGTTTCAGCTGCTTTCTCAGGTGGCTGAGGCAGCCCTGGGCCCTGGTGATCAGAATTAGAGCCCCAGATTTCCCATATCTCGTCATATGATATGATTCAAAGCAGAGGAATCTTTAGATTTCCAAAGGACAGAAACAGGGCAGAGGTATGGCCATGTGGCCCGAGGTGAGTGGTGGTGCCGAGTAGCCAACCGAAGATAGGTGGGTGTTTTCCAAAGGAGAGGGCAAGAATGGCATAGCAAGAGGGGGAACAGCAAGTGCAAAGGCCAGGAGAGTGAGGACTGTGCTTGTGAGAGACTTAGGCCCCCTCTTCTGGCAAAGTTGTCTCTCATCTCCTGATTCACTCCCATGCTTCTGCCCCAAGCCTCTCCAGCTAACTGCTCCAAACAGAAGCCGTGCAGTGGTCTTTTAAGAATGTGACTCTGAGCATGTCTCCTAGAGCCTGCTGAAGAGGAAGGAAGGGGAAAGGAGATGCTCTTCAGATGTGATCCAAGGAGGGGGCAGGGAGTGAAGGAGCCAGAGGCCAGGCTGTCTGCAGGGGCTTCAGGGGCCCGCGGAAGAGGAAGGAGCAGGGGATGCAGAAGGGGAAAACACAGAGCAATGGCCATTGTGGGGACTGAATGAGAGATGGTCTGTCACCTGAGTGTTTCCATTGTCTGACACTATGTCGTTCTTGACAGCTGGGTTTTCTCTGATTTATCAGGAATTTGTCTTTCTATTGCTAGTTCTAGCTCATAGGAAAGCTGTAGTCATGTCCCAGCATTTTTAGACAAAGTGGGCCCTGAGAGGCCCACGGTGACAGCTCCTAGACTGGAGGCCACATCCGGGGTCACGTGGGAGTGCTCCTCCAGGTGGTTTGCGCTGGCTCTGTCAGCCTCCCTTGCACGTTGTTAAAGTGCAGATTCCCTGGCCCGGAACCTTGGGAATCTCAGAGGCTGCATTTTTACCTGCTTCCCAGGAAACATTAACACACTGATGACCACTTCTGTATAGTGATAGCCTCCAAAAACAATGCGCTTCAGGGTTCCCAGCACTTATTCTACTGAATTGTACCAGAACCTTTCACCTCTGGTGGCACATGGCAAACAGGAGGGAAGGAGCAGAGTTTAGGGATTCTCTCCTCTCAGTTCTTTTCCTTGCTAGGGTTCCACTGTCCACCCTATTTTCCTTGCTAGACCTCCACTCTCCACCTTCTCTTCACCCACAGGTGAGCTTGCCAGCTGCACATGCTGCTCCTTCCGGCCCCACTCCGTAGTGTTTTTCCAAACTTGTCTACCTGGTGCTTAGCTTCCCACAGCCTTCAGTTGTCCTGAAATAGTTCCATGAGTGGCATGGTGGTGGCTAAGGTGGAGTTTCACCTTTTTCGGCTTGAGGATCCAACCAAGGGATTGGCAGCCCACACTTTTAGGGTGTCTGCATGGGTCTGGCCCTTGGCTCGCAATCCCTGGCACTCTTCACCTGCTCTTCTTCTTGGCTGCCACGAAGGAAGCAGCTTTGCTCCACCATGCCCTTCCACTGTGATGTTCCTGCCTCGGAGCCATTGAGCCTCAGATGAAAACCTCTGAAACCAGGAGCCAAATTAAACTTTGTTCCCTTATAAATTGTGGGTGTTGGATATTGTGTCCCAGCAGTGAAAAGTGAATGCAGACATTTTTGTCATCTTTTTCTGAGTCAATCAAAAACTGCAAATGTTTATCAAGATGTCTGTGTCAGGTTCTGGCAAGGTGCTAAGTTACAAGATGAACACTACCAGGCCCTATAGAAGTTCACAGTCTAGTACAGGATGGAAAGAAGAGGAGGGAGAGACAGAGATAGAGAGACAGGGAGAAAAAGAGAGAGACAGGGATAAACAGAGAGAGAGAGATACCAAAATGAAAATACTCTGGTAAACATTGGAGCCAAGCTGCTAGGGTTTAGATCTATGTCCACCTCACCATCTGTGATATCTTGGACAAGTATACTCTTCTAGTATGACAAAAACATGGACTTTGGTTTTATTTTGCTTTAATTAAGTTTAAAGAGGCTCTTGTAGCTAGTAGCTCCTGCATTGCACAGTATAGCTCTATACCCTAAAAATAGTAAGAGGCTAAACAGAGAGGCTGAGCAAGCACAACTCAACAAGGCCCCTGTTGTCTCTGGCTACTGTGTGGAGAACAGATTAAGGAGAGAATGATAGTATGCAGGTGACAGGTCTGACCCCCTCCTACCCACTGTCCCCTCAGAGTTCCAAATCTGGCTACCATATGCTGAAATGGGAAGAACTGGCTTGCTACCAAAAATCTCTTCATTCATTCATTCACTCATTCAGGAATCCAATATTGGCAGATATTCCTAGCCATTAGAGAAACAGATAATAGAGAAACAAGTATAGTACATTTATGATATGTTTCGTGATGATAAGAGCTATGGAAACAGATATGTGAAGGAAGGTTGGGAGTGCTAAGGGAGAGGGTGGCCATCAGGACAGTCAGGAGAGCCTTCCTGAGAAGGTGGTTTTTTAATAAAGCCTGTAAAAGGGGAAGGAGACCAAAGCAGATGGAGAAAGGGAAGAAGAATGTGATGGAGATGGTAGAATGGCAATCAGAGTGACCCACACGGGGCCTCCAGGCCACTTCAACTGCTTGGCTTTGATTGCTGTTTGTTTGTTTGTTTGTTTGTTTGTTTAGACAGTGTCTTATGTAGTCCAAGCTGACCTTAAACTCACAGTGATCTATGCTTTCTTTCTGAAGGCATCAGAGTCAATAGAGGATGTGAGTCAAGAAGTCATGTGACATGACTTGGGCACAAGTGGCAAGACCAGTGATGCCAAAATCAGGACTCAGATGATGGTGGTAGAGAAGATAGTAAGTAGAGAAGGAAGTCAGAGTCTGGATTCTTTCTGAAAAGTGGATTGGAGATGAAAGAGCAGTCAAGGAGAAGTTCACAGGTTATTAAACTAGGATGCAGTTGTCATTAACAAAAATGAAGATTACCTAAAATGCAGAGATGGGAAGGCATATCAGTTTAATCTAGGATATGTTAAGTTTGAGATGCTTGTTCCAAATCTAAGGGAAAATACTGAGTAAGCAAGTGTATACAGTGGTCCAGAGAAGATATAACTAGGGAATTAGTTCTCAGTGTAGAAAACGCATTTAAAATTTTGGGGTAGTCAAGATTTTTTAGGTAGTGAATGCAAATAGAACAGAGGGCTAAGAATTCTAGAAGGTTCCCCCACTAGTCTCTCTCTCTCTCTCTCTCTCTCTCTCTCTCTCCCTCTCCCTCTCCCTCTGCCTCTCCTTCACTCTCTTGCTCTCTCTTTTGCCAAACCCCTATCTACCTCCTCCTTCCTCCCCTTCCTCCCTTCTCTTTAATTTTTGTTCTTACCATCAACTACCCTTTGTTGTCTCTCACTCCACCTGGCTACCAGCAACTCCTGAGCTTACCCCTCATCAACCTTGGTTTTTTCTTTGTGATGGAGTCCAGGGCGTCCTAGGAAAGCACTCATCATGGAACTACACCTCCAGCCCCCAGTCACCAGTTTTTGCCACAAGAGGAGAAAAAATAATGGCTTTTTCAGTTCAGAGCCCGTGCTCTCTAGGAAGGAACATGACTGGCCTAGTGTAGGTCAGGTGCCTGACCCTGAACCAGTCAGCTTTCCCCAGGGATGGGGCTCTGCTATATTTATATGTGGCTCCCTTGATAGCCATGCAGACAGAGTAGAGTGAGGCACCTGTCTTGAAATGGCTGGAGTCACTGAGAAAAAAACAACAGGGGTCATGGAGGATTTCTGAGCACAGATTTAAGGGCACACAGGTGATATATTTCCTGCAGAACAACTGGCCAGATAAACATGGAATCATGAAATGCTGATACAAAGCAGAACTGCTGTCTACACAATCGCCATTCCCTTCCTCAGTTCATCCAGGTTTACACAAAAGTCCTGGAATTGGCCTCATTCACCTGACTACTCAGTCATCCTCACAAAGCCTTGGGCAGCCCTGCAGTCCTCTTATTGAGCTCCTTGCCAATTTGTTGATAAGATTGTTTTCAACCTTCTCTTCCTAACTTGCATTCCCAAGTGCATGCAGGCGCACATGTCTCATCATGCTGATAGTGCTTTCCCATGTTCACAACTTGTCATGATAGCATTGTGCAGAAGAGCAAAGAGGGTGGCCTGGAGGCTGAAGCTGACCATAGCACATGAAATCCACCACCCTGCATGCATCCCTCCACCTTGTCCAGATGTCTGCCCTCCTTTACCCTGTGGGGACTCACTGACTTTTGTGCCTTCTCTGTATTTTACCCCTGCAGTTTTATTTCATCACCTGCCAACTCCCTTGGTTATCACCATCAGATTTTTTCCTCTCTCTTAGATCCATTCAGGCTCCCTCCACAGACTGAAAACAAATTCCTCACATGATGCCTTCACTATTAATTCTCCATCCTCCACCCCTCCCTGGCTTCCTAGCTGGATTTCCCAGTGGTGACTCTACATCTGCTGCTCACCCAATGCCCTGGTCTCCAAAACCACAGCAAGCTCACCCCCTACTGGGGACAGCCCAAGGGACTCTCTTCCTGCCTACCTTCCTACTTCCACACAGCAACCCATGCAATGTGGTAGGAAATTCACCTTTCCTTTATAGACCCTGTTGCTTAGCTTCTGTGGTGGTGAGTTTTGAACCTGGATGTTTAGGGAAGAGATAGAAGAAATGCTTTCCCTTTCTGAGTCTTTGTAGGACAGGGGGACTGCCACATCACCCTTACCCCTATCACCCCACCAGGTACTAACTCTGTACTGCTTTGACAAATCACCACATCCTAGAATTTCCTGTGTAGTATACTGACCAATCACCTGATAATTAATCTCATTCCACTGGGCGCATCTTGATGTTGTGTGTGTGCAGGGCACTGTGCACCCTGTGTTATCATGGCACACCCCACACACTGTCTCTTCAGGCTGAGTCTGGTTCTGGTGGGAGTGGGGAAGTAGGCAGCAGCATTGCCCTTGGCTCTGAGTCGCCCAACCTCTGAGCAGAGTCTCACACATGAGGTGCTCAACATGTGAAAACGGATGGTCTTGTTGATTTTGCTCCAGCCTATCCTTTATTCTACTGTCAAAAAAACCTTCTCCAGGATTGGTCTCACTGCATAACTCACTTGGCTCCCCTGCTCTAGTCAGCAAGTGACATTAAGCAGTACTGGGTAGGTGGAACCAGGCAAGGCCTCTGGGGTGAAGAAGGGCTGAGTGAAGAAAGAGCAGAGAGGCCCCATCTTGGGAGGGCACGGAAGACCTGGCATGCTCAGGAAATGATCTCAGCGAGAGTCATGCACGGGATTGACAAAGTAAAAGAGGCAAACACTATAGGGAGTCAGAGAAGCAGCACGTCCATCATCGAGGCTTTAAGGAGACATCTAGACACAAACTATAACATTCTCTTCTTGGTCCTCCAAAGACTCATGTATGTTTCTTTACTCAAAAGGCATTTATTTTAGTCCATCTCTTAGAGTTGACTAAGTCCTAATAGTGTCAGCATTGCTGAAAAGTCAAAGTCCCAAGTCTCCTCTGAGATTTAAGGCAAACTTTTAACTGTAAGCTCCTGTACAAATGAAAACAAAATTAAACACTTCCAACACACAATGGCACAAGGTAGTTTCCATTCAAAAAGTTAAAAAATGGGGATACAAAGGAATGGGACCAAAGCAAGTCCAAAATCCAGGAGAGCAATCATTAAGTCCTGTAGTTGCATGTGCAGCATCCCAGGCAATCTGTGGTAAGATGTGAGCTCCAAAGGGCTTGGGTGGCTTTGCCCCATGGCACTTCTGGTGGTGCTTGTAGCTCCCATGGTTTCTCTCTTGGGCCAGCTCTGCTCCCTTCTTTCAGTTTTCCTCAGACAATCCATGTTCCTGGCTTCTCCAGATTTCTGGGGTTTCTGCTGCACCTTTGGCTTCACACTCACAGCTTCACACATTGTCCTCTCAGGGTCACACTGCCTTGCCTCCTAGGCCTTCTTCTGAAATCTGGGTAGAAGTCGTCCTGACCCCACAACTCTTTGATTCTGCATGCACCTAAAATCAGCATCACATGAATGATGGCCAGGTCTGCTGCCAGCTGGAGCAGTAGCCAGGCTTCCCTCTCTCTTGTTTGCATGGATAAATTGCCTGGATCACTGAGCACTCTGAATCCAATGCTGAGGAACAAATTTTTTATGCTGGCACCATTCTAGATCATGGTGCTCTGCATCTTTCTTCTCAAAGCAAAGTCTTTCACTTTTGAAGTTTTGAGGCTGCAAAGGATAGAGTCCTGCTGCCACTTGTGAAGTCCTCAGGCCATCTTTTTTACTGTTCTGTTCCTTCTCAGCAATCAAGATCTCTTCTGCTGTATCTTTGCAGTCCATAGCTTTACTGGAACTTCCTTTCTAGCCAAACTCAGAATATTTTAAATCATTCTGCTGGGCTCTTTGCTCTTGATTCTTCACATGTTCTTGTTCTGTCTGGGGGGTTGGTGTTTTAGAGAAAGAAGGCCATTTGGAGGTGTTCTTGAAGAGTTGCCCAAGAGACAGCCACTATTCATTTCTGAAACATTCTTTGGAATAGATTAATTATACAGGAAAAAAACACAAGAAAAAAATATTAAGCATTAAGTAGCCACGAGAGGTCAGAGCCAATGAAGAGAAAGAGGAAACAGATCATTGGAAGAGCCTTCAAGGAGTTTGTGAGCCCCATCACAAAGGCATTTTGCCCCATCTCTCATAAGACCAGATTCGTTGGTGTGAAAGTAGGATTGTTCCTGGAGCAGAGCACATATGCCAGCCTGTGATGCTATCAGGAGAGAAAGGGCTCTGTGGTTCTGGAGGAGACAGAAGCCAAGGCATTTACTTGATCTTCCAAATGTCCCAGTCCCTTGGTGAGTTCTTTTGACAGCCTGGTAAACTCTGCAAGAGAAACTCCTATG
Organism: Dinomys branickii; assembly: GCA_004027595.1. NCBI lineage: Eukaryota > Metazoa > Chordata > Mammalia > Rodentia > Dinomyidae > Dinomys > Dinomys branickii. Next base: position 289,075 of record PVLD010000147.1, on the reverse strand, counting down.
TCCTTGATCCTTGTTACAGTTCCTGTGATTAGTCCCAGGGTGGCTATTAAGGGGACTAGCTGTATGGCACATTATTCCCTGACCTAGATTATGGGGCAGATAAGGGTGAGTAAATCAGATGTTGCTAAAGAAAGGGTGGGAGTGAGGAGGCCTAATGCACAGGTTCCAGTATATGTGGAAGATAGGCAAACATATGCCTTGTCTCTGTACACTCAGAAGATGCCTCTTTCTAGGGAAAGGCATCCCATGAGACCAAACTGGGACAGGGGGAGGTGGTCTGGAGGTGAGTTAGGAAGTAAGTGTTGGACTGCCTTGAATGTGTGCCATATATGGAAGCCATAGCTGTAGCTGTCAAGGAGGAAATGGAGGAGGTGGTTGTAATACTGCAGGACCCTCTTGGCTAAGAGCAGTGAATTTTTGGTTTAGAAAGACTTTGCCATCAGGTATATTGAGTTGTTTCACTTTGGGGCACCTCCCTGAGCTAGGGGAGTGTCTTTCAGGGCGTCCTTTCCTTGTCTTGGTGACATTCACATGTGGTGGGATTTAGTTGCCCTGGAAGGGAGTGTACCCAGGTACCTGTAAAAGAGCTCCAAGATGGTTAAAGTTGTGGTGATCAGAAGGTGAGAGGAGGTGTAGGGTATCTTTGCAGAGGGAGGAGTCTGAAGAGCCAACTGGGATAAAGTGATCTTGTTTGGTTTAAGAAATGTGTAGAGGAGCAGGTTGGTTTAAATGGAGCCCATTCTGGGAGGGGCCAGTTCTGGGCTGCTGGTGCAGTTGGTGAGCCTTTATAGGCCTCTCATACCATTTAGTACCCCCGCGAGTCTGATATGAGATCCTTCAGCTAGAGAAGTGTAGCCCTGCAAAGTGTTTATCCATATTTATTCCGAGGGGAGCAGGGGTTACTGAGTCTGCTCCGTGGGAAAGATAGAAGAAGACCTAGCAGGGAGGTTGGATAGTTCTGTTAAAGTTTTGGACGATTTTAGCTGTGTGAAAATGTCTGGTTGAGGTATGCAAGAAGGGTCTGTATTGTGGGGTTAGGGGTGAAGAGGATGAGTAATACTGAGAAGAAAGGATTGGAGCAAGAAGAACACAGGAAATAAAAGTGATGATTTGTTCTGGGGAGAAGTCTGACAGGCAGAGTGCCCCATAGCCACAAGTCTTAGATTGTGGTGTCTAGGGAGGAAAAGGGTGAATAATGGGGGAACCCTTCTACTAGGATGATCAAGAAACAGGCAAAGTTATGAGGAGAGAGACCCATGGGCCTGTCTAGCTGGGTCTTCGATCTCTTCAGTCACAGGAGGCAGCTCAGTGATCTTCAGGGACATGGGTCCAATTGTTGTGCACAACACAAAGGGGGAAGGCCTTTTATAGAGAGAAGTGGACCCAGGAGGAATGACGTGTTAATTTTTCTGCTGTTGGGGTGGGCTGGGTTTCTTGAAAGAGCCTTGCCCATTTTGGTTTTATCCATGAGAGGGTTTGGGGGCTTTCTACACACCCAGTCTCTGGGTTGTAGGGATGGAGGAGTGACGGTGGCTAGGCTGTTGGAAAGTTTGGTAATGGTGAAGTGTGAGTAGCTCCAAATGAGACGCCTGAAGGAGTTATGTAAGGGGTTTGAAGAGGGGAGGGGAGGTTTGAGTTAGAGGTAGGGGATGTGAAGGCAATGAGAGGCCTTCTATATAGACTGTCAAAGGGGCTGAACATAAGAAGTTTTCAGGAAAGAGACCTGAATTTGGAAAGAGCTAAGAGGACAAGCTTAGCCTTGTCTGAGTGGACCTGGAGGAAAAATTTGGTTATGGTCTGTTTGAGAATGTGATTGGCTTTTTCAAACTTACCTGAAGATTGGCATCAATACGGAATGTGGAACTTCTGGGTTATATTTAAGGAGGAGGCTACCTCAGGGATGATGTATAAGGTAAATTTAGGTCCACTGTCGGTTTGGATGGAGGTTGGGAGCCCAAAGCTGGGGATGATTTCAGTGAGTAGGATATGTGCTGCTGTGGAAGATGTGTTTGATATAGAAAGGCTTCTATCCATCCTGAGAAGGTGTTGACTGGGACAAGGAGGTATCTCGTATTTCTACTGAAGGCATCTGAGTAGAGTTTATTTGCCAATCATTGCTGAGGAGAAATCTCCAAAACTGATTGGTTGGGGGAACGAGGAGATCTGAGGGTGCTCTGGGGGTTGGTATTTGGCATATGGATAATTAGGTGATAATCTTTTCCAGGGAGGTCCTAAAACTAGATGTGAAATACAAGTCTGTAGGAACTAGAACAGAGGGAATGATCCAATACGGAACTAGTCATGAAAAGATAGAAGGAATTTGTTTTGCAAATTTTCAGGAAGGACCAAATTTTTATGCAGAAACCACAACTGCTCTTCTTGTTGCACCATTGTTCTTTGAGTAATTATTTCTTGGGTAGGAAGGTATAAGAGGGAACAGGAAGTGGGGAATGGAGAGAGGTTTGGTAGCTGTCTGTTTTGCTATTCTGTCACCCTTGTTTTTTCCACAAATGATCCTGAGATGTTTATTCCATGAATTAGCTCTTTGATGGCCCCTACAATGAATGACGGCAGCTCTATGGGGCAGAAGAGCCTCCTCTAGAAGGTCTGGAATTAGGCACCCATGTTGTATAGGGTATTTTTTGCAGTTAAGAGTCCCCCTTTCGTGCCAGATTTGGTCATGGATAGGATATTATACACGTATTTGGAGTCTGTGTAAATATTGAGGTTTTTATCTTTTGTGAGAGTGAGAGCTCTCATGAGTGTGATGAGTTCTGCCTGCTGTGAAGTTGTCGCTGTAGGGAGGGCTGCTGCCGTGATTACTTCTTGAGGAGGGTAGGAAGACTGGCTATCATGACAGCCTTCAGTGATTGTGCATCCTGTCTGGGAAGGGGTGGTCCTGGTCCTTGAGGCACTTCCATCAATAAACCAGTTGGGAGACCCTGGAATATGTCCCAGAGTTCCGTGATGGAAGAGGTGAGAATAACATCAAGGATCTCTGTGCACTCATGTTGGGAGTGTGGTCCAGGGAGGCATTGGGAGGAACTGGGAAGGTCTGAGACAGGCAAGCAGTAGAAGGTAACCGAAAATGGTAAGAGCTAAGAATTGAGGACCTGAACTTGGGCCAGAGTGAGAAGGGTTAAAGTATGATGGCTGAGGAGGTCTGGGAGGCTGTGTGAAGAGTGTATCTACAGGGGCGCTGGAGAGGGCTCTTTTAGATCTTGGGGATAAGGAATGCAGCTGACCCTATGAGCTGTAAACACAGAGCCCAACTTTTAATTGCAAGGTCCAGCTGTTTGGTTGAATAGGCAGCAGGCTGGAGGGAGTCTCTGGCTGGCTGTACAAGTACCTCGAACGCTTATCCATTTTTGCTAGCTAGAAATAGAACGAAAGGTTTGTTAGGATTGGGTAGGGCCTGTCTTGGTTACTTTTCTCTCATTGCTGAAACAAAATACCCAGCGCCCAGAATTAAGGAAGGAAAGGTTTATTTAGCTCACGGTCTGTGGAGGTTTCAGTCCATACTTGGCTGGCTCCAAGGCAGGGTGGCACATGGCAGAGGGCGGCTGTCCATGGTGGCAGAAGATAGCAAATGCAGCGAGAGCAAAAAGTGAGGAGCAGCAGCAGGCAGCCTCTTTCCCTCCCTTACACTGTATGCAAACTACCCGCCCCAGGGCGCGTGTAGCATGCACACCCATAATTCCAGCATTAGACTATGGATAAATCAAATTCTAGAATAGAAGGCCACCCCATGACTGCATGAGGATTTGGGGGTACATGCAGACACAAACCATAACAGGGCCCAAACAGGAGCCTTAAGGAATGTCTGCTTGAGGCCCCAAAAGAAATGGGAATTCAGTCTGTTTCTGGCTCTTTCTCATGGATGAGTTTGATAGTGAGTGAGAAATTTGTGGTCCAAAGTCTAAAATAGCTAAGAAGCCCCAGAAAGGAAAGGAGATCTCATTTTGTGGGAGTGAAGGAAGATTATTAATGGCCTGTTTTCAGAAGGAGGGGTATAGAACAAGGCGAAGGCCAAGGTAAGTGACCTCTTGCTGTACCAGCCAGGCTTTGTGTTCTGAGAAATGGCATCCCTCTTTCTCCAAGAATTTAAGAAGGGAGACTGTGTGGGATGTAACCTCACTTTTTGAGGGGCTCCAAAGCATGCTCAGGCAGCTTGAGTGGCCCCTAGGGCTGAACCCTGAGGCTTTGAGAGGACATATGAACTTGGCAACTCTGGTAGGATAGATTATAACCACTTGCCTCCTCGCAGGAATGGAAAAAAATAATGATAAACAGGTCAACTGTGAGCACCTCAGAGAAATCACTCAGGGTGCAGACAAAACCAAACTCTCTTTACGAAACACCTTTCAGAGGCCATGATTAAATACACAAACACCCACCATAACTCTCCTGAAGGTCTAATCTGTACCTCTACTTCTACTCTGATCCAGACATCCACAAAAAGCTCCAAAAATCAGAAAATGGACCCCAAACACCATAGAAGGAGCTTATAAATCTTGTCTTTAAAGTTTTCAACAACCAAAATGAGGAACAGAGAATTCTAAAAGAAAAACAGACAAAAGCTGAATATGAAATCCTGGCCTCCTTAGTTCGATCCCTAGCTGAAAAACCTGCCAAAGGCTTCACCTCACACCTTCCTGGCAACAATTTTCACCTGTAGCAATCTAGGCCACTGGGCTAAAGTTTTCCCTAATCCCAAGCCTCCCACAAAGCCTGTTTGAACTGCAAGCAGTGGTCACTGGAAAATAAATTACCCTCTGGGGAAGTCAGCCCCTCCCATGGTCTCTCCCTCCACATGACTTGGCACATCTGGAGAAGACCTGGAAGCCCTCATGGCCTTATCTTCATCTGCCCACTGACAAGGCCTGGATCCCAAGGCCCTCTCCGTGACATCAGCAACAGAAACAACGATGACCCCGGTAGAACCTGGAGAATGGGTTTCCTTTCTGGTCAACTCAGGGGCCAGCCTCTCCATTCTTACTCAATATTCGGGAACTTTGCTCCCCTCCTCTGTCTTGGTAGTTGCAATGAAGGCCTAATAGAAATGCCAGCCAAGACTCCCCCTTACACAATTCTTTATGCCAGATAACTCCAAAGCCTCAGCATGCTTGTCAGGGTGTTGGCGGTAGAGCCCATCAATTTGCTTTTCAGTCACCTGCCAAATATGCTCCCTTTGGTCATCAGAAAGGGGAGACAAGAGGCTAAGGTACGTATCTCCCCAAGTAAGGTCATGCATTTGCGCTAGTAGAAGACTTCTTTTCTGAATTTATTGGGATTTTCTAAGAAGGACTCCATTCTTTGTTAGAAATGTTCTAGCTCAGTAATTGAGGGGGGGAAATGAACACAAACGTGTCCCTCAGTGGCTGATACCTCACGGAGGGTCGGATGGGATGAGAAGAGATCTGGGAGGGTACTGAGTGAGAAGAGAGAGTGCAAGAGCATGTCTGAGGGGTGAAGAGGACAGGTTTGAGGGGGTCTGGGCGGGCGACGGTAGAGAAGACGGAGCTCGGAGGAGGGGGCTGGTGGTCGGTCGTGGGCCTGCTGGAGGTTGTTGAGGGAGAGGAAGGTAACAACACGGGGGGTCACCAATAGGATCAAATTTGTCAGTAGAAGAGGGCAGACAGGGTAAAGGTGTATGCTGTTGGCTGAGGAGGGGTAGGAGATTTTGTTAGGTTAGGCATGCGGGTAGGAGGTTTTATTCAGCTAGAACCATTCAGAGGGAGGAAAGTAGGATGGAGGGAAGGCTGCTTGTGGAAGGTTAGAAAGGCTTGGATATGGGAATCTGGGTCGTTTCTCTGGAGGAAGATACCAAGGTCTCAGAGAATTTGGAAACTGAGAATATGGAAAGTACCCTCCGCGGCCAGTGTGACCCATTATTAAGTCTGTACTGGGCCACAAGGAAGTAAAGTAAAAGATCAATTTTTTTTGGTTTAATGTCTCCTTTTAATCACTGTGGAGTAAGAGAGGAAACCCAGGTACAGAAACATGTCTCTGGGATGTCTCCCTGTAATCGATCTCCTCACTGGGGTCCCTAGACCCCAGCCAGAGGAGATTTTCCTGCATGATGAAAGGAAGCGTAACCTAGTTAGAGTGCAGACAGTGCTCCTGTGTGGTGTCCTCAAATGGAACCCGGGGAGGAAGGAAATGGGATGCGCATCCGCTCTCTGGGCAACAAGAGAAAGTCGACTGGGCTGGAATCTTGCCCTCCCAGGAGTGATGATGGGTTAGCAGCTGGTGATGGATGTCTCATTTGAGGTTTGACAGATGGTCCTGGGCTGGAGTTTATGAAAAGGGAGGGTCTGGGGAAGGGAATGGAGAGTTGCTTACCTAGTCCAGTGGTCAGGGCCCAAATGTTGCCTGTGGGGGTCTTGAGGGCTCACTGAGGGGTGGCGTTGGCCAGAGCCTCACAGTCCCACTACAAAGGGCAGTTGAAACCATGCAGCCAACTCTTTGGAAAGGAGTGAAAGAAGGTAAGGGCAAGAGGTTCTCAAGATCTAGGAGTGAGCACAGGAGGTGTTGCCACTGCTCATCGCTTCCTAGGACACAGAAGAGGCCCTGCTCTTGGCACCCTCTCCCAGGTTTCTGTGCCAGACGAGTGGGAAAGAAGGGTCTTGAACTCAACAGTCCTGGCAGGCTTATTGCTAGACCTAAGAGAGACCTCTCTATGAAAGAACAGAGAAGGTTTCTCTTACAGGCTGAGGCTTTTCAATAGCATTTTTTGGCAGACTTTTGAGGGGGTGGGTCACAGAAACAGCAGGCTTGTGGCTTGGTGATGAATCCTCGGAACTGTTGCCATGTCCTCAGAGACTGCTTGTGACCTAACCAAAATGAAACGGATGATTCTGTAAGACCAGTGGGCTCATTCGAGTTTGTGGAGTCCCTGTTTGGATTCTATCAGAAATGACCTTATTTATCCCTGCTAGTGCACTTTGCTCTGATATGTGCTTTGTTTGATATTGATATAGGGGCTCCAGCTTTTAGTTATGTAGCATAGTGTTTTTCCATCATTCTGCTTTTAACTTCTGTGTGTTGTTTCACTTGAAGCATATTTCTTATAAAAAGCACTGAGTTGTACATGGCTTTTGGTCCAGCCTGACAGTCTCTGCCTTTTAATCTTGGACAGAGAGCGCTTATACTTGTTGACATCATAGACACGGTTAACTCTAAACCTCTTTTCTGGTTGATGTGAGGAATCAAACTCACAGCCTTGCACTTGCCAGGCTGGTGCTGTGCTACTGAGCTATATCTCTGGTACTTGTCTCTTTTTTTTAAGAGAGAAAGATTTTTAAAAAGAAATAAAAACAATGGTACAAAGTTTCAAAACAGGATTAAAAATTAACAGTGGTTAATATATTGCATATTGCTGACCTCAAAGTTGTTGCTCAGGTTACAAGATGTAGGCATACAAAATTAATCAATGAATATAAGCACCAATTTATCTCTTCAATGGGCTAAAAGAAATTCACAGTATAACTATTTTAGCTATCATATATGTTTTTCTTTTCCTTCTTTCCTTTCCTCCATCTCAGTTGTTCATTCCTTTTGAGCAGTTACTTTCCCTTTCTCACTATGTATTGCAGATTTTGTGTCTTGTTTACTCTTTTGGTTTCTTACAAGATGATGTTTACACCTGACATTCTGGGTTATTTCACTTATGAATATGGTCACTAGTTGCATCTGTTTACCCATAAGAAGTGTCAAATTTCTCCTTTATAGTTGAGTAATATTCCATTATATAAAAAACCACATTGTTTATATGCATTACTCAGTTGATGGGCATTTGGGTGGTTTCTAAGATTTAGCTATTACAAATTACACTGCTATAAACATGAGTACACATATCTTGCTGTGATATGGATGTTTTTAATTCCTCTGGAAAAATACCTAGAAAGGCAATATCTGGGTCAAATGGGACTTCTAGTCCTAGTGTTTTGAGGAATCTCCACACAGATTTCCACAGAGCATGTACCAGTCTATATTCCCAACAGTGAAGAAGGGTTCCTTTTCCCCCACAGCCCCTGCAGCATTTGTTATTGGTTGACTTCTTGATGACAGCCATTTTTTCAGGGGTGAGATGGAATCTCAGTATTGTTTTAATTTTCATCTCTCAAATGACCAGGGATGTTGGACACTTTTTTCACATATTCATTTGCATTTGTATTTCTTCATCTGAGACATGTCTATTCATCTCCAATGCCCATTTTTGGATTGGGCCTTTGAATTTGGGGGCCTGATTTTTTTTTAATTCTTTGTACGTTCTAGATATAAGTCCTTCATCTGAGAGACTACTGGCTAAAATTTTTTCCCACTCTGTGTGTTTTCTTTTCACTCTCTTGGTGATTTTTTTTCATGTGCAGAAATATTTAATAAGATGAGATCCCAATTCTACCTACTTTCCCTTCCAGTAAATTTAGTGTTTCTGTTTCAATATTTAGATCTTTGATCCATTTTGACTTTAGTTTAGTGCGTGGTGATAGACATAGGTCTAATTTTAGTTCTCAGCATGTGGAAAGCCAGTTTTTTCCAACACCATTTGTTTAAAAGTCTATCTTTCTTTCAGTGAACATTTTGGCATCTTTGTCAAGGATAAGGTGGCTGAGTGTTTTTGTAGTTATGTCTGAATGTTCTAATCTATTTCATTGGTCCTCAGGTCTATTGTTTTGCCAGTACCTTGCTGATTTTATCTCAGTAGCTTTGTAGTATAGTTTCAATTCAGGGATTGATGCCTCTTGCCTTGCCTATGTTGCCCAAAATTGCCTTTGCTATTCTGGGTCTTTTCTGGTTCTAGATGAATTTTAGGAATGTTTTCTCTAAATCTGTGAGGTATACTAATGGTATTTTGGTTAATATTGCATTGAATCTGTATAACAATTTTGAAAGTATGGCCATTTTCACAGTGTTGATTCTTCCTATCCATGAGCAAGGGTTATCTTCCCATTTTCTGATATCCTCTTCAATCTCTTTTTTCAGAGTAGTGTAGTTTTCACTGTCTATATCTTTTATTTCTTAGATTGGTTCCTAAGTATTCACTTTTTGTGATGCTATTGTAAAGCGTATGGTTTCCCTAATTCCTCTCTCAGTGTGTTTCTTGTTTGTGTATAGGAATGCTATGGATTTTTGAGTGTTGACTTTGTGTCCAGCTATGCTACTGAATTTATTAATTCTAGGAGTCTTTTGGTGGAGTTTTGGGGGTCTTCTGTAGAGTATCATGTCATCTGTGAATAAAGGTAATTTCACGTTTTCACTTCCTATCCTTATACCTTTTATTCCTCTCTCTTATCTAATTACTCTGGCTAATCTTTCCAGCACTATGTTGAATAGGAGTGGTAATGGTGGACATCCTTGTCTTCTTCTTAATTTTAGAGTAAGAGCTTTCAGTTTTTGTCCACTTAGTATGATGTTGGCTGTTGGTTTGTCATAGATAGCTTTTTCACACCAAGATAAAGTTCATCTATTCCAATTATCTGTAGGGTTTTTAATCATGAATGAATGTTGGACTTTGTCAAAAGCTTTTACTGCATATATTGAGATGATCCTGTGGTTTTTGTCTTTGGCTCTGTTGATATGGTGATTACATTTATTGATTTGTGTATATTGAACCATCCCTCCATCCCTGGGATGAATCCCACTTGGTCATGGTGTATAATCTTCTTGATGATTTGCTGCATTCTGTTTGCTAGTGTTTTATTGAGGATTTTTCCATCTATGTTCATTAGGGAGATTGGCCTGTAGTTCTCTTTTTTGGTTGGGTCTTTCTCTGGTTTTTGTACCAGAGTAATACTTGCCCCAGGAATAAGTTAGGGAGAATTGCTCCCCTTTCAATTTCATTGAAGAGTTTGAGGAGCATTGTCATTAAATCTTCTCTAACTTTCTTGTAGAAATCAGCCCAGCAGGACCTGGGTTTTTCTTTGTTGGTAACTTTTAAATCACATTTTCAATTTCATTAACTGATATTGAGTTATTCTGAATTTTTATGTCTTTTTTACTCAACTTTGGTAATTCATTCATGTCTAGGAATCTGTCCATTTGTTCTGTGTTTTTCATCCTATGAGAGTAAAGTTTTTTGAAGTATTGATGATCTTCTGAATTTCTATGGAATCTGTAGTGATTTCATCCTTTTCATTCTTTATTGCATGAATTTGAATTTTTATTTCGTTTTTTGATAAGATTGGCTAGGGGGTCTAGCAACTTATTTATTCTTTGAAAGATCAATCTCTTTGATTCATTAATTCTTTATATTGATTTCCTCATCTCCATTATGTTATGTTCTGCTCTGATCTTTATAATTTCCTCCCTTCTGTGGGCTTTAGGCTTGACTTGCTCTTCTTTTTCTAGAAGTTTGAGGTGCAACATTGGGCTATTTATTTTTTCTTGTTCTGTTTTCCTGATATCTGAGTTCACTGCTATAAATTTCCCTCTGAGGACCTCTTTCATTGCATCCTACAGATTCTAGTAAGTTATATTTGCATTTTCATTTGATTGTAGATATTGTTTAATTTCATCTTGTGACCCACTGGTTTTTTAGGAGGGTATTATTTAATTTCCATGTGTTTATGCAGTTTTTTCATTTTCTTTTGTCATTAATTTCCAGTTTCATTGTACTATGATCAGATGGTATGCATGAGATAATTTCACTTTCTTTGCATTTAATTAAGCATGTTCTATGGGCTGCTATGTGGTCTATTTTAGAGAACATCCCGTGTGTAGCTGTGAAGAATGTGTATTCCAATGTTGTTTGATGGAACACTGTAAACATCTACTACATCTATAAACATCTACTAAATCCATTTGTTCACAAGTGTATTTCAGTTCTGATATTTCTTTGCTGATTTTTTTGTCTAGTTGACTTATCTTCTTGTGTCAATTGGGTGTTAAGGTCCCCCATCACAATTGTGTTATTGGTTACTTGGTTTTTCATTTGTATTAAGATTTGTCTTCTGTTGTTCTATCTATAGTGACAGGTCCCAAGAACAAGGTACCCATGGATATAAAGAAAAAGAGAGAGAAGAAAAATAAAACAGACAAAGGTCAGGGGCCTTACAGTCTCTCAGACTTCAGCACTGATCACCCATCTCAATCACCTTTTACTGAACCAGAATCAAGAACGTAACTAGAACAAGTAGGCGGATAACAAACGTTTTAGTAATTAATGCATTATCCTTCTCCAATTCTACCTCTTATGCTGATGGCAACAATCCCCAGGTGGGCCTCCCACACTCAGTGTCACACTCACTCAGTTCAGCTAGGGATCATAAGCTGACCATCAATCATCAGTCCATCCCTGGTCAATTTGATAATCATACACATTTCCTTAATCCATGGAGTCTTATCTTCAGGTAAAAGGTTGCAGTTCATTTTAATAAACCAATAGAATGTCCTTCTCCACAGTCTTCTATAGTTGAGTGCTCCTGTATTTGGTATACATATATTTATGCTTATTATCCCTTCCTCCTGAAGGAAGGGATAATTATGTATGTATGTATGTATGTATGTATGTATGTATATGCAGCATATCTAACATAGTTGTACTACTGACTTAGGTCACTTTATTGTAAGGAATAGTTAATGATTATTTGTTTGATCAATTTTGCATGTCTATATTTGTTTTCCTGAGTATACACTTCGAAGTTATCAATATGTAATACAACAACCATTGTTAATTCCCTGTCACCTTGTCTGTAATTCAGTTTTGATTGTACTATTCTTGTGCTACTTTGTGTGTTTGTTAATATGTTTTTGTTCTTTTACTTCTAAAATAAAAGTGTCATATTATTCCTTCCTCCTGAAGTTTTCCCCTAGCAAGTATGTAGTGACCTTCTTTATCTCTTTTGATCATTCTTGGTTTGAAGTTCACTTTGTCTGCGTATAGAATAGCTACCCTTGCATTTTCTGGGTTCCTGTTGCAGGGAGTATTGTTTTCCATCCTTTGAGTTTCAGTCTATGAATTTTGCTTTTTTGATCCACTCTGCCAGTCTAATTCTTTTAATTGGTGAATTGAGTCCATTTACATTGATGGTTATAACTGATATATATTGCTTGTCTTTGTCATATTATTTTCTGGCAGTTGGTTCCCTACTTTTGCCCTGTGCTCAATTGCTTGCCCTACTTGGTTGCTCTTTCTGCTGCTGTTCTTGAAACTGTGGTTATTTTTACCTCTTTCTAGAATATCTTTTAGTACTTTTTGTAGGATTGGTTTGGAGTCATGAATTTCTTCAGTTGTTCTTTGTCATGGAAGTATCTTATTTCTCCATTAATTTTGAAAGATAGTTTTGCAGTGCACATCAGTCTGACTTGGAAGTTGTTTTCTTTCAGAACTTAAAGTACTTCACTCTAGTCTCTTCTTGACTTGATGGTTTGTGTTAAGAAATCTTCTGTGATTCTGATGAAGTTTCTTTTATACATGATTTGATTTTTTTCTCTAACAGCTCTTAATATTCTGTTCTTGTGATAAATTTCTGGCATCTTGATTATTATATATCTGGGTATAGATTTATTTTGGTTTTGAGTAATTGGAGTTCTATGTGCCTCATTTTTCTGTATGTCACATTCTTTTCACATGCTTGGGAAATTTTCTGCTAATAGATCTGAACATAGTCATTTTATGCAATTTGTGTTGACTCCTGCCACTTCATTGACACCTGTTACTCTTATATTGTTCTTCTATGCATCATCTTGCAGCTGTTGGTTTGTTATTTCCTGGTTCCTTGTTATTATTTTTAGGAGATCTTTCCTTTCACGGTCTCTCAAGCAATGCTGTCTTCAAAATCTGAGAGTCTATCTTCAGTTTTGTTCAAGCAGTTTTGCCAGCTTTCAATGGAATTTTTAATTTCCTGGATATCTCTTTGAATGTGTTTCATGCATTCAAATTATTTCCTATATTGCTCATTCAAGATTTACATCATTTTCCTATGCTCCTCAGTATTTTTTATCCATGTCTACTTTAGATATGCTGAGCAATTCTTTCATTGTGGTTGTCATTTCTTTTTTTACCTGAGAGATTATTTCTGATATGATATCTTCTATAGCCTCCTTGAGTTGTTTCTTTACTTCAGTTGCTATCATTTCAGAAATTTCAGGTGTGTAACTTCCAGTTTCTCCTATGGTGGGCTGAAGGTCTGAGAGTGTATTTTGTTCCTTCATGTTATCATTTTCAGGGTTCCTGTGATGGAGCAGGTTGCCGAGTCCTAGGTGCTTCCTGAATTGGTTGCCCTTCCTGTGGTGTAGGGGGATGGGTCAGGCTCCGGGTTCCTCTGGCCAAACTGGTTGCCAAGCCTCAGGTCCCTAGCACCCTGGCTGCCATTCTTGTGGTGCAGGGGAGATGGTCAATGGTCGGGCCCTGCATTCCTCTGGCCCGGCTGAATGTTGGGCCCCAGGTACTTCCAGCACTGGCTGCCTTTCTCAGAATGGAAAGGAAATGGGTCAGGCACTGTGTTCCTCTAGCCCAGACAGATGCTGGGCTCCAGGGGCTTCCTGAGGTATAGAGGCACGGATCAGGCCCCAGGTTCCTCTGGCCAAAGTGGTTGCCAAGCCTTGGGTGCTTATTGCCCTGGCTGCCCTGCTAGCCGTGCAGGGGAGATGGGTCAGTGGGAGTATTTTTCTGTGACTGGAGTTCTCCCTAGCCATTAGAAAATGTAGAAGAAGAAAAAAAAAAGAAAAAAGAAACACAAGCAGAAAAAACATTAAAAAGTCCCTCAAAAAGAAAGAAGAAAAATAAAAAGGAAGATAAATTTTTAAAAATTAAAATATATAAGGTAGATTGAGAAAAAGGCTGGTTACAGAGTCCTGGGTTCCTCTCAAGTTGGCTGCAGGCCCCACGGAGGCCTCAGTCACTGTTGGCCCAAACTGTTACTGTTGCTTTGAACTTTTCGCCACACTTGCCTCGCATGTCCATCCTGTGCTCCCTGGTTGAGACCCTACTGTGTCAATGGTGTTCCCTGTGGTCTCGGGACCTTTCCAAGCAATTCACCTCAGTCATGGCAGTAGCAAAGGGGAGGACTTCTGTGAGCCTTCTGGTGTGGCTCACCTAAGTTGTGATACAGAAGCAGTGGGAGGGGCTACTGTCATCCATGATATTCAGCTGGGTTCCCCTTGGGCTCCTGTGCTGCAGTGGAAGGCAAAACCTGTCTGTCTTTAACTCTAGCAAGATCTGCTGAATCTTTTGCTACTATCTCATCTGTTCATTGTTCCCTCGTTTCTTTTCTCTGTCTTCAGATTAATTGAGTATCTTCATATTTCTTTTGTTAGTATTGTAGCTCTGATTTCGTGTTTTCTATTTTAGTGATGTTTGGGGGTGTAGAGTGTAGATCTTTAACAGTGCAGTCTACCTCCGAATGATCCCATACCCCCTCCGTGCAGCCTGCCTTGGAGGAGTCTAGTCAGGTTCTCCTCCTCTTGACCTTTGTGCCATTATTGTCAAACATTGCACTTTTACATGTTTTTTTTTTTTTTGGTACCGGGGATCAAACTCAGGACCTTGTGCTTGCCAGGCAGGCACTTATGCCATTGAGCTATATCCCCAGCCCTTTTACATGTATTTTAAATAATGTCTTACTTTGATATAGTTTTTGTTTAAGCAGTCAATTAGTTTTTAAAATCAAATCCTTGCCTGTGTGATTGCTCTTTCCAGGACTCTCCACTCTGTGTGAGGAGTTGTACTTCCATCCAGCAGTTTCCTTTTGTCTAAAAGACCTCTCTTGACTTGTTTTATAGTGTGGGCCTGCTGGTGAGGGAGCCTTTCAGATTTCGTGTCTGTAAATATCTATGTTTTGCCTTTGGTTTTGAATGCTGGTGGGTTTACAGTTTCTTTTCTTTCTTCTCATCTACAGACGCTCCGTGCTTTCCTCACTTGCATTGTTTACAATAAGAAATCCATCATCATTTCTGTGTTCTGTTGTAATATAGCCTTTTTTCTGCTCTTAAGAATTTATTTTTATCGTTTGCTTTGAGCAATTTAATTATTATGAGGCTTAGTGTAGTTTTTCACATTTCTTTTGCTTATACTACTTTGAGCTTCATGAGTCTGTGTATAGTCGTTTTTTCAGCCATAATTTCTTCAGATGTTCATTTCTGCACCAACAATCCTTTCGCTTCCCCTGTGAGGACTCCAGTTGCTCATGTTAGGCCGTATAAAGTTTTCCCATAGCTGATTTGTTATTCTTTTCAGTTTTTTGTTCCCTCTCTTTTATTTTGAGTAGTTTCTGTTGCTGTCTTTGAGTTCACTAATCTTTCCTTCTGCAGGGTCTAATCCACTACAGATATCATCCTTTATCTTTTTTCATGTCACACACTGTAATTTTCACAATTTGGTTTGTATGTCTTAAGAAGTATCTAAATTGGGTGTGTTAGCACAAACCTATAATCCCAGCATTCAGGAGGCTGAAACAGGAGAATCTCCATGAGTTCAAGGACAGCTTGGGCTACATAGTGAGTCCAAGGATAGTCTGAACTACATAGTGAGACCTTGTCTCAACCAAACGAAACAAACTAAAACATAGCTTCAAAATAAAATAAAATAAAATAATAACTCACATGAGTCTACTTAACTTTTTGAGTGTGTGGCATTTAGTTATAATAGTTGCTACGTGTCCTTATTTACTGTCTAACATCTGTATGAGCTCTGGGCCAGGTTTTATTAATTCATCTATTTTTATACTATGATTGTAATTTTCTCTCTTTTTACCCACCTAATTTTTTATTGGATGCCGGATACTATGCATTTTGCTTTGTTGGGTGCTAGACATTTTTGCTTTTCTATAAATATTTTTGAGCTTTGTCTGAGATACAGTTAAGCTACTTGGAAACAGCTCAGTCCTTTTCCAGTTCAATCCTTTTAATAGTTACATACTTTTAGTATTTGCTAGATAGGAGAAAAGCAGTGCTAAGTCTAGAGCTAATTTGTCTGAGTAGCCAGCTCTGTGTCCCCTGAATTCTGCATCCATGGATTCAACCATCAGATTGAAAATATTTCTTTTTAAAATTCATCTTACCAGACATACCATCTGTTTTTTCTTGTTACCATTCCATTAACAATATAATTATTTATGTAGTTATATATAACTATTTGTATGTTATGAGGTATTCTAAATAATCTAAGGTGATTTAAGTATAAGACAAATGTACATAAGTTCCATGATAATAATATCATTTTGTATAAGGGATTTGAGTATCCATAGATGTGGGCATCTATAGCAGAGATCTGGAGCCAACCCCTATGGATGCTGAGGGATGACCATACTCAACTAAATGTCCCATGGCTCTTGAAATTCTCCTAGCTGGCTAGTAAGATCAGGCACTGTTCCCAGCCTGCACTGCATACCAGGCCTCGCTCCCTCTGGTCCTTCCAATGATTCTTTCCCTGTGGGAAGTTTCATCACATAAAGGCCCTCTCCTTCTTTTCCCTCTTCTTCTCCCACTCCGTCTCTCCCTCCCACTCCCTCTTCCTGTCCCTCTTTCTTCTCCCTTCTTCCTTTCCTTTCCCTCCTCTTTCTCTCCCCCCAACTTCTCAGCTTAAAAACCAGGCCACTGGACCCCACCTGGGCTCCCATCTTTGGGCCATGGCCCAGAACCTCTCAAAGGCAGTAGGCTGGGGCAATAATGGCCTCTTCTCTGTTCATTCTGTCTCAATTACCATGGACCATTATTGTCAGATGTCCAGGGTTTTGCAAACCAACTGTTGTTTCATACATCTTTGTCTCATTGCCCTTTTGCAGGTGGAAGGGGTGAATCTGTTGGCTTGGAGTAGAACTTCTGGGGGAAGTTTAGATCTGAGGAGCAATAAACTGTATTTGCATTTTAGAATAATCCCCATTTCTAGTCCTTCTTGGTTTCTCTGGTGTCCCCAGGACCTCAGCTGTGGCCTGAGTGAGCTCACGTTTGGGGCCTCGCAGCCCAGAAAGTGACTGGGTGATGTGTCCATCCCTGCAGGACAAGACAAGGGGCTGTGCAGCCCTGGAAGTAGCCCAGACTGCCACAGTCACCTTGCTCTCTGCCGGCAGGTCCCTGGCTCTCAGGGGCAGGGAATGCTTGGGGGATGGGCACATTGTGTCTCTGTTGGCCAGAGCCAGGGAGCTGATACTAAGAGACTGCTTGTGGGCAGCAGGAGGAAAGGTTGGTCTTTACAAGGAACCTCACATCACACAAGGGTATGTCCAGGCTCCCACTTGGCAGCCCAAGACTTTATCCCTTTCTTTGAACCTTTGAGCCCAGGAATCACCCAGCTGCTAAGGAGCAGGGTGTATATCCCTGCACCCTTCTGCAGGATTGGATCCCAGGGTACCCATCTGTGCAGCTCCAAAGTGTCCTCTGTCCTTGCCCAAGTCACTGAGAGGCCTTGCAGGATGGCCTGGGAGCAGCTCTTGCAGCTGCCACCGCCTTGACAGCCTTCCCAGCATTGCTGGCAGGAACCACTTTGAGCTGAGGCCAGAGCACATGCAGTGAAACACACCCTGGGGACTATTTGCGGAGCCAGCCTGGCCTGGTCAGTGCAAAGCTGGCGGGATTGACAGGCAAGACTGAGAGGTCTGCTGTCTGGCCCAGCAGGGCTGATGGGAGGATGTCTCCAGATGCTGTCATCGTCACATATGATGCAACCTGGGGGTACCAGTAGGATTTCCACCACACTGCTCTCTCCAGCCACCTCTGACTCTTGCCATCCCTAACGTTGTGTGCTCAAACACCAGAAAGAGAGGCAGAGGAACAGGCTGTGTTTCAGGCCTCCAGCCCAAGGCAGGATGGAGAAACTCTGGATACCTCTGAGCCAGAAGGTTGTTGTGCCTGGTGTCCTCAGAGATGTCCTTGGTAGACAAGGGAAAATGCCAGTAGTTTTCAAACTATTTCGTGATTGTGTGGCCTGCAGTGTTCTTAGCCACCAAAATTTTAAATGCCAAACTGGAGGCCTTGGCTAATTTGGAGGCCAGGTGCTTAATTAGGTGTATGTGGCACTGCCCCATCTAGGGTTTAAAGTGGAATTAGTGGTCACATCTATGAATTGGAAGATGCTGTGGGAGTCTTAGAAGCTCACACAACCCAGAGCTGAGCAGAGGTCTGATGTTCTCCCGGTCCTACATTCACCCAGTCCCCTGGCTCTGTTGCCTCCCATGCAAAGGCCAGGAATGCTGGCTCCCTAATGCCTGACCCCTGTGAGCTCCCCTGTGGCCTGTGAGCATCAGAGGGGACTGCCTTTCATCATGCAGGCCCAGGGTCCTCTGCTGTCACTCTAGGCCCTGACACCACATGGAGGAACCCCAGTCTGCCCTGCTGCACCCCCACACCCACTCAGACCTCTGGTCTGAGCCAAAATCACTGCTCACAGGTCAACCAGCGCATCTTCACTTACCTACCCCAAGGAGGTATCTGAAGCTCATTCATAGGAAGAGGCAACAAGTGTGTTTCAGCAGTGGCAAAGGCCCTAAAATGAAGTCACAATACTTCTGTGGTGGGGTTTTAGCAACCACAGGCTGCATGAGCTGTGTTGGGCATAGTGATCTGCCCTGGTGACTGACAAGGTGTGGGGGTTTGTAGATGTGCATGTGCTCCTCCTCCTCAGGACAACAAGCTGCCTACTGGGGCTTAACCCACATGGCCTGTGCTAGGCTTTTGGCTGTGATGAGAGGCACCCAACGGGATGGGCTTTACATTTTCTTTATTTCGGTGACCCCCAAAAAACATGTTTTCTTCAGACCCCAAAGAGAGGATCCTAGGCTTATTTTGGTATTGGAGAGATTATTGAGTTGACTGGGGAGCAGTGTCTTGGGACATCCGTGAGAGGTCATAAAAGCTGCATTTCCTGAGCAGAGGAACTGCCCAACCACGTCTCGATGACCCTGTTCAACTTAGTCTGTTAATGCTCCTGTTTTATCGATAAGGAGAGGCAAATTCAGAGAGGTGAAGTCACTCACCCAAGCTCACACAGCAGGGAAGTGGCTGAGCAGAGTCCATGCTGCTGTGGCCACTGGTTCCATCCAGACCTACCTGTCCTTGTTTTTTGTCTTCATTTCAAGGAATGCGGACTCAGCCAGAGTCCCCCAGAGTCCAGTCAGAAATTACACAAAGACAACTGTGCTTTGACTGGAGGGTCCTCAGGTGCCCTGAGGACAGTGCTGGTTAGTGCAGGGAGGAGAGCAGGAGGTCCAGCCAGGGCCGCAGAGGTGCAGCAGATCACTGGACCTCACTGTTCTTTGGCCAGAGGGCCGTGGCTTCTGAGGGCTGCTCATACTCGGGCCACTCAGCTGTGGACCTTGTGAGAGTTTGAGGTGTGGGAACCAGGTGTCTCTCCTGTGAGGAGAACCCAGAATTTTGTACTTTTACTGGAAACTTTCATAGTGTTTAAAATTCTCTGTAAAATTCAAATTAAAACAAATGTAAGATGCCATCTTACTCCAGAAAAAGTAACCATCATTAAGAAATCAAACAATAACAAATGCTGGTGAGTCTGTGGGGGGAAAGGAACCCTCTTTCACTGTTAGAGGGTTCCAGTACAACCGTTACAGAAATCAGTATGGAGATTTCTCAAAGACCTAAAATTAGAGATTCCATCTGACCCGGAGGTCCCCTTACTGGTATCTTCCCCAAAGAGCTTAAGACATCATACTACAGTGATACATGCATACTAATGTTTACAGCAGCATAATGCGTAATAGTTAAATCCTAGATACCCCTCAACAGATGACTGGATAAAGAAAATATTGTATCTGTATATAGTAGAATACTACCCAGCTACAAAGAATGACAGATATGGGCCAGGGATTTAGCTCAGTGGCACAAGTATCTGCCTGGCAAGCACAAGGTCCTGAGTTCAATTCCTGGTACCAAAAAGAATAACAGATTTGAAAACATTTGTAAGAAAATGCATGCTCCTGGAAAACATAATATTGAGTGGAGTAAACCAGACACATAAGCAAAAATACTTTATGATGTCTCTTATTTGGGGGAGGCAAAGTAGGAAAAAAGAAAATGATAAAAGGTAGAGGGAAGGGGACAAGGAGATAGATCTCTTGCAGTGCCCCAAGGGAACAAGGAAAAAAAATAAAGAGAGGAAGGGGAAGTTAGTAGAATAAGGATATGCCACATACAGGAATCTGATAACCTCAGTGAATGTAAATACTACATGTATAACATCAGCCAAGATTAATAAAATCAACAAGAATGAAAAATGGGGTGGGAACTGGAGGAA
Organism: Dinomys branickii; assembly: GCA_004027595.1. Classification (NCBI taxonomy): domain Eukaryota; kingdom Metazoa; phylum Chordata; class Mammalia; order Rodentia; family Dinomyidae; genus Dinomys; species Dinomys branickii. Next base: position 268,887 of record PVLD010000147.1, on the reverse strand, counting down.
GGGGTCGAGTAGGGGAGGAGAGGGGACTTAAAAAGGAACAAGCTGGTGCACACATGATCACTCCCCAAGATGCATGGAAACTGCACACATGTACTAATAAGATAAGTACTTTAAAAACGTTTAAATAAAAAGTAAAATTCTCTCTAGGCCAGCAACAAAGAGTCACCTGCAGCCTGTGGCCTCTGCCCACCACTCACGGGCATGGAGGGGGAGTTAAGTCTTCCTGAAGTCACAGCAAGAGCCCAGTAAGGCCAGGCCTGGAACCCAAGTCTCCTGTCCCAGGCTGGGGACTTCAGGGGCCAGCATTACAGCAAGCTCGCAGTCCCCTCTCTTTTAGCTCTATAGTCAGGCACTTGGGTGAGCGCTGGCCCTCCTGTGACCTCCATGAGAAACCAAATTGGGAGCTGACAGTAATTCATGCTAAATCTTCGGCACTTGTCAGATGCTGCCTGCTGAGGTGAATCTTTCAGCTGTATTTGGTTTGGAGATGCTTTTGCTCCCCTTGCTTAGCGTGAAAGCCCCCCAGTGTTGCCTGTTAAAGGAGCAGAGCATTCCTTCTGGTCAGCAAAATCCTGGGCAGGACTAGCTGGCATGGGAGTGGGGAGTGGCTTGTCCCCCTGTGTCTACAGCAGCCCCTTCTGATGACCTTCTTTCCCAAAGTCCAGGCCCCCAGGCACCTGGCACAGTTAGCAGGGCTAGGGTGTATCTTATGAGAAGATGGTCTGGTGACCAACAGCACAGGCCTCGGAGCTGGGTTTGAGTTCTGCTCTCCACTTGGCAGCTATGTGTCCTTGAGCAAGTCACTCCCTTCACCTCTCTAAGCCTTGGGATTCCTTATCGTAAAATGCGTCAATAACATGTGCATGCAGAATAATATTGCAATGCTGCTCATATCTAAAGTTCCTGAAGACTGGTGGTGCTCCTGACAAATAAATATAAAGTTTCAACCAAATTAAGAACACAAAGTGTTGAGTAACATCAAATTCTGCAAATGCTATCTTCTTCTGATTTATACCTAGGTTAATTTTTTTTCATTTGAACAAATATATATATAGCTTTTGCCAGCCCCAGTACTGAGCACTTTACAAATGTTGACTCATTTAATCCTGGAGACACCCTGTGAGGGGGATGCTGCCTTGCAGACTTACAGATGAGGAAACTGAGACACATAGAGTAGTGACTTACTCTAGGACATGCTGCTGGGCCACACACATGAACTAAGTAGCCTCGGGTCTGTGCTCACAATGACTCACTCCCATTTTTCTGCTTACTTCGCTCTGAAACACATCACCAGTTTGGAACTGATGCACTCAAATGAAGAAGCCATTCTTTCTCTGCCTGAGGAAGCAGTAGAAAGGCTGTGTCACTGAGATATGAGAAATAAAGGCTCAGCCCCAGCCCCCCTCGGCCTGGCTGTGACACTGCTGGGCAGCACATTCTCCTTCCTCATGTCAGCTTCACTCTCTAACATCTGGACGAAGCCAGGTCCACCACCTGCACTCCGCTGGAGGAAAGCAGAGCCAGCTCTCCACAAGAAAGTGCTTTCTAAAGTTTTGAAAGTGGTGTCCACGGAAATAACACTAATAATAATACCTTCCCTGAACTGTCTTACAGATGAAGGAACTGGGGCACGGGGGTGTTAAACAGCCAAGATCACAAAGCTGAATTCTCACTAAAGCTTGGGTCTGAGCAACTCAGAGCCCAAGAACAGGAAGAGGGCTTCAGCCCTGGGCATCTCCCCAGGTCTAAGGCTTGTCTTGGGGCCTCCCCCAGCCACACCCGGAGCCCTGGCTGGTTTGGCTGTGTGTACAGTCAGATGCAGAGGGGCTCAGCCTGCCCTCTACACACAGCATCAATACCCGTGAGGACTGTAAGAGGATTTCTGCTTTTCCATTGCTTGACGATATTGTATTTAAATGAATTCATGCCAGGGATTAAGATAGTTTGTGAGCTGAACTGCTGACTTAGCATGAAGTGGGAAATAAACAGGGTTTTAAGAAATTTAAAGAGTTTTCAGGCAGGCACTTTTGCCACTGAACTATATCCCCGTCCCACAAAAAGAGTTTTCAGAGCAAAGTTTTCAGAGCAGGTAATCCTTAGGCTGTGATGCTGGACCCTGGAGGCAGCATCCCTGCTCAGTTGCCCCAGCCCTGGGGCCCTGGGTCTGAAGCCCAACCCACTGTCCTCTTCTGGAAGCAGCAGTCCCACTCACAGGTGGGGAGTGTCAGGTGTCTAGATGGCTGTGGCAGGGGCATGCAGAGCAGACTGTGCATCCCCAGCACAGGGGCATTTGGTGTGTGGAGGACCTTGAGAGAAACGGGTTCCTTCCACAACAAACAACCACCATCCTTACTCTTCAGAGTCCATCCTTGCAACCCCACCTACGTGACAGCACTATTCTAATCCCAGTCAGTGCTCAGGTGCATGGGGTTGTGCATGGGCACGTGGCGCAGAGTGAAGACTGGGTCTCCCCAGGCCTGGTACTCAGCTCAGGGCAAACCAGCCAGGCTCTGCCTTCTTGTTCTTGCACTGGTACTGTAAGCAGGTGTGCTTTGGGTGGGCTTTCTGGAAGCAGGATTTTTGCGCACTGGTGATTTAGCTGCTTAAAGTGGCCTTCAAATGTGATGCTTGCATGCTGCTCGGCTGCTCAGGCAGGAAGGCTTGAGGGGCTGCAGGGCAGAACATCCCAGTGTGAGGAGGGAGTACTTTGATGAGGTGTGAGCCACAGTACTTTTAGCCTAAAGTTCTGTGGCAGTGAATCAATAACAGGTAGTAAACACGGTGGCTCTAAACAGAAAGTGCATAAAATAGGTTATCCATTGAGCAGTTGATGAAAGTGTGGTGACCAGAGGCTCCGGAAAGCTGATCCTGTGTTTCCCCTGGAGTGATGGTTCAGCATCTGCTAGTTCAGTGTCATGGGACTCGACAGGACAACTACCTTCTTTAACAAGAATCAGCTTCCACAGTAGTTATGATTATTGTTTCTGTGATTTGAAGAGGAGTGAGGAAGGAAGTGAAGGTTGAGGTTGGAGGTTCTCTCATTCTGGTAGTTCTTGTGAGGGTCAAATGTGAAAAAGTCTGTGGAAGAGGGTCCTAGACTGCACAGTACATGGACCGGAGTTGTAAATGTCACTGCCTTTGCTGCTGTGTGAACCTCCTGCTGCGGGGACACAGAGCTGTACTGAGGCCTGGGAGGAGGGTTGCTTCTACCTGTAAGGCTGTGGCTGAGCCATCTGGCCATGGGCTCTGACAGACCACACCAGGGAGGTGAAGGTGCCTAGCTACTGCCTACTCTGTGGCCAGCACACAGTCCAGACAACCATTTTGTCTTCCCTGAACAGTAGTATGGCCACCGCACTGCTCCCAGCCCCTCCAGGCTTCCTGCAACCTCTCTCGATGCTGCAGTGGCCAGGCTTGTCACCTCTCACTTTACACACTTAGATCACCTTCCGGTCCCCTAGGAGAAAGCCCAGAGCCCTGCCCACGCCCATGAGACCCTGGGTGCCAGGCTCCACCCATGTCTCCAGCTTCATCTGATGCTACATTGCTTTTTGCTCTCTTCTCTGGCCGCATGAGTTACCTCTCAGGTCCTGGCCTGTGCATCTGTCAAACCTCTTCCTGTCCCCAGAACCACCTTCCATACCAAACACCTCTGCCTGCTCAGTTTGTTCATCTTTCAGGTCTTGGCTAGAATCTCTTCCCTAGTGACCTTCCCCAGAACAAAATGGCCCTGTGACTAAGCCTCCACTTCACAGAACCTGTCTCAGATGCCTTTTCACATTTATGTGGGTGACCAATTGCTACATGACTATCAGCCTGTCAACTGCACATGGTCAACACACACCTCAACTCAGCCCCTCAGAGTGTTCGAGAGGCTCAGCCCTTCCAGGTACTCAGTAAACATCTGGAAAGTTAAAAGATGTCTATCCCATGCTTACCACTGGGAAAAATACAATGAACCAGATCCAGGCTCTCGCCTCACAGCTGGGAGGATCTGCTAGTCACATCCACACACATCAGTCCGGTGAGATGGAGACAAACTACACACTACTCACGCCACAAGAACACCATGATAAGGCTCCAAGAGATGGGAGAACGGGCCCAGGGTCACACAGCTTAAAGGAGAGATGGGCTAGGTTGGAACCTAGGCTGGCTGACCGTGCAGCCTGTGTTCTGAGCTCTCCCTCCTGCCTCTTCCCTGTGTTCTTGGTCCATGTTGCCACAATACAGTTGCCATATTACAGTTCTATGTATTAGAGCTGAGGACTGGATCAGATGTCACCAGCCTTGCTATTTTCTCCATTATGTAAGTTAGCTCCAGAGACAAAGCAAGATGGAGCCCAGGCTCATGCTGTCCTTGGTTACTGGGTGAACTGTCACTGACACATCTCTTTGCAGGAAGTGTCTCATTTCAGAGAAGCCACATCCATCCAACAGACTCAGTACTAGCAGTGTCAGCCTCTGTGTTGACTGGGGAGGGTTTAGCCTCTGCTGAGCTTTGGAGGAGTGACAGATAATGCAGCTTATTGACTCAGTCTCTTTACTTTGTACATGGAGAAACTGAGGCCCAGAGCAGGGAGAAAATTCATCCAAGGTCAGAGAGTGAGCTGCAAAAACAAAAGGAAGTCAGATGTGATGGTGGGTGCTGTGAACCCAGCACTCTGGGAACCAGGAGCAGGGGTCATGAGTTTGAGGCTCAATCTGGACACCTTAGCAACTTAGTGAAACCCTGTCTCAAAATAAAAATAAAAAGCAAAAAAGGACTGCAGATGTAGCTCAGTGTGATGACCCCCAAATTCAACTCCAGTGCCACAAAAATGCAAAGAAAAAGATTACCCTCTGCTCTACCTGGGCTGCTTTCCACCTTTGCCTTGATGTCTCGCTAGTGATTGGGATGGGAAATTTCTCTCTGCCAAACTGCTATGGCACATGAAATGTCACCATTTTCCTTTGCTCTTAAAATTTTTCCTACTAGTTGTCACACAGAATAGAAATACATTTGGATAGGTGAAGTGGGGGCACTTCACCTGTACTAAAAAGTACTTAAAATTTGTTTTCAAACGAGCTCACTTTTTACCAACACAAACTTATTTTAGAGTAAAACTTTATTGCTTCCATAAATGGACAAAAATGATAACAACTGTCATCAATAGAAAGTAATAGTACAAACACGTTAAAGTAAACAGTGTGCTGATGTGATCAAATTCTAGATAGGCTTCCTATCAGTGGAGGCCTGCTTGCCTTGTGGAGGGAGAGTTTCACAAGCACTGGGGAGGCATGAAGTGTCCAGTGTGCTCACATTAGATGATGGCTTTCTCCTCAGAGAGGCTTCCTACAGTGTGCCACTCTCATTGGGTGGCAGTGGGAAGGGGGCCATCACCAGAGGCTGCCCGCATGTAGGCAACACTCCCACCCCAGGGGTGCCAGCCAGTCTGGCCTGTATCTCTCCTACCCTCTAGATACAACCTGAGACCTCGTGCCCTACCATCCCCAGCCTCCCAAGAGGCCATGAGCTGGATTTTGTAACTCAAACTGGAGAGTATCAGCATCAAATCCTGACCTGAGAGGGAAACCAATATAGAAATCTGAAGCCAACCCATCCGGAAGCTGCACAGGTACCAGGTGCAGCCCACCCCTCCGAGAGGGCCCTGACACCTTCTAACCTTTCCTTCAGCCACAAGACTGCTGCACCCCTGACTCCATCACCCCCCGCTTACACCCACATTGCCAAAGCCCATCACAGTATAGGGCCCGTAGGGCAGCACTGTGGGGAATGTCCTGTGGCACTATCAAGTTTAATCAGAAAAAAATCCATTTCCCGGCTCTGCCAGTGTCTACAGTGTCCCCAGCCTTTTCTCTCCCCGGAAGGAACTGATTATTGGAGCCAGAAGACCTTGGTCAGGGCTATGCTAGGCAGGCCCTCATCTCTGAGCCCCTGGGAGGCTGAGCCGCTGGAGCTACACTGGCATCAACAGTATTGCTTACTTGAAAAAATGTTCTATGTTGGACTCAGATTTCAGAAGGATATTTGAAATACTAATGCTGCTGCCAGCTCTGCAAAGTTACACAGAGAAGCCCATTTTTTGCATCAGCTTTGGCTCTAGTCTGGTGCCATGGAAGGGGGAAGGGTCATCTTGGCACTGCACAGTCTGATCATCCAAGCCAGAAAATCCCAGAAGGGCAAAATGTTAAGACAGCACTGGGCTTCATCTTTTAGTGTGTGTTTTCTCTCAGTGTACTTAAGAGCTGCCTTCTCTTATATAAATTTTGCAATTCATTCATTCACTTATTCCACCAGGGCTGAGTTTGATGGACAAGTAAGATCAGGAGACCCCTGCAGACTATTTAGAGGTGAGATTATGCTTGACTATACTCCAAGACCACCTTTGCTCCCATATTTAAGAATATCTCTTGCACATACAGCTGTGTGTTTCAGGCCCTAAGTGCCCCACCGTGAGGCACACGGAATGCACAGAGTGTAGGGTCCTCTGCAGAGAAGACACATCTGCAAGTGCAGAGCAAGTGTTGCTGTGATGCAGATACAGACTCAGTGCCCTCCCTCACCACTGGAAGAGGGAGCCCTCACATGTTGTCCAGAAATGAAGCAGAGGCATTTTGGAAAAGTTACCCACTAGGAAAAGTCCACCACAAGCTTTTATTCCTGAGTGATAAAGCAGGAAGGTGCCTGAGACATCTTTGAGGTCGCCACTCCTCAAAATGTGTTCTGAGGAATGCTAGTTTGTTCCAAAATATAAAAAATCTTTCAAGGTCAAATGAGCACAAAGAACACTGGCTCAAGCTAAACTAAGTTGATTTTTATGTTGTAGGCCTTTGACGTATTTATTGCCTTGTGAAATATGCAAAAGGAGAGGCAGGTGCTAAGGCATGGCACTGTTCTCAAATATTTTCTATCACAGCCTCTGGTTTAGGGAGTTTCTCAAAAAAGAACTGCTCCACAGACTTCACTCTGGGGCACTCTAATCCAAGCCCCCTGTCCACAAGTGAAGTCATGCCAGAGTGGGACTGAACATTGCTCCAAAACTCACAGGACCAGAGGGAAGAACTGGAAGGAGAACCCAAAGCCCCTCGCGGGAAGCAGTCTCTTCAGAGCACATGGTGTGACCTTGTGTAGCACTAGCACATGGGAAAATGGGATTTGTGTAGCTGAAGCAGTTCTGGGCTCTTCCTGAAGGAAGCAGGACAGCCTGGGGCCCCTGGAAGCCAATGGCTTATTGACTAAAGAGTGACATCGTGAAGACCCAGGTGCAACCTAGAACTTAGTGCCAGCCAGGATTCCCAGAAGGGACCTACGTGTGGAGGAAGCCCTGCCTCCCAAAAAAATGAGTCCCTCAACTTGCAAAGGATGGGAATTGCTTAGAAGTGTGTTTTCCAGGCCCACCTTCCAAAAGCTTCCCCCGACTGCCATTCCTACATCAAAATCACCCCTCCCCGGTCTGTCCTGGGGTTCTCCCACTGGGTACTTGGAACTCTCTTTTGCCCTTGCTCCATTGTCCCTATGAGTTTTGTTTCTAGCCTGTGTGAGATCCCCAGTGGCTGATAAGACCTTTAAGAACAGAACTAGCAGCCAATTCTCCTGCTGGTAAGAGAGTTTTTATCAAGAACTGTCTGGGAACTGAGCGCAGTGCTCAGTGATTTGCACACATTCAGGGCACAGTGCTCGGCAGTTTGCATGCATCCTCTCGTTTAACTTTGCCACAACCATCTGCAAGAGCTGTTTCCATTCACCTTTTGTGGAGGAGAAACTGAGGCCACAAAGGCTGAAGTGACTCGCCCCACTAAACGATGGATTTAAACCCAAGCCTCAGTCTCTCCTTCCTGACTAGAAAATGAAATTTGGCCCAGCTGAGTTCATCTGGGACAACGTCAAGGCATCCTGCTTTCCTGGGACAGAGGCTTCCTGGGTCCTGCTCTTGACCCAAAACCTGGTTCTTACAAGGCTAAGGTCAAAGCCTCCAGCTGGGAAACAAGCTCAGAGCTCAGCCCCATCTCAGCTTGTTGACTGTAAAAGGATCTGGGGTGAGAGGTGTGGTCAGCTGCAGTTCAGAAGGGCAGGCTGTGTCATCTGACAGTGGGGGGTGACTCTAGCCATCCCACCACTGTCCGTGCCCTGGACTTCTGGGGTCCTGATATTCCTATCCACAGACCTTCCATGCTGAGCCTCCTGGTGGGGCTTCCCCACAAGTGACCCTTCTGCCTTTATTGATTGTCAGAAAACCTGGATGCAAGGTTCATAGCTGTCGTCAGTGTGGGTGAAATTTTAACAGTGATGACACCCAAGAACTTCTCCGGAGTGCTGGTTGGGCCAAGGTCTGGGGTCTCCTTTCTTCCATAATTAAAAATTCACAGTGAGGAGAGAGCACTCATCAATCTTTCATCTCAACATGTCCTCAGGGAGAAGACATGGCCTTGGCGAGGGCTGGCTGCCCTCCATTTGGGGATGTCATTGCCATGCTTGTGAGCTCACGGCCTTAGGTGGGGCCAGATGGAACCAGCCAAGGCTGGAAGACTCTTGGCCATCACAGGAAGGGGTCAGGAGGAGAAGCTGGCCAAGTCTGAGTTTGACTGGCCCCTGTGAACAGAACATGAGAGAAACTTCTACGGAGACCAGTGTGTGAGTGAAATATTGCTCAGCCCTGAGAAAACACAGAGCCCTTGCCATTGGTGACATGGATGCCATTGCAGAATATTGTTGAGTGACAGAAATCAGGCCCAGGAAGACAAGTCCAAAGTCTTCTTACTTATAATGGGAGCTAGGAAAGTAGATCTCATAGAAGTAGAAAATAGAATAGTGGTTACTAGAGCCTGGGAAAGCAGACTGAGGAGGAAGGAGATGGGATGATGAACAGATATAGAGGCACAGAGGGACAGGAGGAACAGCTTTGCAGGGGCTGTAGTGCAGGAGAGTGACCATGGTGGACAATAGTTCATTGAGTATTTCAAAAGAGCTAGTGGAGAGGGTTTTGAACATGCCCAACCCAAAGAGGAGGGGTTTGCTGATCTCCCTATCCTGAGGGATACACAGAGCATATATGTACTGAAGTGCCACACCACAGCCCATCAATACATGCAGTCATTATGTAGCAATTAACATTTTAAAATATATGTTTTCAAAGGGAAAAAAATGAACATATGAAGCAAAACAGGAGGCACCTAAATTACCACCTAGCTGCTTCTCCTCCTCTGAAAACCAAGTGGCGCGGTCCATGTAAGGATTCGACTGAGGCAGTGGGGAGAACATGCTGGTCTGGGTGCCAGCTGTGACACAGACATGCTGGGGGGCGGGGCTTCTCTGCCCAGGACTCAGCTCAGCATGTCCCAGAGCTCTAGAGGCTGTAGCCTCCTGCTCTGCAGCATAGGAGGCACATCAGTATAGCCACACAGAGATTGGGTGAGGAGCAAGGGAGTGTGGGTAAAGGAATCCCTGGAGGTGGCCTCACTGACAAGATGGCTCCTGAGTGGCCCAGGCCAGCCACAGTCTCTTGACTCCACTGTTCCTTCAGTGTCGCGGGAGGGAGGTGGGCACCGGCTGGCAGGCAAACAAACCCTGACTCTGCCACTCTTTGCCTGTGTGACCGCTGCAAGTCCCACCCTCCCCATAGCCCCACCCTCCCCATCTACTGGAGAAATGAACAGCCCCAGGGGTAAGACCATGCGCATGGCTGCCTCATGTCCAGCTTGTGCTTCCCAGAGGAGCTTCAGAGAGCTGCACCCTCAGGCTGTCTGCCTGGCCCTGTGTCTGCTCTGTCCACTCTGGTTCTCTGCAGTTCTGCCCCAAGATCTCTCTGAACTCTGTGCTGTGCAGTCTTTCCAGGAAAAGTACAGCCTGCTCCGTGCTGAGTGATCTCTGAAGGGAACAGGCTAAAAATTGGCAAACGATCAGGCTCGCCGGGGTGCCAGGCGTAGGTGTGCGTGAGGTGAGCACTGGGGCGTGGCAAACCAACACGGGTGGCCATGAGCAGCTGAGCAGGTAGAGAGGCCGGGAAATGTCTGCCTCAGAATCCGAGCCTGTGTGGGAGTGGCCCTGGTTCAGGATGGCCTGGGGCACAGGCCTGTGGGGCTGCAGGGAAGAGCAGGCAAGTCTGCTGGGCCAGAGCTCTCCCTCTTCTTCAGTCTGGTGTGTGCTCTGCCAAGGGCCCCGGACAGTCTCACCCGTGGCTGCCTTCACCCTTTGTTTCCTGTTAGGTGCGGCTAGTAAGGCTCTGGCTGACAGGGCACAGAGTGGGGAGGGACCTTAAGGTAATCAGCCTCTGCCTCCTTCCCATGAGCTACCTTGGCCTTGCCTGCCTAGACCACCAGTGACAGCACTGTTCGGGGTCTTCACCACAGTCCCCGCTGGGCCTGAGTATGGCATCTGTGCTCACCTCCCATCCCTTCAGGACTAATGCACTGGTAAGAGAGCCCCCAGGTTTGCTCGTCCCAAGGAGCTGAACTCCTCCGAGGTCTCCCGGCTCCTATGCACACCTGTCAGCAGTTCCTCTATCAAACCTCCTCAAATGCCATGGGTGCCTCAGGACCCTCACCAGCTTTGTAGCCCCATGCTTTTGTCCACAGTTTCAGAGAGACCCTGAACCACAGCAGGAGGGCCATAGCTCAGGCTCACAGCAGTGTCTGCTTCCACCCCCTCAGCCTTGATTCCTCCAGGTGTGGCCCTGCCTTCCCCCCAGAACCCAGCCTCCTGGGTCTGGACCAGGCAGTAGGAAGGGAGAGGTGAGGCAGCACACCAAGCTAGACCCCTCTCTGGAGGGTACATGCTGGCCCAGGCCAGTCTCAGCATCAGACTCCAGGACAGGAGACCAAGCTCCAGCCCCATGGGGGCAGACAGATGTGGGTCCTGAAGGAAGAGCCTGTCATGATGCCAGCTCTTCGCTGTCCAGTGGTACAGGACTGGGAGAGCCACATGTCCCATGAAGAGCCAGAAAGTCCAACCTTGGGATGAAATCCTTGGTTTCCAATACCAGTATTATTTCAAATATTACATTTTAAACAGATCTGGATCCCTGGCCAATGGGCTGTGATTGGAAGCACACTGGCATGTCCTTCTGATCTCGATTTCGCTTTGGGATCTCACCTCAGAGTATGGACAGAGAGCAGCAAGGAGTTGGTAAGTGGTGAATTGGGACCTCTGCTCACCTGTGGGTCTTGGCGTCCGCTTGGCTGCTGTGTACATTCTGAGGACTGTAATCAGTCTGACTGAAAAGCACAAACACTTGTCTGTGTGATCAGCCATCCACCCTCATCCCAACCCCTGAGACTTACCCACGAATCTCCAATGTTCTGGGGAGAGGCGAGAAGTGGGGAGCGGGTCTGAGAGCAGCAGTTTGCCTTACTTCCTGCCTGTTACTCTGCCTTGCAGTGTCTGCCACCACCCCCACCCCACCCTGGCCTGTTACAGCTTTGTCTTGGTCAGAAGTCTACCAGAGGACCATACCCTTGAGCTGTTTGATGAGATAAATAGCAGTACTTTTTTGTGGGCATATGGCTACCATATCAGTCATTCATACATTTGTATTTTTTATTGTATCAGATTATTCTCCATTATGTCACTGAGGGGTTTGGAGGGTGGCAGCGTTCTACACTGGGCACAGGCTCAGCCCAGGGTAGAACAAGGGCCTGGGAGCCTGCAGCAGACCTCCTTGAGCCAGAGGCTGCACAAACTGGGTCAGGAGGAGCTCTGGGCTAGCCTGGAACCCTTACCATGATGGGGAACATGCTCCAGAACCTCAGCTTAGAGACACTTGGTAACACAGCCCTGTGCCTGAGGCTGCCTTGGGGTCCCCTGGGACAAGCTCAGACCCTCTGCCACAGCCAGCAGTTGCTCTTCCCTGGGCCCATTTGTGCAGAGCCAGCCTCCTTCCTCGGGGGATCAGCATTGCTCTAGTGTGTCTGTTCGAGGATGCCAGCCACCTACCAAGCCCCTTCTGGGCTGATGTGTAGATACCCAAATCACCACTTTGGAGGGATGAGGAGAGGGCTTTGGGAGCTCACATCAAACTGTCATCTATAGGGTAGGTGCAAGTATTTCTAAGCTAAGAGATTGTGGACAATGTTTGTGGTCTGTATTTTCCAAATTGTATTTAATAAACACGTTCCAGTCCTGACTTTTTCTGAAATGTATTCTAAGATGGTCTAGAAACCCATGGGCACCTGTGTGACCTGGCCAGACTGCCCCAGCAGATAGCAGATGATAGGGTTTGGGGAGCTGGGATGTGGCATTGGAATGTCTTGTTGGGAAAGGAAAATGTGATGCTGGGGAAGGACACGCGTCTTTTTTTTTTTTTTCCTGCAGTCATGAGCTAGAGTCTCACTCATGATGTTTTCTGAAACTGTGGTCGAGGCGTGTCCCCTCTGCTGCCATGCTTACCAGCTCAGCTGTCATTGCTCTTCCTGACAAGACAGAGCCTGTTGCTGTGTCACTGCCAGGGCCAGAAAGCACACACCTGAGTGGGACCTGGTACCTATGTAGTTCCTTCTGTGCACCAAGCACAACGCCAGGAATCTCTTAATTCAGTGCTCTCCAAGAACAAGGCAGAGTGATTCTCCCCAGTCTGTGGGTGAAGAGGCTGAGGGGAGTGAGCTGCTGAGTTCACACAGTAAGTAAAAGGCAGGACCGGAGCCAGGGTCAACTAGCCTTCAAAGACTTGGGTTTCCCCACCTCATTCTTCAGATTTTTTAAAGACTAGAAAAATCAAGAAACTCACTCACAAATTCTCCTTTGTTGCCATGTTTTGGGGTGTCTTCGTTTTCTTTCTGCTTTTTCTCAGTCAGATACAGTCTATTAGTGTACCCCTCTTGGGCTGTCCACGTGCTGGCTGGTCTAGTGGGGGCAGCGAGGTGAGGAATGTGACGCAGAGGCACAGGAGGTGGTGGGTGTGCTGGCTGTCACCCCGGGGTGGTCAGGTGGGCCTCAGCAGGCTCTGTGCCCCCAAGGACACATGGCAGCGCTCAGCCCCCAGCCCTACACCCCACAGCCGCACCATCTTGCCAGGACAGGAAATGGGGAAGGAGATCAGCATACCTGGAGCAGCCCTGACATCCTGCTTGCATGCATGTGTGTGTGCCTGTGCGTGACGCACACAAAGGGGATTCAGTCTGCAACTGGTGACGCAGCAAGGTGAAGCCCCTCAGGGTCACCCACCCACTGTGAATCCAGAGAAGGCACTGGCACTGTAGGATGACAGTGATGTGGCCTCCCCACCTCTGAGACACAGACATGCTGACATGGTCCTGCTGCAGTGTGAGCTTTGTACCCACCCTGAGGGAACAGAGCCAGACTCAAACCTGCTTGAGGCACCCACCAGCCCTCCCGGTGCATCTTTGTCACAGGACCCCACTCTGTGCTGGCCAGAGGTTTGCAGTATGAACCTGGTAGCCTTGTTAAACGTAACCTTTTCATTTCCTTTCCTCCCTATACTTGGGAAGCTCCGACTTCAGCCAGCCATGCCAGACAGGTGGGTAGTACCAGGACTGACCGATGTGGGGAGTCTTTTGGGGGTGACTGCAGGCTCGGCAGCAGCCTTTCAACCATACCGGCTCCTCTAGTTAGAGCTTTGGACATTAGTCTCCTGGGCCTACGGAATCCTCAGCGGGAGCCAGGAGAGGGGTCACCCTGCACAGGTTACCCGAAACACACACTGGAGGGTGTGAAAGTGCAGGTGCCATGGGCTCACAGAGGCCGACACAGAACCAAGGGTGTCGACTTCTAGAAAAACAGAGTTGATAAGGCTGTTGGTACCAAGGCTATTGCTGTTGAGATTGAGGAGTAAACAGCTCAAGGGCCCTGCCCTGGTGATTCTGTGAAGCAGCAGGAAGACTTAGCTCTGAGACACGAGCTGGCCCAGAGTTCTGGAAAAAGAAGGTTGCTGTTGACTTGCGCCCAAGGCCAGGCAGTTACAGGACTTCCCTGAATGACTGTAGTTTTTTCCCTCAAACTCGCCATATGTGTATGGCAGAGCATTAGACACACTAGGCTCACTGGTAGGCATCACATGACTCAACAAAGTAGAGCCTCTGCCCAGACTTCTCTCTCATCTTGCCAGGAGGGTGGTTGTTGATGACTGTCTGTAACTGTGCCATGTGATATGCAATGGGATAAGGTCTTCCCAGAAGAGGCCACGAGGGCTCCAAGGTGCCAGAGCAGATCTGACAAAGGAGGGACCATTTCATTTGGCTCCAGAAGGTTGAAGAGGAGTTCTTCAGGAAGATAAAAGGCATCTAAGATGTTAGAAGTGACCAAGAAGAGATCCATCCATACAGAGTGGGAAGTATATGGTGAGCAGCTTGGCAGATCTGGGGAGGGAAGAGGAGCTCGAAATTGCCATGTGAGTGAGGTGAAGAGGGAGAGGGATCCCAAGAAGAAAGCTGTGCCTTCACTTCATGCTTAGCCTTGGACTGGTCCAAGGTCCAGCTCTGCTCCGCTCTGAGTTGAGTGACTGGGATAAGGGGAGAACAGGAAAGAGTCTGGTATGGTTGCACGGCAGGCACCAAGTTGGGTAGGAGAAGGACCTGCCTGCTCAGTAAGGGGAGCTTGAGAAAGGGGCCAACGAGATGGGCACAGGAGAGATAACAAGGCCAAACCTGGCCACCCAGACCAGGCTTCTAGACTGCATTACCCTGCAGCCCCCCCAGTGCCTTATCTTCACAGCCCCACAGTGCACCCTTGAGCACGCTGAGCCAGTGCCAGTCATATCCACCACCCACCCTCCACGCTGTTAGCACAGCCGCATGAAGCCACTGAGCTTGTGGTGGCCACCTTCAGACAGCCTCAAGAGCTCAGTCTGCACCTCTCATGTGCTTGGCCTGGCCCGTGCTGCTCTGGCATAAACAGTACTTAGTGAAGTATGGTGAAAGGTGCTGTGTCCCAGTAGCAGGCAGATTTCCCAACTATCACATGGAGTGCTACAGGGTTGGCCTGCAGTGCAGAGCTCTGCTAGACATTGATCATTTAGAATGGCCTCAGTTCCCACTGGCCTCTGGGAGACCCTGTGCAGGGTGGCAGGTGTGCGGGAGAGGGGTTCCCGGAAGCTGGCTAGTGAGCACTGTCAACCCACCAACTCTACCCAGACAGCCCAGGTCTTGGGCTTGGGGAAGAGTGGTGGAGTTATATAAGAGGATGAAAACACACATTTGGGAAGAAGGGGCATGCAGAGACAAAGCTCTCAACAGAAAGAGTTGGGTATACTGGGAAATGGTACGGGATCAAAGGAGCAAGTTCCACTATCCCCAGAGCCCATGCATGTGAGCAGAATGAGAAAAGCTATCCAGGCAGAAGGCAGCATGGAGTAGGGGATGGGGCCTAAGTGGAAAGTGCTTGCAGGCTCTACAGGGGAGCAGGACTTGGCTCTGCATGATGCCTGCAGTGAAGGAACCTGGCCTAGCCCAGCCAGCTCTTCCAAGTTTTCACACGATACAACAGCCCAAGGCTTCATGTGGAAATGTGCAGTCAACAATGGGAAGGCCAAACACAACCTGCCTGCGGCTGACAGTCTGCAGCATGCAGCTCAGGATCCACCAGGCAGGTGAAGTGTGGGTTCCACCTCATCTGACCTCGGTCACCACAACTGATACTCAGCCTGCATTTTCTATAGGTAGTTTGGAGGGTTTGCTTATTCCAGCAGGGCTCAGGAAGGCATAGGATGGTGGACAGTGACTGTATGGCCACCACTCCCTGCTGTAGGGAGGATGCTATCGGGGGGAGATGAGGCCAGGGGCATGGCTGATAGGTTTAAACAAGCTCCAGGTGGGAAGCATGGCATCTCTGGGCAACTCTGGGTGAAGGGGAAAAGGCACCCTGATGGAGTCAAATCTGTGCCACGACTGACTCAGAGTCCAGCACCCTGGCCCAAGCAGGTGACTCAGTGGTGCCTCTCATGGGGAGGGGTCTCTGGGACTAGAATGTGGGGGTGGGGGCTAGTGTTTCTGGTCTGTGCCATGTGAACTTTAGATGCCCACAGGATGCCACCAGGAAGAAGTGCCACCAGCCAGACAGGTCTTGTGGAGAGGGAAGGTCAAGGACATATGACACACCCCTATTTGATGGTGTCCTCTCACCAGGGAGCCCTGAGAGCTAGGTCTTCAGGGCTGCTCTGTGGTCTGGGAGTTAATAGTTCACCTTTTGGATTGGGATTTGGGTTTATATCTGGGGAGAGTGAGGGAGGAAGTGGGTCAGTACTCAGTCCCAGCATGGAGACCCATGAGTGCCCTACTCTGAAGGTTTCTTCCCTGCCCAGGGTCAAGGCAGCTGAGGGCTGGAGCAGAGGTCAGAGCATATGGGTGTCACCAAGCCCACAGTGACCCCACAATGCTCCTCCTTCCCAGGAGCCACCTCAAAGGCCTGGCATCCCACACTATTGCAAGCAGCACTTGAGAGAAGCGAAGGGTTCATTAAGCAGACTGACGACTTAACAGGGCCACAGAGGAGGAAAGGCCTTCAGTGGCACGTTTGCATTCCAATGATGCGGGCGCACATTCCAGATGATTTTGCATCTTTCTTAAAGTGGTTTTAAGGCTCCTCTTCTACTGTTCAGAGTGTCACTGAACATAACAAGGGCTTTCATAACAACACCAAACCCTTTTAGAAAGAAACTGTTGTCTTCTGATAAAGAACTAACCTGTATCAGGCCTCTACCGAGTACTCCAGGCCCGAGGGCAGCCATTTGAGAGGCAGTGGCTCTGCAAGTCTCAACACTGTCCCTAGGGGCGAGGCTGTGCTCGTTTCCTCAGAGGTTACTGCCCAAGAGCAGAGTCCCGGGGCCACCTGCACAGTCCACTTCTTTCTCACCCGTCTTGCAGTGGTTTCACATGAACTCAGATTTCTGTCCATTGGCCGATGCTGTGATGCCCTGAACAGGAGCTTCACGGGGTTTGGGAGCAGGAGGAAAGAGGAGTAAGGGGAGTGAGAGGGAGCTGAGAAACCCAGCAGTTCCCAGAGTGCAGGAGGGAGGAGGCCTGAGGGTGCTGCCGGGTGTGAGCTGGTTCCGTGCTACTCCAGGAACACTCTGAGCACACCTGCCAATGTGGGCTGGCCTTCCACACCGGTTTCCCAGCAGCAGTCCTTTATGTTTTTATTGTACTGGGAAACTACCCACACTATTACCCACTTATGTTTTTTCATTTTTTATTTTTTCCAGCACTAGAGACAGAACCCATGGCCTCGCATGTGTGGGGCTCATGCTGTACCACTGAGATGCACCCCTGCCCATTGCTTCTCTTCATGCATTCACTCTTTAATTTTATTCCATTATTTTACTTTTAAGACTTTATTATGAAATTTAAATGGAATGTAATATTACTTGCTATAAGCAGATGCTGGTCACCAAAATCAATACAGAAAAATTTTTAAATGTGATTAAATTCTACTCAGCTGTGGAAGTCTGCATCCTCTGATGGAAGGGCAGGGTCAGCAAGCATTGGCTGTGGACTCCCAGGAGTACTCAGAGGGTCTGTGCTCCCTAATGAACCACAACGTGGCTCAGTGCCCTTCCACTGCTTGTGCCTCCAGATTCCCTTCTCTGAGCCTCATGCACTGTGTCATACTGTAAAAAGCCACACAGCAGTGGTCTTGCGGCCCTTCAAGAACTGACAGCAAAGCCACAGGGTGAGGACACATGAGAGCAGAGCCACAGGATGGACAGGTTTGTGGCCTGCCTTCCCTTGGGATAAGGGTCACGCATAGCAGGGGCCAGGGAAGGAGGAAAGACAGACTCAGAGGAGACTCACTCAGCACTCCCTGTGCCCTCCGGGAGGGCTGTTCAAGCCTCAGTTTCTCCTAGACATGGAGAGGAACATCCCTAGGGCCCCTTCACCACTTAGCCTCATGCTTGCTGTGGGTTACTTTAGGGTAGAAAAGCCTATAAACCTTTCTTTTAATCCCACTGTAATGAATTATGTGCCCAAGCGCAGGCTTTCTCAGAAAATGAAGAAAACAAGCAAACTCTCTCTCCCTATGAGGATGGGGGTAGGGACACAGCTAGAGTTTGGAGCTAGAGGCTTTGTGAGGAAATCCTTGGCTGATCCCAGGGCAGCCAGTTTCCATGTGGAGGGAACTGTGGAGGGGACTTTCCCCCACTCCTGGGTGAGCCATGATTCTATTTTAATTAAATGTGCAGCGGTGGGAGTGAAGCTGGTTGCTTGGGCCCCTGCTCAGGGTTACAGTGACAGGGTGGGGCACAGGGCCAGATTGTGGCCCCACCTGGGCAGAAGATGGCCAGGAGGAGAGCTAGGAGATGGCAGCAGGCTTCCGGGTACCAAGCCAAAGCTGCTTATTGGTCAGTGTGGAAGAATTCACCCTGGAGGATGACAGCCTTCCTCGGGCATCCACCTCGTGCTGGTATACCTTTGGGACACACAGGAGTTCACCCCAAAGGCAGGAGGATGGCTTTCTGATATTGCAGAGGCTCCATGGGGGCTCAAGTAGCGAGATCTCAGGAATGGCTTTTCTGCTGGGTCCCCAGGTGGCCTGCTGTGACCCTCACTGGCCCCAGCTCCTGGTCCCTCATACTATCTTCTGTGCCGGCTGCCTACTGATTTCTTGTGTGGAAATGAAGCCCTCTAGAATCTGGGTTGTCACTCCCAGCCCACTCTGAGGCACTTGCCACTCTTCCATACTGTCATATACTTTTCAGGGTTCTGGCCTGAATGCTATCCCCTCTTGTGGATCATGAGTTCCAGGAGCACAGGACGCTGTCCATCTCATTCACCCTAGACCACATACCCAGGAGCAGTAGAATAAACACGTGCACATAAAACCTGGGAGCAGAGACTCTGCCTCAAATATAACGTTGCTGGGGGCACAGCTCAGTGAGGAACACAAGCTCAGCATGCAATCCCTGGATTCCATCACTAGTGCCACAAACAACTGGCCTAATTTCCTATAAAAGTCCATCATAAGCTCTGTCCCCCCAGTAGCAGCTACTGGGTCCCCTGCCCTGGGAGAGGGCTGAGAGACCACATGAAAGCACAGGTTGGTGAGCTAGGACCACTGGGAGACCAGGCAGGAAGCAAGGGCTTCCTGGAAGAGGGTGGTTGAAGGTAAGAGTCTACATGGGCAGCCAAAGCTGGAACGCTGACGGGGGTGGGAGACCATCCCCAAGAAGCAGCAGTGACAGTGATGAGGACTTGGGGAAGCTGGAGTCTGTCAGAGGAAGACACTGCTGGACAGTAGGGCAAAACCAGCCTGAGGGGCTCTAAGCACCACATACAAGCTCTGGACTCTGTGCTGGAGGCAGTGGGGAGCCACTGAAGGTCACTCAGCCAGGGGCAGGGAGCCAGCAGAGCTGCTCATAAGTTGCAGCCCAGAGAAGAGAATGACACCCCAGCATTTGGGATCTGCCTGTGCTGCCCCTGGGACAGGGGAACCTGATCCTGGGCCCTGAGTACCTCTCAAAGGGTAACTGTCAGGGCTGGCCTCAGTAGAAGGCTGCTACAGTGATCCTGGGGCTGGGGGATCGCTTACTTGTTACAGGATATGCTTTGTCTGTGAGCATCTGATTAGGTTAATGGCCACAGGGCATGTGTGACATCAAGGTACCCTTAATGTGTCCTCTGGGCCTGGGATTACAAGTCATCACGCCTGCTTGGTTTGTCCTAGGATTAAGAAGCCACCTTGGAAGATACTTACTTCATGCAGAGCCAGATTTTTGTTTTGTTTTATTTTGTCTTTTATTTGATTCTACTAGAGAGCTGTCTAGATCTTGGGTGTGGGGCTGTGACAGAAACTCAGGTAAGAGAGGGGGTAGAATATGTTTAGGAGGAAGTTAAGGGCCTTTTTTATTACTTTTTTTAAAGACAAAAGAATGGAAACATATCAACAACCAAACAGATATAAACCAGAATAAGACAAAAACAATAAAGGAAATGCAAAATTATAGAGAAGATAGCAGGGAATTAACAATGGATGCTGTATTACATAATGTTATCTTCGCATTTGTTACTCAGTTATACAAATAAAGGCACATACCATTAATCAAACAATTTTCTCCTCCCTCATCTCAGTTGTTCTCCCACCCAATCAGTCATCTTCACTCTGATAATAGCTGTACTTTTTGGTTTTATTCATTCCCTCGGGCTTTCACATTGGGAAGACACATGGCTGCTTCAAATTATGCTGCAACAAACATGGGTACACACTAATTACTATGGCACTAGGTGGAAAAGCACCCAACTTCAGTGACAATACATAGACAAGGGCCCAGGCACACTATGATCAGCACCCCAACAACAAGCCCTCGAGGCCCTCAGAGATCTGGTTGGGTCCGCAGGGTTGCCCCCCACATACTGCCATGCTCCTTCCAATATGGTGCACCAGGGGGTCTGGTTGAGTCCGTGGGGTCACCCACAAGTACCACCAGGCTACAAGGGCCTTTATTATTTTTAACCCCTATTGTCTTGGGTGGAGTGATTTTTGGCTAAGGAAGATGGACTATGGGAGGTATTTACGAATATAACATATGTAACATTAGATGATGTGTTTCACATGTCACCTCTCTTCATATTTGTAACAACCTATGAAAATAAGCATCTGAATTTTCACTTCACAGGTGAGCAAACAGGTACAGAGAGAGTAATAACTCGCTCATAGCTCATGCCGTGGAACTCTAGCCCCTGAGCCCCGCCCTTCACATTGCCGTGGCTCCCACCTGTCAGTCAGTGGGCACCTCTATACCCACCCCATCATGCTCCGCTCTCTCCTGGGAGAGTTTCCTAGAATACCTGTCCTGAGCTCCTGTCCCTTTCCTAAGCCCTGGGAGGGTTGTGCACTCCAACTGGTCTCATTTCCTGCTTGCCTTTGTCACTTCCCTGCCCTCATTCCTGCCTTCAGGCAGAAACTGAAGTGTATTTGTCCCCCTGAGGCCCTGCTCTCTTCTGCCATCACTAGCTATGGGGAGCTTGCTGTTTCCAGCCCCTTTCCCTTGACTCCCTGTCACATTCTTCTGAGGGTCAATGGCTTGAGGGCTGCTAGGCAAAGCAGGGGACAAGGCTCAAGGACTTAAGCAGTGGCAGTAATAACAGTGGAGGCAGGAGTACAGGCAGAGCACCTCCTAGTATATGTGAGGCCCCAGGTGCAATCCCAGGCACAAAGGAGGGAGGGAAGGAAGGAAAGGGAAAGGAAAAAGCGACACCACCCAAAATGTGTGTAGCTTGCTTATAAGCAGGCCATACAACTATTATTGTTCTCCTTTAACAAGTTGGGAAACTGAGGCACAGAGCTCTGCAGTAACTTATCCAAGTCACACTGTGAGAGGCAGAATGAGATTTGGACTCAGGAAGTTTGGCTCTAGAACCTACACTTTGAACCATGTCCCTCAGCACCACATGACTGGCTCCTGGGGGTGGAAGCCTGTGGCAGATATTTGAAGATGATTTTGTTGGTCACATCTGGTTTCTGCCTTAGTTCCATCCCTGATTTCTCCCTTCCCTTCTCAGTCTGGATCTCCCTCAGATGCACTGCCATGACTGAATCATGTGTGCTAAAGGGGCCAGTTAAAGGTCCAAAGATATATGTGTCTCTGTGTGTGTACCTGTGTGTGCACCAGTGTGTGTCTATGTGTCCCTGTGTGTGTGTGCATCTGTGTGTGTATCTGTGAGCATGCCCATATCTGTGTGTACCTGTGTGTCTGTTGTGTGTGCACATGCCTGTGTGTTATGTGTGCCCTGATCTGCTGAGAACTCTTCTGAGAGTGTGTGCACAGGGGAGCCAGGCACATCAGAACTCTCTCTGACTCCCTACAGCCTTCTCCATTTAGACAGGAAGGCTTGACTGTTTCTTGACTCCAGAGTTCTCATCCTCAGGAACAGAGACAAGTGGCCCTTCAGAATGATTTGAGTACATCTTCAGGGAACTCTTGCTTTCTTTTTAAACTAGACCAGTAAACAGCCAGCCAAGAAATTGGCAATCTTGGGCCTGCTTGTTTGGTCTCTGAAGAAATGTGGGCTCTTTTGATTGCTGCTAATGTGGCCCTCAGCCATTCTAACATGACAGCCCCTCCACAATTGTGATGTGGAGGGTGCTGTTACAAGTGTGTTAAGTACTTTACTTTCTAAGCCTGGGCACCTCTCCTGGGGTCAGTAGGGACCTCCTAGAGACCTGCTAGTCTAAGTGTGGTCACTGTGTGAGATCCATAAGGAAGCTTACCCTTACAAGCATTTAGCAGGTGGCCACTGAGTGTCCAGACTCAGAGCCCTTGTTCTCCTGGAACTGCAGTGCAGACAGGAGAGATCAGTGTGCTGAGAGGGTACCTGGGTCATCTCTGAAAGTGCTCAGAGCCAGAGAGGTTGTGGAGAGAGGCAACGTGACTAAGTGGCAGGAGGTTACTTAGCTGAGGTACCAAGGGCTCTGAAGAGGGCACCTTTGCGGTAAGAGCTGAGTGACCAACAGGCAGCTACTCAGAGGCCTGAGAGGGAGGCACTCTAAGCAGATAGCACAGTCTGTGAAGAGCAGCAACACTGGCAACGAGCTTGGTGGCTTCCAGCAGCAGCCAGGAGGCTGCCATGGCTGGAGCTCGGTGTCTGAAGAGAATGGTGTTAGATCAGATCAGAATCCAGATAGCAGCAAATTCACGGAGACATGGGTGGGGGAAAGAAGCAGGTTTTCATTCAGTCCAGTGAACCTCTCTCTTGTGGATTTACAACTGATGTTTGTATCCAGGAAAGGTGACAGATTGTGCTCATGCTTATGGTTTTGCTCGCAAAAGAAAATGTCCAATCATCAAGTAAATGAACTTAATGAGCATGACACCTCAGATGTGAGGTGACAGGGTCTCTTTAAATGAGTTACGGCAGCTTGGTGTAACGACCACCAGCGCTTAAACTGCAGAGATTTTCTGGCTGTGTGATTCTGGGAAAGTCATCCAGTATTTCTGAGCATGCTTCCTGGTCTTGCAGAGTGGGGTAAGACTTGACTTATGGAGGTACTGGAAGAACTGACAGATGGTATGCAGCTGTGCACATGTATTATTCCAAGGAGAGCTTTCCTCTCAGGAACACCTAATAATTAGAACCTTAGTCACGCATAGGGGAGAACACCAAGCTCCAGCCATGGCAACCTCCTGGCTGTTCCAAGAAACTACCAAGTTTCTTCCCAGTGTTGCTGCTCTGCACAGACTGTGCTATCTGCTTGGAGCGCCTTCCTCTGGATATCATTAGACAGAAGTCTTGGGGCAACGTATGGTGGAACATGCATATAATGATGGCACTCTGGGAGGCTGAGGCAGGAAGAATATCATATCAAGCCCAGCCTAGGCAACTCAGCAACTAAACAAGACCATGTCTCAAAATTTAAAAATATAAATAGGGTGGGAAGGCAAGGAATGTAGCCCATTGCAAAGGGCCTGGGTTAAATCCCTAGTACCATACACAAAAACAATCTTGAAATAACCCACATTTGGGGTGCACAAAAAAAAAGGTGTCTAACATCTGCTTCAAGATTGAGGCTCTCCAGCAACCCTCCTTTCCCCCAAAGGCCCACAGACACCTGAAAGTGTCCAGTAATTGAAAACCTGAAAATGCCAGTTCTGCAGCGGCTTCTGGCTAGGGTGGGAGGGCGCTGGCAGGGAGAGCCAAGTGCCTCTGTACCAGGTCCACAACTGGAATGGATGGGGCTGAGCACATGGAGCTCTCCAGGGTGCTGATCTGTTTTGTGCTCCAGAGCTCCCCAGTTGTGGCTGGTTGCATGGATGGTAGAAGTGATAGTGGTTGCCACATCTGGTCAGAGAGTGAGTATTTAGAAGATATTATTATAAGTATCTCAGATAATGCAGCCCTGAGTTAAAACCTCCAAACAGCTGGTGATCTTTATCAGTTATGCGCTGTCTCCTCACCTATGTAACAGAAACAGTTGTACCTCTCTTTGGGTGGACTGAGAACTAAAGCACTGCCAGCCCTAGTGTAATCCAGACAATGCTCCTAAATCAATGCCGCTGCCAAGAGTGTGTACTCTCAGAAGCCCACCCTAGGCCAGAGTGTTGATGACAGCATGCTAGGTCCTTTGGTCCCTCAGTCAAATTCCAGCTCTGTTTTGTTGCAATTTTGTGAGAAATTTAATCACCCTGTGTCCTTGTCTGGAAAGCAGAGCTAACACTGCCTACGTACTGTAGTCTAGTAGATAGAGTTTAGCAAGTACTCAGTGAAGACTTGGGATGTGGATTGATACTTCAGGTGATCTTCTTTCTCTTTTCAAAACAGAATTGAATTTCAAATTAATTTCTAACTTGATCTCAGACTTGTGACGCTTCCCAAAGCCCCATCCAAAGGGAGCTGACAGTAAGTGGAAGTGTGAGGTTGTTCCACGGGGGCAGTGTGGGATGAAAAGAAGATAGGCTTTGTCTGGGTGGAGGACATCAGCCATGGTGGGAACACTCCCAGGTTGAGTCTAAGACATGTGGCCATGGGTGCTTCATGGGTATGATCCCAACAAGGGATAAATTCCTGGGGTGTGATGATGGAAATGTCCATGAGGTTTTTTGCTCAAGTTTCCATATTTGAAAGAGAAAGAAATGGGCAGAAGCTCTGTGGGGCAAAGTGGGAAAGACACAGCCACGGGAGTCACCCAAGCATGACTTCCAGTGTCTGCTCTGCCATTTAGTTGAGTGGCTTTACTTATAATTATGGAGCATTTCAAACACATAAAAATAACTCACCTCACCTCCCATCCACCCTGCCTTCCCTCCTGGATTATTGGAGTGAGACAGGGCAGTCCTGAGGCCTTAAGTGTTCACATCTCTGAGCCTCACCTCTAGGCTGTGAAGTAGGGATGGTGGTGGGCCAAAGGCCCGGGGTGCCTGGGACGGTGAAGGGAGGGAGGGATCGAGTCCTGAGAGCGACTGCTGTCATATCTGTGAGCTCCCTCCTCGTCAGTCTCCTGTCTGGATGAGTGCAGACTTGACCCTGTGCTCCTCACGTTGCTTTCCTCATATGAGCTTCCTCCTGCTCAAGTTTGGCTTCTATAGCACATCTACCTCTTGGAGCTGTGCCGCTGTCATTCTGGTTGCCCCTCATCTTTGAGTATCTGGGCTCAGTAACTCTAGTTTGCCCTGATCTGTGGATAATGAAGATGCCAAAGAATTAAAAGTCAGGAAACATGGAATTCCACCACATTAGTTAAATGACCTTAACCCAGGCAGGCTCAGCTTCCTCATCTGGAATAGCACCAACTTTGTGTAAGCACTTGTCATTTTCTGTATCCAGTCATATAGTTGTGCTACTATAAACATTCGTGTGCATGCATCATGCACAAAGGAGCTCTACTGTACTGTACAGAAGGATAAACTTGTCTCATTTGTAGGAAAACGGATGCACTCTGAGTCCATAATGTTAAGTGAAATAAATAAAACACACACACATGCTTGACTATCACCTGGTTTCTCTTGTATGCAAAACCCAGGGTATAAATAAAAAGTAAAAGATAATAGGAAGCAGGGAGATAGATCTTCCTAAAATGGGAAGGGAACTGAGAGCTGGAGGGCGGGAGAATGAGGGGAGGGGCAGAGATGAGAAAAGAATTAAGACATTTTATACACACACACCACCTGCCCGCAAGGAGGCTAACTACCATGTACTGCAAACATGTACTGATAAACACTAAAAGCATTTAAAAGCCACTTTGCTGTAGACTCTTATAATACCTGATGCTCTGCTCTTTGTCTCCTTTGGAGTAAACATTGTAAGAGAGGTTACAGCCACTGAGGACACAGAGACAGGGAGCAGGAGAGGTCTGCATACATTTGAGATGGATGAGAGCTCGGCGTGCTTGGAAGCTGGTGAGAGTGGTCCAGTAGCGAAGGAATGAGGCGATGGTCCAGGGCAGAGGTGAACCAGGGTATCTGGGGTGAGCCCTGCATGAGTGAGGCTTGATGTCAGCCGGCCTTGGTCACACGTCTGGGGAGTGGACTGGTGTGTTCTAACCTCATCGTGAAGTGCCTGGGGCACTGAAGACCTCTGAGCAGGGGGATGGGGCAACACAGTCATGCCTCACTGTCTGGATGAAAGATGATGAGGAAGACTGCTCGAGAAGATTTGCTGACAGAGCTTGGGAAATATGCAAGTGAGGACCCTCAATCTGCCCCTCGCAGAATCCCCAGTGCCTAGCACACATTAGGGATTCATGTCCATGGAAGAAGTGTCTGCAGGTTTGGGGGGCATCTACTGTGGAAGTTTCTGCCTGGTGGAAGAATGGGGTAGGTTTTCTCAGAAGAGCGAGTTGCCTTGGGACTCACCGACACCATGACTGCAGGTGACTGAGGAGGGCAGCAGCCTACTCAGATGACATGTGTGTGAGCTGAGAGTTGTAAACCCACACATCTGTAGGCACCAGGCAGGCTGCATGAGTGCAAAAAGGGCAGTAGCCGTGTGGGGATGGTGCGTCATGGATGCAGCTACTCAGCCCCAGCTCCCTAAACTTTCAAGAGGGTTCAGGTCTAGACGTGTATGTCAATTCCTTTGGTCTTTAGACCAGAGCTAACCAATAGAACTGGAATTTGAGCCACATCTGTAACGGCATTGGTCAGTTTTCCATTACTATAAAAAATGCCTGAGATCATCATCTTATAAAGAGAATATGTCAGAGGAAGCTGCTCATCCCACGGCCTGGAAGCAAAGGAGGAAAAAGAGGCTGAGACTGAGGTCCCACAGCCTTTCCAGGGTGTAAGGCCTCTCACTAACCCCACTTCTCAAAGGTTCCACCACCCGCCTATGGTTCCACCCCCGAGACCAAGCCATAAACTCACGGGCTTTCAAGATTTGGGGCTCACAGCACAACTTGCCTGTTCTCTTGCTGTGGCATCTTAACACATGCCTGGCAGGTGTCCTCCTGCCTTACTGCCCAGTGCTGAGGGCATACAGAGCTGTGGAGCAGCCAGAAAGAAGCCTTTCTTGCGCGGTGTCACCACTTTATGGCTTGTGAAGTGCAGGGGTGGAGAGGGCAGGGACACTGGGAGCTGTCAGTAGCCATGGCCAGCTGGCATTGGAAACTCAGTCCCCAACTCCAAGTCTTGAGGACACATGTCATTTACAGGTGCTCAGGCTCTTCTTTAAAGAGGGAGGGCTACTCCATCCTTCAGAGACTGCTGGCGAGGTGACATTTGAGTAAGGAGCTGAGTGAATGGGGGCATAACAAATGGGCCCAGTCAGGTTGTCGTGTGTGTTTTAGCAAAGATACGCACCACCTCATCTGAAAGGACTGGGAAGCTCTCAGAAATGGCAGGGATTCTTATTTTGGAAATGTGATCCATCGTGCTGCTCTCTCTGGGACCCCCGAGAGGAGCTGCTGGTGTGTTTCCAAGAGCACCTCCGGAGGTGCAGAGAGTACTGGCGTTAAAGACAGAGCCTCACAGGTGGAGAAAGCGGTTCTGTCCAGGAACCTCAGTGGTTCTCCCCCAGGACATACCCCACTGCTTCTCAGATGGGAGACCCCTTGCTCCTCCTCTCCTCCACGTCACTCTGACAATTTGAGTTAAGGGCCCCTGGGTGCAGCTGCAGAATGATGACGTCTTTAATAACACCTTTTCCTAAGGGCAGATTAAGGACACAACCGGGTAAAAGTGAGGACATCCTGGTTCTGTTCAGGAACAGACAAATGCCCTGTTTATCTTCTCTAAAAATGTCTTTCACAGATAAAAATAACCAGTAAGGGGAAAGCACCACAGGAGGCAGAGACAGCCAGGCAAGGCACCGAGGAAGCCAGCAGCTGCTCACAGAGCACCTAGTGCTTGCTGGGTGCAGTTCTAAACAGTGATGGCCCAGTGAATTAAACAACAGAGCATCTGTTCTCATGGAACTTGCACTCTAGTGACAGGAGAGGGATCAGACATGTAAACAAAGGCAGAAGGTGGTTTGAGATCATCAAAAAAAGTGATGAGATTAAAAGTAGAGAAGCAGACACACTGGGCAAGGTGGTAAGAGGGCCTCCATCAAGCAGATGGGAGCCAAGCTCTGAACCATGGGAGGGAAAGACGCATCTGAGGGAATGGGCCACAGGTGAAGGGAATGAGAATGCAAAGGGCCAGTGGCAGCAGCAAACTATGTTAGTGAGACAAAAGAAAGTAGGTCCAATGAGTGATGAAGGAAGTAAGGCCAAAGAGGCTGGGCAGGTGGGCAGAGGCCAGATCTTGTAGGTCCTCAGGCCACAGAATGCAGCTGGTGTGGAATTCTAATTACAGAGCAAGCCATGGAAAGGTCTGAGCAGGGAGCAATGTGCTCTATCCTGTGCTTTGGAAAAACCCATCCAGCAGCTGGGGGAAGCTGGGCAAGAGCTGGACACATGTGCAAGCCAGAAAGAGCTGCAAACAGCCAGATCAGAGAGAGCAGCATCCAAACCCTGGGTAGAACAGAGACAGAGGTACAAAGGGGTCAGAACATGCTCTATCTGGAGATGGCCTGTGGGTTGGGCATGAGGGGTGAGGGGTGAGAGGAGTCAGGGGTGACTTCCTGGGTTTCACCTGAGCACCTTGAGGATAGTGACCATTTGCCAATGTCAGTGGCTGGAGAGGGGATGGCTGGAGGAGACCCACTGGGCTTGGGTGCTGCAAGCTGTGCTGTAGTGACCATGCAAAGTAGGTGGGAGCTATCGAGAGCCGGGAATGTGGGACAGAAACTGGAGCATCAGGATTGACTAGAAGTAGAAAGTAGTGAAGAAAGAGTTGAGGCACAGAGTTCACAAATGCAGGCTCCTATGGGCAGTGAGGTTGAGGATCTGCTGTAACTATCAGCCATGAGTAAATGCCCCATTCTGCCTGGAGGGGGTTGTCAGCCACAGAGTAACAGAATGCAACCTTCCCTTGTCTTGTATGTATAGGTCACTGGCAGGGCGGGGGGAGGGCATGGAAGTACCCTCTGGTTGTTAGCAGGCACCTAGAGAGAGCTAGGGGGTCACTTGGGGAGCTTCCAGGTTTTTGGACACGTGTGGGCAGTGTCAGAAGCAACAAAAGGAAACAAGAGAGGACTTGTGGTGAAACTCTGAACTCAACCCTGAAAACTCAGGATATGACCTAGACCACCTACTTCTCCCTGCCTCACAGGGCTGTCAGATTCAGTACATGAAAATGCCACAGGGCTTCACCCCTGCCTTCTCTGCCCTTCCCCACCCCTCCAGCTGGTGCTTCCCCCTCCCCTCTGTGAGCTTCCCTGCATCCCCTCCTGTGCCCCTTCCCCGTTGCCCAGCTGGCTCTTGTTCTGCCCTGAAGTCCACAGTACAAGCTCCCTTCCCAGCAGGCCTCTTGGCCATGCAGCTGCCATTTGGCCAGGTGGCCCCTGACAGAATGGCAGTGGCTGCATCTGTCTAGACTGACAGAATGTATCCAGGACCCAGTAAACAGCAGGTGCTTGGCCAGTAATTGTGTACTTGCGTTTCCTGAGGAGCTGTTGTCAGGGGTGTGGGCAGTTTCTGGGTGGCTTTCAGCCCTTGCTGAGTTTGGCTGCTCACTGAGGCTGGTGTCCTGCACAGTGTCATCCCAGCATCACGGTGCATCGCTGTGCTTTTGCACTCACATTGGCTCCTTGCAGTGGAAAAAGGGCATAATTCCAATATAGAAGACCTAGGCCAGTCTGAACACCACCAGACAATCTTATTCCACTCTGAAGCTTCTCAGGGCTCACTTTCCTCATCTGGAAGTTGAGCATTAGGAATTCACTCACAGGAGGATTAAATGGGCTCGCATTGGCAAAGCTACCCAGTAATGTCCATGAGACATAGTTGAAATGATGTACACCATCTTTAGTCATCCCCTGGGATACGAAATGACTGAGTGAAATACACAATCAGGACCAGGAGCCTACGACCCCAGCGCTGTCTCACTGGAAAGGACCAAAATGCACTGTGGCTGGGGTTTCAAGAATCAGTTGTTCCTTTTTGAGGCATTGTTGGCTGTTGTTTTTTTTTTGTTTTGTTTTGTTTTTTTGTTTTTTTCCGGGACCGGGGATCGAACTCAGGGCCTTAGTGCTTAGCGGCAAGCACTTACCCCACTGAGCTGTACCTCCAGCCCTGTTGGCTGTTTTGAAGGACAAATCAGACACAGCACAGACCTTTTATTGGATTTGAAGGAAGTTTTGAAAGAAATAACTTGTTAGTGGACAAGCTGCATTTTATTTATCATTCCTCACATGCTTGGATATCAATGTTTTACTGCAACTCCATGCATCCATCCAAATGTAATCCTTCCCAGTCAAGGGGCAGGTAAGACTCCAGGCTGAGATCTCCTGTCCTCCTTGAAGAGCTTCAGGGCACTGCTGGTCTAGATCACATCCTGCACTCCTGTTGCCGAATGACAGAGCCAACTGAGGCCTCAAGAAGAAATGCACAAGAACAAACTGAAAGAAAGGAAAGTCAGGAAACCCATGCTTGGCTTAACAACAAGCATACTTGCTGGGTACTGAGGATCTGTCACTGCCCTGGAAGAAAGAACCCTCCCACTGCACAGGTCCCCGAGTCCACAGCGTCCCCCCTGTGGGGAGAATGTGGAGCTAGCTAGCCTCTGTTTCTTTTTATTAAATATTTATGAAGCACCTACAGTGTGCCAATCACAGTGCCAGTTCAGAGCCTCCAGGCCGAGAAGCACAGGGACACCGTAAGTGCAGCATGCATGGTGCCCATTGGGGCTCTGCAGTGTGAGCTGCCCTCTGCTCCCCGTGCCTCTGTCCCACACGACACAGGCTACCCAGCACCTCCAGACAGGTCTCTGTCTCCTGGGGTCTGGCCCAGCCTCTGCTTCTCACTTGATCTCAGTCTCCCCAACCCATCACGTTGCAACACCCCCCACCTGCTGTGAGTCCAGCACACACAGCCCCCGTTCTGGCATTTTATACTGGCTGCTTCCTCCACCACCAACACTCTGGCAAGATCTTGCATGACTGATGCTTCCTCCTCTACCACTTTCAGCTCAAGCTAAAACCCTTGCTGCCCACCTGCAGACCCTTCCCCACTATAGATGTGGCATCTCTGTTCTCCCACTTTCCCACTTTATTTCTTACAGAGCATGTAAAAACCTCTGTGGTGCTCCATGCCAGCTGTTTCTCCTCTCCATATCCACTATGTCCCCAGAGCCATTGCCTGGGAGTGAGGACCCTTCCATCCTGCCTATTCCTGGGCCCATGGCACAGGCATGTAACAGGTGCCCTGTGTGGTTGTTGAAGGAAAGGTACAGAGTCTCCCTCCAGAGTGGAGCCAAGAGGCCGATGGCTATCAGCCTGGGGACTGGTCCAGTGCCTGAGAGCTTCCTCTTTCCCACTGTCAGCCCTGCTGGTGCATGCCTGCCTCTTCAGCAGCTTGGGCAGACACCACACAACTCAGGCCCCAAGAAAATCATGACCTCGAAACTCATGATTTCTCCCCGGACCTGGTTGCCACACAGTGCTGCTTTGAAACACAGAAGGTATTTTTAAATGTTCTCACAAGTGCCAAAGTGTGTCTTGTTAAAAATAAGGTCTGTGTTCATTGAAATGCCGCTCAGGTTCATCACACTGCTGCAGTGTTTAAATTAACCACATTGCATACCCAGAGAATTCTGAACAGCATGTGAATCATTTGGAGCAAAAAAGTTCAGAGCTGATATTTGCTGAAGTTGGATCTTGTTTGTATTCTGTGTTTATCTAACAAACCATCCTGCATGCTTAACTCTGTCCCAGGCACTGCTTGGTGCGCTTTGCAAATACCAATGTCTTCAGCCCTTGTGTAGGCTTGTAGCATTCCTTGTTTTCCAGTGCAGGAAACTGAGTCTCTGAGAGTGAAATCGCTTGGTCACGTTCAGGTGGCTGATGCCTTGCAGGAGTTATCGTCTGCTTAGAACCCACCTTGCACTTCAGGAATTTGCAATTCTTCACAATACCTACACAGGAATTTCTGGCTGCATTTCCCTTGCTCCAGCCCGCACACTTGCCAGCTTTTGGGGACCCAATGGATGCCCACAAACATCATTTTCAGAGTGTTTTGCAGTTGCTATTAAGGCAAACTAGAAGAACAAGATAGGTAAAAAGCAGATGAGGACATCATAACTTTTTAATTGGACTTTTAAAAAACTACAGCTTCAAGACACAAAGTTATCCAAGGTTACAATGCCTTCCTCCATCCAGGAGACTTCAAAAAACTTACCTAGGGTCTTAAAGATACAATAAGCCTATACGCCAGGGCTGTTCATGCTCTTCACCTGTAAACAGAGCCTGCACTTCTCCTCCCACAAACTTTCATTCTGAAGGAAGAGGCACTACTAAGTGGTCAGCACACCTCTAAACCTCAGACACAAGCAGATGGTTTGCACTCTAACCCCACTGGCAGTGAGCAGCATGACAGGCAGAAAGATCACACACCGTAGGTCTCCCGTCTTGAAAGCACCCTCAAGGCCCAATCACAGACCATAATGTGCCTCTCTCTTGAGGCCACTCTCTGTTCTCGCTGAGTGTGAACTTCACCTGTGTCCAATCAACCTTCCTAATGCCTCTCAGAGATGTGTCCTGAGTAGACTCAGTAGACCTGTGACCTACCCCATGGGTAGCTGAGTGGAGGTCCCCTGTCTCCTTAGGGCCCTCCTTGGACCTCATCAGGTACACCCATCTCCCTGGTTGGCTTGTGCCTCTGCCCTACCCCAAAGATGTGGTCCACCCTCCTGACCTTCCACTCTCCCCCATCTGGTTACATTTCTTCTTCCTAAATGAGTCCACTCAGACTCTGCTGTGGGAGCTGATCTGGCTGTATTACCAAGTCTTCTCCACCCTCCTTATACTCACAGTGTCTGCTGCAAACTGGTCTTGCTGGATTTTTCTTGTGTTTGCAGTTAGACTGCTCCATAATACAAGGACATAGTCCTGGTTGGTTCAAGTTCCTGCTGGTTGCATGGTCTTAGATAGGTCCCATCATCTTTGAGCCTCAGCTTGTACACCTATAAAGTGAATATCATAATAATGCCCAAGCTCCTGTAAAGATATTGTGAGGCTGTCACAAAAAAATATGTGTACAACCTCACAGTCTGAATTTAGTCTAGGGCAGAGGTCAACACATTTCCTGTGAAGATTCATGTCAATAATATCTCAGGTGTTGCCATTTTGATGAGTTTTGTTGCAGTGATTCAAGTCTGCTCTTTTATGTACATACAGCCATAGACACACAGAAATGAATGAGACCATGTTCAGATGAAACTATTTCTAAAAACAGATGGCAGCTTAGATTGAAAGAAGGGAGCAGGCCCAAGAGGGAGGAAGGGAGCAAAGGAGAGGTCAATGGCTTCCTGGTGTCCTGTGGCAGGAAGCATCCTCTGGTTTAAAGCAGTCTGAGATTCCTATGGCCACCAGAGGACCAAGGGTCCTGTGCATGCTGCCCTGCCAACATAGGACCCTGGGCTTGTGACCATCAGTGGCTGGACTCAGCTTGTCCTCTCTATCAGAGCCATTCGGTAGACTGTGAGTCCCCCAGTACAGCCAGACCCCCTACAACCCAGAGATGATCACCACTTCCTTGAGCCCCTCAAGTAGCCCTACTACTCTTGTGCGAGGACCTGGGTCAAGGTGGCACTGCCCAGCCTCCTAAGTGTAAGCAGCTGCAGACCTCCATGCCACCTAGCTGGGCCCTGTGCTCCACCTGGGCAGCACAGTCTACAGGAGCTAGGAGACCTGATATGCCTCCATTTCCCAGAGCAAGAAATGGAGGCCTGAAACAACATGTGGTGCCTCCCTGACTAGACTCTGACTTCTCCACAGCAGCACTTAGCGGGGCCCAGGAGCAGGGGCCCAGCACCCATACTGCTGCTCTCAGAGCACTTGTTCTCAGGGCAGTCCCACACAGCTCTCTTTCTCTTACTCAGTAAAGCAAACACATTTTGATACCCAGTGGGGGAGTTGCTGTTTCCAGCCACATAACCTCACCCAGATCCAGTTTTAGCGGATTGCCAACTCCCCAGGAGGCCCATGGGCCCCTCTCCAGCTGTCCTTTCTTCCCTGGCCTAGAGGCAACCACTGCTGTGGCTCTTATGTGCACCCATCAGTTGACCTGCTCTTGGACCTCATATGACTGGAGCCACACAGGATCTCCATGTCTGACTTGTTTCACACTACATGTCTGTGGGATTTATCCTTGTGACTACGGGTATCAGTGCTCCATTCTTTTTCAGGGGTGTGTACTATTTCATTGTGTGGCTACATCACAGTAGTTTGTCTATCCTGTAGTTAGACATCAGACTTTTTCCCCAGCCAAGTTATGTTTTTCTTTTTTTGTTTGTTTTTTTAAAGAGAATTTTTAAACAAAGAGCAATAGCAAAATGCCAACAACATAGACAAAAACAAAACAAAGCAAAAACAATAAGAATGGTACAGGGTTTCACAACCAAATGATAGGGATTAACAGTGGTTGTTATATTACATACTTTTATCTTCATCAAAGTTGGTCAGATTACCAGATGTAAGAATGCAAGATTAATCAAACTACTAAAGAGTATTAAAAATAAAAACAAAAACATTATAAAGGATACAGAGTTTCACCAAACAAGATGATAGGAATTCAACAATGGTTGTTGTTGCATATTGTTGTCTTCACATTAGTCTTTCGGATCACCAGATATAAGCATGCAAAATTGGTCAATAAATAAAGCATTAACTGTTCCTTTCAACAAAGCACCAAACATCAGCAGTACAGTTATCCCAGCCATCCTCCTGTATACATACTTCTTTTTTCCCTTCCTTCTTTCCATTTCCCCTTTCCCTCATCCCAGTTGTTTCTGCTTTTGAGCAATTTCTTTCCCTTTCCCAACATCTGTTGTACATTTTGGGTTCCATTTACTCTTTCACATTCTTATACTAGGGAGACAACATGATGTCTACATATGTGGGTCCAATTTATTTCACTTATGAGTATGGTCTCTATTTGCATCCAGTTACCTATAAAAGCCTTGAGTCTATCTTTTTTATAGCTGAGTAATACTCCATTGTATAAAAATACCACATCTTTTTGTCCATTCCTCAGTTGATGGGCATTTGGGTTATGTACCAGATTTAACTATGACAATTTGTGCTGCTTAAATATGGGTACCCATAGAAATATGGGTACCCATAGAAATATGGGTGCACATATATTGCTGTGGTATGATATTTTTAATTCTTCTGGGAAAATACCCTGAAGGGGAATAGCTGGGTTAAGTGAGACCTCTAATCCTAGTTTTGTGAGGAATCTCCACACTGATTTCCATAGTGGTTTCACCAATCTACACTCCCACCAGCCGTGGAGAAGGTGTCCTTTTCCCCACAGCCTCTCCAGCATTTGTTGTTGGTTGATTTCTTAGATAGCCATTCTTTCTGGAGTGAGATGGAATCTCAGTGCTGTTTTAATTTGCATTTCTCAAATGACCGATGATGTTGAACATTTTTTTCATATATTTAGTTGCCATTAGTATTTCTTCATCTGAGAACTGTGTATTTATTTCAGATGCCCGTTTTTGGATTGGGTCTTTGAATTTGGGGACCCTGATTTTTTTAATTCTTTATGTGTTCTAGATAGAAGTCCTTTGTCTGAGGGGCAGTTGGCTAAAAATTTACCCACCTCGTGGATTTTCATTTTACTCTGTTAGTGATTTCTTTTGATGTGCAAAAACTTTTCAATAAGATGATGTCCCAGTTGTTGATTCTTTGAAGTACTTCCCATGCAGTATGGTTTTTGTTCATGAACTCTCTGCCTACCCCTATGTCTTCAAGATTTCTGCTTACTTTTTCTTCCAGTAGATTTAGTGTCTGTGTTTTAATATTTAGATTTTTAACCCATTTTGACTTTAGTTTAGTGCATGGTGATAAACATGGATCTAGTTTTAGCCTTCAGCATGTGGAGAACCAGTTTTTCCAGCACCTTTTACTAAAAAGGTTATCTTCCTTCCAGTGAACGTGTTTAGCCCCTTTGTCAAAGATGAGGTGGCCCCAGCCAAGTTACTGTGAGAGTTTTCATGAGCAGGTGGGTCTTCATGCACACTTCCATTTTCATTTGTCTTACTCGAAGTGGAGTTCCTGAACCATAGGGTAGGTGTAAGTTTAGTTTTTCTCCAAACTACCACATCTTTTTCCAACACACCCATTCATTTCACACCCCACCACTGTGTGGGAGGGGACCGTGTCCTCACCAGTGCTTCACACAGCCACTTGTTTTATTTTTAACTGCTCTGGTCAGTCTGTCATCAGATCCACTTCATGGAAACAGAAACTGAGGCTTGGAGAGGTCCAGCCTTGTCATAGCTCCTGGTGATGAACAGACTCAGCCCTGGGAGATTCTGGACTCTGGGAGGTCAGAACAGGTGGACTCAAGTTTTCTAGCATAGCAGATGGTTGAGCACCATCCTCACTGGCAGAGTTGAACGAGGCTCCTGGTGCACGGACTCCCAGCGAAGTACCCATTCTCCCACAGCACAGTGCTTTGGGTCCCTCCACATCCCCAGGGAGATCTTGGCCTCCCTGGTAACCTTGTCTTTCCTTGTCACACTGCCCGGAATATAAACCATGGCCTCTCTCCCAGGAGAGACTGTTCTTTTGCAAGCTTGCAGGACACCACCTGCAAGCTGCATCCTAGGCCCTCTCAGAGTCCCAGCCCTTTGCTGTTCCCAAAGGCACTGACTGTTCCTCTCAGGGAAACAATCCTTTCTGAAGGCGGGAGATTCATGAGGACATTGGAGCTTCCAGAGATTCTTGCTTGGCTCTCACTCAGTCTCAGGTTTCTTCAGTCCTGAGATTTCCAGGCTGTTCCTTGGGGATTAAGGCTGGAACATGGAACAACAAAAGGCCAAGATCCTGGACTACCCCTGCCACTGCCTTCTTGGGCTACAATGGGAAGGTCACCTTCTCTCTGAGCCCCAGTCGCTGCTGGCAACAAGAAGAGGCTGAGCACAGAGCTGGAAGCCGCACTGCGCCGAGGCCCAGGCCTCTCTTAGGGGTCGCTGTGGCAGCTCCATGGTTTTGCCACATTGTGGACTCCCTGGACCTGCTCCACAAGCTCTCCCATGCTCCACCTTCTCCTAGCATCTTGCTAAGTGCAGATTCTGACTTATTTGGTCTAGGGTGGCATCTGGGGTCCTGAATTGCTACCACACTCTGGGTGATGGGAATGCTGCTAGTCTGAGGACATGCCCAGGAAGGTAAAAACTTAGCCCCCTCCCTCAATCCATGTTCTTCTTTAAATCACGTTTTTAACTTAGGCCTATTCTAACTCGTATTGAAATACCTTGAATACGTTTCACCACATGTGCCATGAAACAAACAGGAAATGGTCACCATGAACTTGGTCCCGACACAAAGCCAAGTGCACTTGCTGTCTGGCTCTGCTCACTGACATAGCACCTTGCAATGATTTCTCTGGCTGAGCTCAGAGTTAACCTTCTGCTCAGCCCAAGTTGGCCAGGCAAGGAGGAAGAGCCCATGAGTTCCAAGCCCAGGTGACCAGAGAATCCACGCATACCTGGGAACATGTTCTGTGTTGGGTAAGACACCTCATCCCTGCCTGCCTACAGGGCCAGCTCCAGCCGCGCAGGGAAGGCAGTGGCCTCTTGGCAGGCTGGGACACCATCCACAGATCTGAATGTGAGGCCTGGCTCTAGTCACAGTGAACTGCAGGCCCTGGATGAGGTCTCAGCTCCCACATTTGTGCACAGAGTACATAAGGAGTCCCTGCAGTCCAAGTCATCATGCAGAGAAAATGAGAAGGTGCCCACCCCATTCTCATTAAAGAAAACATGTGCCTAAATGTAGGCATGACCTCTGAGTTCCCTGTTGTGTCTGCAACCAAACACATAGGCCTCTGATACAGACTTCAGTCCCCTCAAGTCATTAGCCCAGCTCTAGGTTATCCAAGAAAGCTGTTGACTTGGGCAAAACTCCAAACTAGCCTTGCATAACAGAGCTTCCCTTCAGCCCACCTTCTCCAGAGATGGCAGCAACATAGGGTTTCAGCCAGACAGCTTGGGGGAGATCTTCCTCCTTTTTGTGGGTGTTAGGAACAAAGGTTTCTCTGCACCTTTCCCAGCCTCTTTACCCCAGTCCCCATCAGGCCTGCACACCTGCTGGCCAAGACTTCCTGAATCTTTGTCTACCCATCCCTCCCTGTGCAAGAACCTTCCATGGCTACCTTTGCCTCTGTAGAGACTCACTGCACACACAAAGCCCCAACAGAACTCCCAACATCCCTGCTTCCCCCACACACTCCACATCCTAACCAACTGGGAAACCTGCTTTCCCCGGAACACTCCTTGAGGTGTCTGGCTCCAGCTCTTCTCCTGCAGCCCCTTCCTCTTCTCTCCAGTTCCTGCCAAGCCCCATTCCTTGCCCTCCCCTCCTGTCCACAGTGTTCAAATCTGCCTCTGACTTTCACATGTGTGTACATGAAGCCACTGTTGGTTCTGATCTACACCCATGGCACATGCATATGTGTGCTAGTTCCACTCTGCCCACTGTAAAGTTATCCCTTTCATGGCTTGGGAACCATGCTCATGCTTTTCTTGGTGACCTTGTATAGTCCTTACATAGCTGAGCCCTGGGTTCCCTAATGATGATGTGGGGACCTAACAGAAGGTAGTTGGGGAGCCTCACCTCATCCATCCCCATCCTTGGGTTTCTCCCATGGAGTAGTGTCTGGCCTGGGATGCCTGGTCCCAGGCAGCCAGGACAGGTGACTGCACCATAGGCTTGGGCAGGGCCTCATTGACAACAGGGGCCTGGGGTGTTACAGTGCACTGGGCCCTAAGAGGCAAGTCTGGGAGATGGACCAGCCACACTCCCTGTGGAGACAGACAGGCCCCCAGGAGCCTGCCTTCAAGTCCCTTCTCCCCCTAAGGTTTCTCACCCCATAAATTCTTCCTGTGTCCCCAAATTTTCTTCCTCCCTATGACCCACTCTTCCATCCCTGCTCTGCAGAGATCTGTTTATGTTTCCAGCTAATACTGTAAGCTATGCCAGATTCTATCCACTTGTGACCTAATTTACTTATAAAAACATTAAAAGTAGACATTAGTATTTCAAATACCTACATTTTACAAGCCACATATGTATAGAGAAGCCTAAAGAATCATTAGAAATTATACATGGGAAAACTAAGAGAATGGTAACCACCCAGAAGATCTACCTGGGAAGTTAAGGTTATCTGGACCTTGATGGAAGGGCAAGATGGAGAGAAGGTCAGCAGAACAGTGGGTCAGCAGGAACAGAGCTACTGGTCCAGTGTGCTCTGAGAATGCCAGGCAGGGACTGGGTGGTGGGTTCTGCTGGAGGGAAACTCACCAGCACCAAATGAGATGCCCGAGACCACTGCCACACAGGTTTTCCAAGCAGTGAACCCCAATCCATAAAGTCCCAGGCAGCTGTTGAGTACTTCTCCTGGGAATGGAATGAGATCTCTAGGCTTATCAGATCTCTGTTCCCTTATCTGAGGGGAGCAGGAAAGGAGAGAAAACAAAACAGGGGAGAAAGGACACCAGGGCAAGTTAGAGATGATATGGGAAGCAGAAGACAGTGGAACTCAAGGGCTAAGCTACTGCACACAGGACACAATGAGCAATCAAAGGACCCTTGGGAGAACAAAGAGAACTCTTGAAAACAAATTTTTAGAGTAGCAGAAACGAACATGTCAGTGTGATTTATAATGGAAACAGGCAGAATCTGGTTCCCAAATGCGCTTTTGGGGGAAAGAATGGTTTGAGAGTAGAAGAGGCTTCTGGTTTATAAGCAAGAAGGGTCAGACAGAGACAATCTTTGCCAGAGAGTATACAGAGGAAAGCCAGCTGAGGAAGGCTGATCATAAACCCACTTTAGAGGACCTGAGTTGGAAGGGCCCCAGGACATCTCAGTGGAGCAGCACATGAGGGTGGAGACCCACCAGCAAAACGATGACAGCGGAGCGTTACTTAAGAGTTTGCAGCCGGAGCCCATCAGCCCTTTCCACCTCACCAGCTGCTGCGGTAGTATGGTCTCCAGCCAGGACCCTTGCTGAGTGTAAGCTCCCAGGCCTGCTGGGTAAGGACCTGGGAGGAACAAGGACATTCATTTCAACAAGCTCTCTAGGGAGTCTGACATGGACATAAGTGTGAGACCCTGGCCCCAGGATTAGGTAGTGGACAGGGATCTACAAGAGAAAGCGAACTAGTAGTCAGGGATGAAGGGAATGAGCAGGAAGTAGAAGTACCTTTAAGCCCAAAGGAATAATCTTATGTAGCAAGTTCTGCCATCCAAGTATGGTAAAATTATTACTAATTCCAAAATAGCAACAGCTCTTTGATATTCAGCAGCAAAATCACAGATTCAGGAAGCAATTAACATAGACATTCAATCAATTATTCATTGCATTACTAATGTGTAGCAGTAATCAAATTGGCCTTTTAATATGTATTTTTTCTTTTAATTAGTCCTTTGAAAACTAGAGTACAGACTTCAGGCTGAATGTATTTGGCTTGATATTAAAAAGAAGAAAGAAAAAACCCAATATTTGATCTCATTGTCACCATGTCAAAGGCACCCTAGGCAGAAACCACTTTGTGAGCTAGTTAATGTCTTGCTCACATGGTTTGAGATGTGTCCTGTGTCCTGAAGCCCCAACTGCAGGTGCCTGAGACTGCACTGCCAGTGATTAGCTGAAGCACTGTGGCACCTATCTGTGTAGACTGGAAAGAGACTAGATTAGGAGTCAGGCACTCCGTTCCCAGTCTTAGATCTCTCACCAGTTACTGAGAGACCTTGCCTTACCTCTCTGTTCCTCGGTTTCCCACAAAAGCTAGGCCCTGCCAAGATGCATCCTAACTCGGATATCATTCTCCCTGCACTCTTCTTGCCAATGCTTCTCTGCCCATAAGTGTAGGAAACTGGCTGAGAGGCCAGGCAGTCATGCGGGACCTGTTTGCTCACAAGACTTAAACAACCACTCCTTGCAGTTCAGCCAGAGTGTGCAATCACACCACTCTCTGCCGACCTTCTGGTAATTGCTAACATTTGTCAGACACTTTCCATGTGCTCCATAGTGTTGTTTTGAAAGTTATGGCAAAAAATATGTACTCTAAAATTTCCCATTTTGTCCATTTTAGAACTGGCATTAAATACAATCACATCACTATGCAACTCTCACCACCCACCATGTCTCCAAAGTTTTCAGCTTCCCTGGTGGAAACTCTAGTTGAAGGACCTCTGTGGGTCGTCTGCGCAGGGCCTCCCTAGAACTCCAGGAGGTGGGCCTGGTTGTTTCTGAGTATCAGTGAACCACAGCCAGGCTGGTGAGCACTAATAACTCAGCCAGAGACCCTAATTTGGAGATAACACCTTAGCAGCAGGAGGCTGGCATAGCTGACCCAGGCAGGCCTCCTGACTCTGAGCTGGCTGTGGGAATAGTCTTCTGTGGTGGTGGCAGAAGACCAAGGCAAATGGAAGCCTAGCAGCCTCTGAGATCTAGAATGCACCTGACACCCTTGTTCTCATGGGCAGTACAGGTCTCGTGGCCAATGGAAATCCAAGGAGTGGGGAAGTCCACCAATGGAAAAGACTACAAAGGCACTTAGCAAAGCATGAACTCAGGAAAAGTTCAAAAGTAGGAGTCAATCATGTGATCTTCCAGGGCTCCATTTAGAGATTAATATTCCTACCTCACAAGACTGTTAAGAAGATTAGCTAAGATGCCATGGGAAGTCACATCGGGTGCTGCTGGATGCTGAGTAGGAGCTCAGTAATGCTCACTTCCATTACATGAGGTTTATCCAGGGTGCATTTCAATGAAGGAGCCCCTGCCTCTCCCACAGTGATGTTAGTTTTCTTGAATAGTTCACAAGCCTTCCCAAATCTTTCAGCTTGGCATTCAGTTCTTCTGGGAACTGAGCTTGAATGGCATGGCCAAGCTTCTCCAGTTGTCCTTTCTGTCCAGGGCCAAGATTTTGCCAGACTCTTGGCCTCACACCTGCACTGTGCTTTACTTGCCTCCCACAGAGTACTCAAGTGTCTGAATCCAATGGGAGGGCCCCTCCTCCAGCAAGTCAGCCACCAGAGATGCCAGGCACAGTGCTGCTCCCTGACCTTAGGTCACAGCCTAGGGAGTGTGAGGCCAGAAGTCACCTCCTCCAACCCCTGACCACTGGGCCATCCTCCCATCCCAGGCAAGGGTGTGCCCAGCTCCTGCCCACCTGAGGAGATGCAGAACCTCAAGACAATGACATTGGCCTGTGGGCATTAAGTCCATCTTGGGAATGTTCTCCCTTATTTGCCTGGGGTGCTTTCTCTTAGGTTTCCTGGTGAGAAAACTTCTAGAACACGTTCTCTCTTCCCTTTCCCTTCTCAGTCAGATCTAGTGTGAACTCTTGCTTGGGCCCATGGAAATGTAGAACAATTTCTCTCTTTTCATTTACAGGTGGAAAACTGAACTAGTGACTTCTGGCTAGGCAGACTGGGTGGTCACCTGCATGATTTGACTTAAACTCCACTGCTAAAAACTTCTCCTAACCACCAAATAGCTTCTGCCTGCAATTCCACCATTTGCACTTTCAACTTCGTCATAAAATAACAGAGTGGCAGGCCTCAGAACCCATCTAGTTCAATGTCTTAGCTCAGAGATCTCTTGGGAAATGCTGGAATGGGTCCCTTATTTTAAAATGAGTGAGTGGTAGAACTGGGACTAGTCTAGGTGATCTGTTCTTCAGTCAGCCCTACATCATTGATACCACTGCGCCTCAAACTTCTGTGCATACCTGATGCTCCTACAGTTGATATTGGCAGTACATCTTCTGCACCAGTGCATCTGCATCGGGATGCTGTGCCTCTGAAAAGGGGCTTCGTTCAAACCTCACAGCACTCGGGAGTGAGGCACTAAGTAGCCCCACTGTGGCAATGAGAAAATAGGTGCAGAGTGTCAGGCAGTGCAGTACATAGAACAATAGCCCAAAAGACAGCAGTTCTCTAATCCTTGGAACCATGAATATGTCACCATGGACAAAGTTAAGGGACTTGTGGTGGGAAGATGACGCCTGCCTGGTTGTCTGAGTCCTTTCCCAGCTGTGGTCAGAGAGCCATGACCATGGAAAGAGGTTGGAGACATGATGATTGCTGCCCTTCCGGATGGAGAAGGGGGCCTGAGCCAAGGGATGTTGCCTGATCTTGTTTGGAGTCACACATGGAGCTTTACCTAAACCAAAGGCCTCAATCCCCAAAGGACATTTGTGAAGTAACTAAGAGCCCAAAGTAGCCCTTGGTAGTCTGACCACTCAAGGTAGGAATTGAGGAGTCAAACTGAGGGGGCTCTGAGTTCCAGCGCCTGACCCTGGGCCTCTTTATAGCTCTGAACATTGAGGCTCTTCTGGGCCTAGCTCTATGCTTGGGCATAGCAAAAGCTACCTTTGGGTCAGTGGCAGCTCTGCACTCAGGCTGCTGGGTCTGCAATGTTGTGGTCAGACCTAAGACTCGAGCTCCCCAGGGCAAGACAGGCTTTCCTCCTGATTCTCCATACTCTGCTGAAGGACAGAAACTGTCTCCCGCCCTCCTCAGGGAGATGCCTGTACTGCCCCCTTCACTCAATTCCCTCTCTCTCCACTGGCCCACAAGTAGTACACTAAGAACAAAAGTAAAAGGTGCAAGCATGTTCATATATAATCAGTCCACTGTAGTCCAACATGGGTCTGGTGGCAGCAGACTTCACAAGTTTAAAGATCTCTTCTCTCCATGGCCACATGTTCCAGGATGGCATCCACAATGATGTTTTACAACCTGTTAATATGCAAACATACCTTCACCCCCAAGTTATTGACTATACAGAGCTATCATAGTTTATTTATTTATTTGGATGTCCTTTTTTGCCAGTTAGCAATATCTAATTGCCTGTAAAACTTGTAACCAACTTAGCTGTCTATAATATTTTACCTCTGAAGAGCTATTCCTAACTGTAGTTAGCAGACTGGGGGAAGTTTTCATCTTAACTGCTTCAAGCTGAGAAAGGTCGATGTAAAAGGAAGACCACAGCAAGGAACCCCCTCCAGAGAACTAAACCTAATGGCCTCAGATAGAAATGCTGTTGTAGTTTACCAGTTATGAATCCCCTTTATGAAGTAGATTTGGTGGATCCCAATAGAATCTAGTATATTTATTGTTGCTTTTATCTGTATGATCACTTGGAGTTTGGCAGTGTCTAGGCAAGAAAAAATCAATTTTTGGAGAAATTAGTATTACTATGGCATTGTTTTATATATCTTGTGATTATACTTTTTTGCTGGATGTTTAAGACCAAGTTAAACTGAGATCTGTATTAATTAAAATTAGCTTCTTGCTATCTATCAAGGCCAGTTAAATATC
This sequence comes from Dinomys branickii, assembly GCA_004027595.1. Taxonomy (NCBI): domain Eukaryota; kingdom Metazoa; phylum Chordata; class Mammalia; order Rodentia; family Dinomyidae; genus Dinomys; species Dinomys branickii. Next base: position 224,628 of record PVLD010000147.1, on the reverse strand, counting down.
CTCAGGATTTACCTTGGAACCATGTACAGTGCCTCTCAGTACTCCTATCAGTGTCAGCCATCTGGATGAGTCATGGCCATTTCTTGAGCAAATTGCTTTCTGTGAAAGCTTGGGACACTCTTCTCTCCTGTTGACTCTGCTTAGACACATTATACATCACAGAATCACTTTCCTCTGTGGTCCCACAATCTCCTTGATCAGAAGATCAGAGACTCCACCAAGTTATAATATGTCACAGCAAAGTTTCTCTTATGTCCTGGGTCCTCATTGACCTTGGAGTGCTAGATCCAAAATATTGGCTATCCACTTAACTCATCTATCTTTCTAATTTTTTGTCTCCAAACCTCAGTGGTTGACTATCCAAAAGAGAAGGTTAATGACATTATACTGTAGTGGGAGCAATAAATTTAATTATTTAAATTTTATCTGTGTATAAAGCACCTTAAAATATAAAGTATAACCAGAGAACTGTTACTTCTTACCAATCATGGATGTTCTAGTAGTAGAATCCCTGTAGAATGTTAACAGACAAGAGTTATATAGTTTTACACAGAAAATTTGAAATCAAAAGCCATACATAGTACTGTAACATTTTAGTAACATATTTAAATCGCCATCTTGAAATAGAATAGCCCTTTTAATCAGTCATCCCTACCTCGTACACAAAAAGCATTTACTTAATTTGTTGTCCTTTAATAGGGTGTCATTGAATAAGTTTGTAACATTGCCTGGGCTGTTCAAGATCTAAATGTCTCTAAATGTAGTGGCACATACATAGCATAGACATCATATAGGTTTTTGCTAAAAAATTATCATTTGACTGATGACCTCATGTTGGGTTGACATGAACCTCTTATTACAAATATCTGGGGCACAAGAGAAAGGCAGATGTCTATCACCATAAACAATCACACTTTTACATTTTAGAATACTGCACCTTTGGAAGGCATGAATACATTTAATAGATCATGAATTTAGCAATAACAAATTGTCAATACTTTATTTCTTAATTTAGTTTTGTACCAATAGTATCTTTTAATCAGAAAATCATATTGTCTTATTTCTGGAAAACTTAACCTTTTGATGATGACCAATGTAAACATATCACAATAATATATGTTGAACAATATTTATTGGAGTGTCTCCCATAGACTATGGAGCTTATTGGGGATCCTTATTAACGAACAAAAACTTGTTAATGTTATTTCAGGGAGCTTTGTTATTCATCAGTTGGAGTCCTGTCTAATGTCTTTCCACTCCCGGGCATTTTTGTTTAATTATCTTAGCAAATTTTTGGTGACCTCTGACAATCCAATCACAACACTTAACACACTAATTCTGAACAATGAAGAACTCTCAAATCATACTATATAAATAACAGTATGCATTACTTTTATAAAACAAGTTTTAACATCATTTAGACCAGCTGGCAACTTTGGTGGAAGCATATCTTTAATTTAGCTGCATGTATGTATAAGCTAAATTAAATTACACACAAATGCTTCAAAAATACAAAAAGAAGAAAAATTGTTAGGCTCAAATAAAACAACTGTTTGCAGATTGGACAGAGAGACAAACAAACAAAAACACACACAAGACAATGTGTTTATAAAATCAGAGTACACTCAAATATATTTTGGCCAAAGTAAATTATAATAATTGTTTTACAATTTTTTAAGTTTGTAATTATAAAAAGACTGGTCAGAGCTTTTTTGGTAGGTCAGTTAGCAGAGATCTCTTATAAGAAGAATTTGGGAAAAAATAAAAACCTTTTATCTATAACTAACATATTTTTAGTATTTTATTTTGTCTTAAGAATACTGGCAACTTCTGTGTCCCTTTCTTTTATGTAGCTTCCTGCTTAGTTATCTCCATATTCTGTCATGTACTTAGATTTTCTTTTCTTCTAACAGTGTTCCTGGGATCCTTTTCTGTAAGACTTACTATAATTTGAGTTAACATTATCACTTATGTAGACTTCCTTTTTTGTGTAACAGCACTTGTGGAAACCTTCTGTAAGACTTAACATGGAAAAGATGTATCTAAAGAAATTATAAAGATTTAAGCCACTCAGAAAATAATAGCACTTTGAGATAGAGGTGTATTCCTGCTTTTAATCACTGTAGACTTTATTGGTTGAATTCTTTCAGTCACTCAAAAATTCTACAAGATTTAAATCTGATTGAGGCTTTTGTGTAATATGGGCTAACACTGAATTTTATAGAATCTGATTTTTAGATCTTAGACAAGTTTTTAAGTGACTTTTAAGGTTTTTCTAGCTCTAATTATTAGTGCCTTTATTTTGGTTCCCTGCTTGTATGTACCCTGTTCCCTGGGTCCGTGCACATGTGACACCCCAGCGCCTATTCTAAGGATCTGATTATATCCTTAATTTATATTTTTTAAAAGCCAATTGAACCATGGTAATTTCTGTCCCATTTATGAATTGGATCTGTCTTATTTGGCTCCTATTCTGCTATGATTATTCCCAAACAATTCCCCACCTGCTGTAAATGCTACCAACCTTGCCTGTGCATGTAAAAGGGTGGGAGCCAGGCACTGCATGCTGACCAGTGCTGACAGAGGCTTAGAAAAGACAAACCATGGCTGTCAATCATCTCCAGGACAGAGGTGCAGTTCGTGGGTGCCCTGAGCCAGTGTACACTGCCCGTTCCTTGCTGCAGCTGAAAAGCAGACATTTGGACTCCTCCCATCTCCTTTGTCCTTTCTCAGCTCCAAGCTTGGCTAAGCTCCTTGGTTCCCACTGTGTGCTGCTGGTTTGCACCCACAAGCCCTGTTCAAAAACCCAGATATCCATAGCAGATGCAAAAAATTTGTATCTCATCTCCACAATCACATTAATCACCCTAGGCATGATAGTTATTCCTTTTATATTTATATCAGCCTTGCCCAGTATAAGACCAACTGTCCTCTCAGATGGAGAGCACCAAATTCCTGTCGGAATTGGGATAAGTTTGCCATCTCCAATAAGAGTGACTTTGCAAACTACAGGAAGATCTAATCCTGCACTTTGTAATTCAATAGTCATGTGAACAAAACAGTCCTCCTTAAGGTAATATCACTGCTGCAATAGACTTAAAACTGAGTGAACTAGGTTCCAACCTGAGAACATCTCAGGGGAAATGATTTTTCCTGTACTTTGTGGCTTTTAAAGATCTTTTTCCAATTCTTTCCTAACTGTCAGTATCTATAGTACCTGTCTGAGGAAACCATGGATTATATTTGGTTACCGCTTGTAACATTTTTGTTAGATCTTTTGTTGGCACATGAGCCCCTGAGCATTTAAGCAAACCTTGGAGCAGCTGTATGTATCTTCTCTCCTCAGCTGAAAAATTTTGGCACATTTTACTCCCAGATAAAAATGGCTTGTTCACAGCTCCCTATTCCTTGTGGAATGCTTCTCTTCCCTCTCTTCTCCAGATGTCCCTGGTAAAGTTTTTGTCCAGTGAAGGTCTCCATCTCCCACACTTCCCACTCTAGGTAGATTTACTCATTCAGACTAAAAATTCCCAGTCCAGGGATTTCATGACCCTGGTCCAGGCATCAGTTAATGCATTAATATTATCCTTTAGTTATTTCAGACTGATTAAGACCACAGTCTCTCAAATGAGTAGACAACAAAGGCTTAAATAAATGAGTCAAGTGGCATAATTTTAGGGCTCCAGGAGGTTCACAACCTTCTAACAGTATTCAAGATTCTCTGGGGGCTACAACCAAGGTCTTCTCTGGGTGGCCTGTATTTATTTAGTTATCAGAACAAGAGAGGGCAATACTCAAGAAGGGTGGGCACTGCCCAAGGACTTCTCCAAGTAAGATGTATGTTAATTTAGAAGAGCTATGTTAACTACAGGAAGGTCTCTACCCAGGAGTGAGATGCCTACAGCTAGTCTTTATCTAGTTAACTGAGGTTGGAGCCAAGTGTCCTTAGCTGTGGCCTTGTCTTGTCCTTTGAGGCATCCTGGCTTCACCTGCCATTACAGGCCTCAGTGGGACTAGTGACTCATAGAGGTTCAGTTATGATTCCACTGCCGATCTCCAGACAAGAGGCCTAGGCCTTGGACAGACTCACAAGTAAACATGGAAAGCCAACTGGTTAATTTAAATCCTGCTCAGAGGTGCTTCACAGTGGTCTCTAACACCAATCAGTGGAATAATTCAATACAGTGATACATTAGCTCACAAACTCTTTTGTTTGGGAACAATTTGGTTCCCAAACAGGAGTTTTCGGCAAAATTTTATTTTTGTATGTGAACTCAGTATTGGGTGACAAACATAGCCACAGTTAGCTTTCCCACACAAACATGAACGTGGCCATCTTCCATAATCATGGAACAAATTAAATTCATAAGCAAAGGTTCCAACATAATCACACATCATTAATTCCAGCACCACACACCTCAGACCCAACCACTCCCCCAGTGTTCCACCTATAACCTCATTAGGCTTTGGGTCATCTAGACACAGCCATCATACCGGCCCTGTAAAGCTCACAGGCTACTACCATCACCACCTCCGATGCCCCAGGCCAGCACCCATTCCTCATGCTCCATAATTGTTGAACAAAAATCATGACACTAGGCATAGCTTTTATGTTCTAGGGGAAGCACCTTTGAGCATGCTTTACATGAATATTTTCATGAAAATCTCACAGCTTTCTGGGAAAACAGCTCCTAAGAACATCTCCATCTTACAGATGAGGAAACTGTGACTCAGAGAAGTCATGCATCTCAGCCAAAGCCACACAGCAGCTAAGTGGAGGCTGTGGACTATAGAGACAGGCCAGCAGTCTCCTTACCCCTCTCCACTCTGTCTTTCCTAGGAGCAGGGTCCAAGATTAGTATTAACAAGCCCAGGTTTGACGTGACTGCCTTCTGACAGGGGAGAGGTTATGCTTCCACTTGGGGGTTCCAGAAAGTGAGACTCAGGGTTGCTGGCTGACTTCCCTAGACTGAGACTGGCTTGAGGACTTCTGCTTGCAAAGCCACCTTTGCTAAAATGTGTGGCCTCCTGAACTCCAGAAGCACACTTTGTCCTTTGGTGGGCTTTTATTAGCAATGGCCAGGATGAAGGCCCAGGCCCTCCAGACTCTGCTGTGGGAGGGACTGGACAGGAGAGACAGCTCTAGAGGAGGAGCCTGGCCTAGCTAGCACTGACACCACAGCCCTCTGGGGTAGAGTGCGCGTTGTGAATTGTCATAGTAGCCAGGGCAAGGACCAAGCACGTTGTCACCCTTGCACGGTGCAGAACTGCCTGCCTGCACACTCCTGCACTGCAGCCTGTGGACTGTAGTGGTACAGGCCTGTAATTCCAGTACTCTAAGAGGCTGAGGAAGGAGTATCACAAATTGGAGCCTGGTCTGAGCAACTTAGTGACTTACTGAAATCCTGTCTCAAAATAAAACACTAAAAATAGGGCTAGGGATATAACTCAGTGCAGAAGCCCTGGGTACAATTGCCAATACTGGAAAAGAAGAAAAAAAGGAGTTGTGTCAAGTCCGTATATACACAATATAACAAGCCTGCAAAGAAACAAACCCAGGAATCACAGAAATAATGGTAGTAAAACAAGATGGTAGTGTGAGATAGTTAAATCACAGAATGAATGCTTCAGATTTGGTTTTGAGTTTCCTGGCTGCCAAAACAAAGAAGGAAACCAGGTTGATCTAGTGTACACATGTAACTGCAGTGTGCCTTGTGCAAGGGCCTCATATTCATGACAGGTACAGGCAGTCCAGCCTTTTGGGTGCCTACAACACAGCCAGTGAACTGAATTGTCTTGAGCTGCACACAGCATAGCTAATGCACATAAGAAACAAACTTCCTTTTTATATTTGCTATTTAAAAACAATAGAGCAAGGCCTACGGACCACAGTTTGGGCACATCTGGAGAATACAGGAATGGATATCCCATAATGTAATCCTCACCAGTCAACATTCAAGTTCCTTCCAATTTTCTATTATGAACAATGTGACAGCACATCTCCCTGTACCCACACACTTGCCCAGTTCTTGAATATTTACCTAACACTACTATCACTTTGATGGCCAAGTTGAGGATGAGAAAGTCTTCATCTTGCCTAAGGGAACAAAGATCGAATGGGGTGAGGGTCCTCCACAGAGACCAAGCAATACTAGAGCAGGGGCACAGGATGGCCTCAAAGAGTCACAATGCCCGGCACTACCTCCTCCCTAAGATCCAGCCAGAAGCAGCTTGTGGAATAGGGAGGGAAGCTGAAGGGACAACTTACCATGAGAATATATCAAGTGTGCGACCAAGAGTAGCAGCTCCCCTGTGATGTGAGCTCCTGTCTGGCTCCTCAGCCACGCCCAGCTCCCCACCACCACCATGCTGCACACCTTCCTCCTGCCCTTCCCCATACCTTGCCTTCCCAGGCCCTCAGTGAGCACCAACACGTTGCAGTAGCTCTCCCTCCCACACCTCTCTCTGCTCCACCCTGCTGAAGAGGATCAGGATCTTCCCCAGACATGCCAGGCATCAACCGGGTTCTGAGTTCCCTAAGAACAGTGCTGTTGCTGAGTCTCCCACAGGAGGAATCCTGCTGCAGAGGGCAGTCTTCCATGGCCTTGAGGAAGCACAGAGTGGAACGGTTAAATGCAGCAATTTAGTGTCAGGATGTATCCAAATCCTGACTCTGCTCCTTGCAGCCATGTGACTTAGACAAATGACTTTACCACTCTGAACCCCTTTTCAACTGTAAAATAGGGCTGTGGGTCACACACACTGACACACTAGGAGCCATCCCCATACGCAGTTATTTCAGGATCCACTTATTTGTATGTTGGGGGCTGCAGGAAGTGATATTCCATGACAACCTGCCACTCTCTACAGATGCGCTGGGAAAGGCAGTTCCCATCAAGTCCCACTCAGACCAGGCACCCCAAGACCACCTGATCACTCCCTGTCATTCATTCTGTACCATCTGTATACTGAGTGCAGGTAGGGCTCTGAGGACAGAGCTGCACACAGAACAAACGCTGTCTGCTCCCAGGAGCTCTCAGCCCAGTGCAGGTGGTGGAAGTTAAATGAATCACACAGAAACTATACAGTTTCTGCTTGAGGAAAAGTTCTGTCAGAGACAGGTATAGAGCACTATGTGAGCACAACAGGTTCCGATCAGAGGGCAGGAAGATTCTCCTGCAGGAGGGCTCTGGAGATTCCCAAGGATCTACAGGGCAGGAGCATTCCTGGTAGTGGTGGTGGTGGTGGTGGTGGCAATATAGTAGTATTTGGTAAGGCACACAGTTTCCCTGCTGCCCACCTCTTGGAGGCCAGTTCCAGCCTGACTTTGGAGATCAGAAGTTCCCATGCTATCTGCCCAGTGACACCTCGTTACCCACAGCACCACCTCCATAGTTGTTCTCCCAGCTGCTCAGCAGCTGCCTGTGAGTTGTGCCCATCTCATTAAGTTCCTACTTCTTTTGTGGAAATTTAATTGCCTGCCAGACGTGGAAGCCTCTGAGCAGCTGTTCAGGTTGGGAAGTCAGTTAAAGGCTCTGTGATCAAAGGCTGCAAGAGGCCAGTGTCCTCAACCCTGCACCTTCAATCAGAGCCACTTCTGTCCTCCCAAAACAGAAACCAAATTGCTCAGCATGGAAAGAAAGATGAAAGGAAGAAAGATGGTGAGTAGTTCCCAGCATTGACCTGCTGATGCATCCTTGAACCATCTTTCTCATGAAAGGGACACCAGCACGTGATCCTTTCTGGGTTCTGGGCCCCCTCGGACATTCTTGAAAATCAACCCTGACTGACCCAGAGGAGCTTTATTTCCAAGCACCCACACCGTCCTGCCACACCAGGGACCCTGATACAAACCAGTGCCGGGGCCTAGATGCTGTGCCCTGGGTCTGTGTGTGTAAAAGGAGGCTGGAAAACTTCCCCATTTGTCTCACTAGGGTTCTTTTTCATTTTTAAAATTTTTATTAGGACTGTTTTCAGTACATAATGATTGCATTCATTGTGGGGAGTTGGTACGTGCACCTTATACGTCTTTGCTTTTTTTACTTCTCCTTTCCCTTCCTTCCCCCATTTCTTAGTCTTCTTTCTACTCCCAAAAGATCTATCTCCATGTTTTCTATTATCTGTCTTTTACTTCCTTCTTTAAATTATTTATACTTAGGTTTCTCACATGAGAGACCACGCAATATGTAAGCTTGTAAGTCTGATTTATATCACCTAACATTACGGCCTCACTGTGCATCCACTTCCCTATTAATGGCTCAAATTCACCCTTCTTATAGCAGAGTAGTACTCTATTGTTTATAAATGCCACATTTCCTTATCCATTCATCAGAGCCTTAAGTGGCATGGGAAGTATAAGCCTATTTCATAAACAAAAGCATAGCCATCCTCAGTTAATACTGTTCCTCTTATTACCCTTACCAGAGGTACTTGCACTTCAAAACTAAGGATTCTGGAGAAGCAGGCAGTGTTTTTTTGGCGGGGGGAGCATCTTTGAAATGTTGGGACGCAGCTTTATGTTTGAAGGGCAGGGAGAGCTGGAGTCAAGTTGCATTGAGGACGACAAGGTTGAGTGCAGAGCATTAGGACAGGCATCAGCCTCACTACTAGAGGCACAGGACGACCTTCTGCTACTCTCCTCTCCCTTTCCCTCCCATCTTTCTCACATCTTCCTTCCCTGCTCTTTCACTCTCTCCCCTTGCCCTCCTTTCTCTTCCCCCACTAAGTTCTACCCACTTTTTTTGTTCCAAGAAGACCATGAGATATATAAGTCAAGTCTCTTTCTGCAACAAGTGATTCAATCTGGCTTAAGCACAAAAGCACATTGCCTCAGCAGTTGTGTGGTAGAGCAGCAGGCTTGAGGCCCAGCTGGACCCAGGGCTGGCAGATGTCATCTGCACCAATTCTCTCCTTTAGTTTTTCCTCATTTCTGTCCCTTCCAGCAGGAACCCCAAACAGGCTGGCTGAAGATCCAACTCTTGAATGTGTCCCTTGCTTTATGACCTTGAGCCAGTCACTGGTTGTTTCCTTACATCCACAGAGCTAAGTGATCTGTAAGGTTCCCTCTTCTGGCTTAGACCTACAGATTTCTTACCATGGTGTATTAGTTCTTACTGCAGCTATAACAAATTACCAAAATTAGGTGGCTTAAAATTAACCAGCTTTATAGATAAGAAGTTTGACACAGGTCTGCAGGGATAACATCATGGCAGGACTGTGCCCCTCCCCAGGGCTCTAGGGAAGAATCCATCTCCTGGTCTTTTCCAGTGTCTAGGGGCTGCTTGTGTTCCTGGATTCATGGAGACTGCATCTGTGCTGGTCAGGTTTCCAGCCCTGTAACAAATACCTGAGATCATCATCTATGAAGTGAAAAGTTTATAAGCCATGGCAAATCAAGACATCGTAGAGGGGATCATGCAGTAGAGCAGAACCACTCACCACATGACCAAGAACAAAGAGGCAATAATAGCAAGGAACCAGGTACTACAGCTCCTTTAAGGTCATCCCCCAATGACCTGAGAACCCCTAGGCTCCCTAGCCACCTGCCTACCCCCGGGAAGGTTCTGCCACCTCCAACTAGCATCATGCTGAGGACCAAGCCCGAATGATGAGCCTTGGGGGCTCACTCAAGATCCAGATGACAGTAGCCTCCCTCTTCCACTTTTAAACTTTGCCCTGAGATTGTATTGTGTCCTCCGCCAGTGTGATGTCACTATCTACATGTTAGCTGTTGAACAACCTTAATCCTTTATTCTTCTTGTACATTGCATAGTACAGGCTCTGAGGATCTTGTGTGGGCATTTTTGGGGGCTGCTATTCTGCCTTCCACAACTAGAAACCCATGCATGTCTGGAGGCCTCAGGCAAGCTGTTTCTCATCTTTAGGCCTAGTTTTCTATGTTGAAAGGTGGGTGATCATTATGACCCCACCATATACGGCTGCTTTGAAAGCAAAGTGTGGTGCTGGGCATCCAGGTGGATTACCCAGGCCAAGCACTGTGCATGGGGTTAACTCTTCATTCCTGGGGTATTTCTGTTGCTAGGAGCAGCAGCTCCCAGCCTCTCACTGGATGCTCCTGCCTTCCTGTGCCTTGTTTTGAAAAGCTGTGGCCCCATCCCCATGCAGTGCCCCAGGAAACAGGGTTCAGTCCGTTGCTCCTGCTCATTACAACCTCTTACTTCTTTTCACAGAGCCGCAGGAGCCCAAGATTTGGGAGTTGGGGAATGTCACTCAAGGACGCCTATTGAGTGCTGAACAAAAGCCCCTCATGAGGTCAGAGGGCCTTAGCAACCACCAGCCACTTAGTAACTGGCCAGAAGTACAGCTATTTACCCGACAGAAACTTTAGATTATCTTAAAAGTGCCCAAGTTTTGTTTTTCCAGAGAGCGGCTATCCTCATAAGCAAGCCTCACCTATCAGAATTGCTATTTCTGAAATTTCAAGAGCAAGTCTGTCCCAGCTCTGCTCTTCTTTCAGAGAGAGCCTCAGTTTCCCCCACAATGTGAGGGTCAGACAACATGGGCACCAAATTGTGTGGGAGAGTCTGTCCTGGTTTATCAATACTATTAAACATACCTGTCAATCTCAGATGTGTCCTCAGTACAGGCCCATTTTCAGGTCTCCAACTAGGAAAGCCATTGCTGTTGCCAGAGCCACTCCCACTGCTCTTTCCCTTCATTCCTGCCCCAGTTCTCAACATTCTTGAATAATTCAGCCTCAGGTTCTCAGGGACCCACTCTATGCCATGCCTGGAGCTAGGCACCGGGGGAACTGAGGCAAGTGAGACATGGTACCTGCTCTCAGGAGTTTCCAGGCCAGAGAAGAAGGTCCCTTTGGCACTCTACAGAAGCCTAAGTTTGAATCCAGAGCATTTTAATTCTCTGCTCTCTTGTGACATCCCCACAAAGCTCTTTTAGTAATGACAGCTCTCCTTAGTATTCCTGCAGCATTGCAGTTTCTGAAGCACTTCCCCATGTTACCTCACTTACCCCTGACATCTCCTGGGCTGAGGGCTGTTTCCCCCTTGTGTTGATGGAATTGGGGCTGGGGGCGCAGGGGTGAAGCATCTGAATGGCCTCACCTGCGAGATAGAGACTGTCTGCCTCTTTCACAGAACCATTCTGGGAAGGGAATGAAGCGGCACATAGAGCGTGCTGTTTAAAAAACTGCCAGTGCTGCAACTGAATACTTCTGTCCTGAGGTGTGAGTGGTCCCAGCAGGTGCATCTCCTGGTCATCTACCTGCTCGTCGGCTTCTGACCTGCCTGCAGACACCATCTAGGGACCTCTGGATCCATTCCGGAGCCCCAGGAGCACCCCTGGGTGGAACTGGCAGGTTTGCTTTGGAGCAGCAGTGTGACTTTGGGCACCTTCCAAACTCAGTCTCTTCACTTGTAAAATGGGGGTAAGAACAGGTGGTTCCAAGGATGGATGAAGCAAAATACATAGAAGCCCCTGGCAGAACTAGCCCAGCACACATGCAGGAGGAAAGGGCCTCTTCTTTTCCTTACAGAGCAGTTCCATGGGGCAAATCTGTCCAGTCTGGTTTTGCTGCTTAAGTGGCTTCCCACCCACACCCTGCCAGCACAGTGAGTCACCGCCTCCCTGAACCAGTGGCATTGAAAGAGTGTTCCCTCTCTGGCTGCAGGCAGGCCCAGAGAGCCCAAGCTGGGCCCCAGGAAGGCACAGCAAGGGGCCTTATGCAACTGCTGCATTGTTTGAAATCACTGTTACAGAAACCCAGAGCCTGGCCCAGGGAGAGATGTAGGTACGATCCTTGTCCAACCTTTGGCATCATTCAAAGCCATACTCACATTCACCATCTCCATTTGTCCAGGGCCCTAGAGAGCTGGCCCGGCCCAAGCTTCATGTCCTGCTCCCAGCAGCAAAGCCAGAGGCAAGGGGCCCCTCCAAACAGGTAAGCAAACTGAGATAAGCTTGCAGCCCAAAGCCTTAGTGTATTGGCTGCACAGTCACTTTTGGAAAGTGGAGACAGAAAAGGTGAAAAATAATACATTTTATTCTTGAAGTGAAACAATCATAAGCAGTTGTATCCAGTCCATGGGCTGGCTTTGAATTTCTAAATATGCTACTGTAGAGTAGAAAAGCAAGTTTCTGGCAGAATATTTCTTTACACACAACTTTGAACTGCCAGAGCAATGGATGCACGTGACTGAAGTAGTAAAGGGAAAGGTACTGACCTAGGAGCTGTATTCTGCATGCAGCAGTGATGATGGCCACAAATCCTATTCAGGACGGCGCCGTCGGCCCCCTCCACACTACAGCTGGTGTGTGCGCTCACACTCAGTGTGCAGACACTGCCTCCCCACCCCGAGGCTGCACCAGCCTCTCCGCTCCTCACTGCACGCACTGCTGCTCTACCACCTGGGGTGCGAGTCCTCATCTTGGGAGCTGGCAGTGGATCCAGTTGAGCTCCTGGAGACTGTGTTGGCAGGAGGGAAGGGCATAGACGCTCGCTCTGGAGCTGCTGCCTGTGTGCTATCCCTGGTTGGAGCCCTCCTGGTAAAACCCTTGCCCAGGCCAGGGAAAGAAAGACACAGACAAGAGTGGGGACAACCATGCTCCTCCTCCACTTGCACCATGATCTCTCTGGCGTGGATTTCCTACTCTTCAAAACTCTTTGGCCACTGACTACACGCACTTTGAGGTAATGCTCCTCCTCTCTATAAGCACAGGAGCTTGGGGTGCCAGGATCCTGGAGTACGCACATGAAGTCTGACGTGGTCCAGTGAAATGGGCTTGTGTAACCAGAGCCAGCATCCCTGCTGGCTGACGTCGAAGCACTGAGAACAGGTCATTCTGAAGGGGGAGGGGCTTGACACCTGAATATATGAGGGCTGTGTCTCAGATTCCACAAGATCATTTCAATAATTACCACAGGGAGGAAATTGCAATTTGGAATTATCTTTAAATTGGGATCCATTTTATTTTTGTGTTAAATGGGAGAAAAAATCAGAAGAAATAACAGAAATGTGTTATGTAGCTAATCTCGAGGAAAAAATTTCCTGGCAAGGTAAAATACTTTATGTTCCAGCATGGTCCTGATTTCTTAGTAAAGTGTTCTGACTCACTTCTGCTGTTGACTCAAGTTCTAACTTTCAGAAAGCGAAAGGTCTGACCTGCCCTTAGTGATAAGTCTGCTCCTTTCATACTCGTCTCTGCACTTTGACTGCTCTTTGCCTTGAGACTTCACAGGCTCTGTTCTCAGAAGGCTCCCTTTCCTGGGATGGAAGTGACTGTTATTATGCATTCGTTGGGGTCCTTAGGAGAATGTAATCCCATAGCAGGACGTTAGCAGCCACAGCAGGTTCTCCCTATGTGGCCTTAAGCAGGTAGTTTAACGTCTCAGAGCCAGGTGGCTCCCTGCCTGAATCTCAGCCTCACTGTGCAAGATCAGCTGCCTCCCTCCTCTGTCCTTTTCCCCGCACTGTGCTTTCTTCACCACACTGTGCCATCTGCGTACTTGTCGATCTCACCCTGGCCCCAAGAGCTCCCTGAAAGCAGGGTCTTTGCCATCCCTCTATCCTAGCACCCAGCATAATGAGGAGCAGAGGGCAGGGTTTGGGGTTGGTGGAAAAGGGAAAGGAAGGATGCAGAGTTGCAAACTCTAAGCCAAATGAGGTGTCCAGGCAAGAAGATGTCAGGTGTGAAGTGGATGGAACCTGCATACTGCTGGCCACCCAGAGCTTAGATCTATGTGATCACAGCCAGGGCCACAGTGAGGATTACATCTGTGCCTTTCAATGAAGGTTGGAGAACAGTCCCTGGTACATACTAAACACATGATTATGGTGGCCTTGTGGGGCCCTCCCCAGCAGCCAGTGTTTGACATAGAACATGCTTGTGGGGCATCTACTCCTATATAATTTATATGTGCATCCTCCTTCCCAAAACCTCATGTGTTCAGAGGCCAGGCTTGCAGATGGTGCCGGGATTACAAGGGTGCTACATCTGGCTTGGTGTTAGGAAATGGGGTCTGGGGAGAAGAGGAGGATCACTGGAGCATGCCTTGGAAGAGTCTATCTCCCGCCCTGACTCTACCCTTCATGCCCTGCTTCCTGTCCACCATGAGGTGAGCAGCTTTCCTACACCAAGACCCTTCCTCCATGCATGAACTAAAACATCTATAGCATAAGCCAAAATAAGCCTTTCCTTTACGTTATAGGTATTGGGTATTTTGTTCCAGTGCTGAGGAAAGTGACAGATCTGTAGCTGCTGCCACCAATCTATAAGCAGTGGCATGATCCTACTGAGTCCCGGGTACTACAGTACAGCCATGAGCCTGACCACTCAGGGTGTGGCTACCCAACATCCATAGCCTTCCAGGCCTCAGAAGATGAGTGACAGCTGCATCAGGGCAGTACCCAGAGCACTAGGGACCCTGGACCTGCATCTTATGCCCAGGGCACACATTGGAGACCCAACACCAGACTCCTCATCCAGTGTTCTCTCCAGCTGCCTCAGAAGTGATTGCCACATTGAGAGGGCACTAGGCTGGCAAGCTTCCTGCCAGGAGGCCCAGTGGTTGTTTTTTGGAACACAGGAAATGTATTCATCAAATGCCCAAACTGACCATTTTTCCCCAGGGGAAATTCTTTCCTCTTTGACATAAGATAATTTTGCCTTACAGGAAAGGCAGCTTTTCTGGGAGAAAGCTTGAGAAGTTCATGCCGGAAGTGTCCCTAGGGACAAAGCTCAGAAGTTTCATGGAACATGTGCTTGGGAACAGGATCCTGCTTCCCTACCAGCCATGTGGCCTCAGACCACACTCATTGTCTCTCTCTGGCCTGCGTTCTCCTCATAGGATTTGTATGCTAAGTGGAGACAGGGGACAAAATGATGGGGGGTGATTTGGGCAATGTCAGCCTCCATGTTCTTGATGTTGATTTGGTAGGGAATAGTGCGGCTCTGGACCAGTCAGTTCCTGTCTCTAAGACAGCCCTCTGCCCCATCGGTGGTGGTGGAAGCTCTGGAATCTGGAAGACAAAGGCGTCTCATACAACCTGCACCACAGAGGATGGCCTGAGTATGCCTGAAAGGACTCACAGGCTCTTCATAGTGTGGAAACTGAGGCCAAGAAAAGGAGAGGATGAGCCCACTTCCATACCAAAGCTGCTGACACCCAGCCACTACTCTTCCTCTCATCTGCCCACCCTGGGCCCTCTGTGCCCACATTTGCTCTCCTGATGCCCACACAGTCACTAGCCTAGCCAAAGAAGTGTGCAAAAGCATAGGGGTATCTTGTGTCTCAGTTCACAGCTGCCAGTGCACTCCATCTCTGCAGCAAGTCAACGTTCCACCTCGGAGTTGGCTATGTAGCAGATGGCGCAGCAGAACTGAGTCTTGGAGGCTGTTTCTGACTTGGAGAAGCCATGGTGCCAGTGCATGGTGATGCTGCTGCAGGCAGCAGGTCTGGTATCCACCGCATGGCTTCAGGAGGCCCACAGCTGGGTGCAGATCCTCGCTCGTCACCACTGGCAGTGCACCCTGACTATGTGTCTTCCTCTAGGAGCCTTGGTTTTTCTGACTATGAAGTCAACAGATCTCACATCACCTGTTTGGTAGCAGGTGGGCCTCTGTAAGGGAGACACAAACATGATGGTAAGACTTTAGGAGCTTATTTCTACCACTGGAGAGGGGAAAGGACAGGACAGTCTGGAACT
Organism: Dinomys branickii; assembly: GCA_004027595.1. NCBI lineage: Eukaryota > Metazoa > Chordata > Mammalia > Rodentia > Dinomyidae > Dinomys > Dinomys branickii. The sequence goes on along the minus strand of PVLD010000147.1, from coordinate 208,945 downwards.
CAGAAGATAGAAAAGGCCATGAAATCCCCAGTGGGTTGGAGTTGTTCTGGGTGCAGACCCCTTGCCTCCACACCCTCTGCCATAGCAGCTGTGTGACCCCAACTGGGTGCAGAGCTGGTAGTGGGAGCAGGGCCAGGCAAGGTCATTTGAAGAGCCTCAGAGCTGTCCACTTCCCCCATCTGAATTGTCAGCCCTCTAGAGAGTGGTCAGTGGCAAGAATTGCCCAGGACAAGAGAGGTGGGCTGAGGTGGGAAGCAGAGACTCACTGGCACCAGTTGGGCAAGAAAACTGAAGGCAGGGAGGAAAATGATGCATCTCAGCCTGTCTCCCTCCTTTTCTTGCCCCTGGCTGAGTCTAGTTTGTGGGAGCTTATCAGACACTAAACCCCTCTCTGGGACCAGCTGAGGGGAGGGGGTGTGCAGGTGTTGAGAATAGGAGAATCCCACACAGGACACTGCACAAGCTGGTCCAGCAGTGCCGAAGCCATGTGTGCCAACAGGCTTTCCTGCATGCTGTGCTTCCTGTGGACAATAGGACAAGTAAGATGCAGCATGCAGAGGGAGAAATGAAACTACCCCTATTTGCAGGTGACTTGATTGTGAACAAATCCCAACCAATCTGCAAATAAATACAAAAAGAGGAAATCTTGCAGAACTATTTAGTTCAAGATACAATATAGGCATATAAAAATCTATTGTATTTCTATATTTTAGCCTTGGATATATGGGTACCAAGATTAAAAATACAATGCTACTTATACTACTCAGAACAATGAAATAGTTAGGCGTAAGTTTAACAAAATATGTATAGGATTTGTATGCTAAAAACTATAAAGCACCAAGCCAAGTATGGTGGCCTGTAGCTGTAATTCCAGCAGTCCTGGAGGGAGCAGTAGGACCATTACAAGTTTGAGCCCTGTCTCAGCAATTTAACTACCTAGTAAGACCCCATCTCAAACTAAAAAAGGGCTGGGGAAATAGTTCAATGCCAAGGCCATGGTTTCAATCCTCAGTACCAAAAGTGGATAAAACACTAATGAAAGAAGTCAAATAGCTAAAGAAGTGAGGAGACATAGGACTGGACTCAGGAAGGGAAGACTCAGAACAGTAAACATGTCAGCTCTTTCGATTTCTATCAAAATTCCACCAGAATATCTGTATTCGTAGAAAGGATTATTCTAAAATGTATATTGGAAGTCAAAAGTTAGAATGTTAAAATAATTTTGAAAATAAATAAAGAAAGTGAGAATAATCAGTCTGTTGGATTTTAAGATTCATTATATAGAAACCAAGAATGTGGGAGAGTGACAGAGCAGTGATACCAGGTTTGTAGGGATGGTGATGGAGGAGATGACCAGAGACTGAGCCACACGAATGCACTGAAATGCAATTCAGGGAGAAAGGATGCCAGCCTGTCCAGCGGGTGCTGCAGCACTGGGACATCTGTAGACAAATCATAGTATCAGTACTCCAAGCGAGGTCTAAGTCTCACACTTTACATGAATGCTAACTCAGAGTAGACTACGGGCTTCCACACAGGCGTCTGAGAAAAAGAAAGGCAAGAGTAAACTCTTCAGCTGCTAGGCCTAAGCACAGAGTTCTTGAGCTTGACAGGAAAAGCATGAGCCATAAAAGCAAAATGAATATTGGAAAGATAAATTGAACTTCACCCAAATTAAAGTCTTGTGCTCTATCCCTATACTTTGAAAAGAGAACTCTTAAGAGGATGAAAAAGAAAGGTATAGATGGGAAAAAGTATTTGCAAACTATAAAATCTGACAAAGTGCTGGTATCTGGCAAATAAGAACTATCAAACTTCAACAGAAAAAAAATCAAACAATTCAATTAGAAAATGAGCAAAAGACATGAAGAAACATTTCTCTACAGAGGATTTATATATGGCAAATAAGTGTATGAAAAGATGCTCAACATCTTGAGCCAATAGGGAAATGCAAATAGATACCACAGTGCAGGCAGCTACCCGGATGAGCAAAGGGCCAAGACAGAGAGTAAGGGCAGCCCCTCGTGGTGACAAGGGTGTGGAGGAATGAGGTGACTCACAGACGCTGCTGACAGGAATGTAAAGTGGCACACCTACTCTGAAAAACAAGCTAGCAGGGGTGTGTGTCTGTGTCTGTGTCTGTGTCTGTGTCTGTGTGCACGTGCGTGTGTGTGTGTGTGTGTGTGTGTGTGTGTGTGGTACTGAGGGCTGAACCTGGGGCTTTGCTACTGAACTATGTTCCCACCCTGGTAAATGATTTTTCATTTTAACACAAGGTCTCACCAAGTTGCCCATGCTGGACAGGAACATGCCCTCCTCCCACCTTCACCTCCCAGGTTCCTGGAGTAACAGGTGTTTGCCACCATGCCCTGCTCTATGAACAAATGTTCAAACAAATTGTGTCACACCTGTGCACGAAACACTACTCAACAATCAAAAGAAATGAACTATTCATGTACACAACAATCTGGATGAGTCTTCAGAGAATTGTGCTAATTTAAAAGAAAAAGATCCCCAAAAGGTCACATATTGCCTGGTTCCACGTTGAAAGAACAATGTTACAAATAACAGAAAGCAAGTTACCAGTTGCCAGGATGAGGGGACAGAGGGAAGCCTTGGGGGATAGTTTTGTATTTTGATTGTGGTGATGATTACATAGCTGCACACATACAAATGAATATAAAACTGATCAAATCTGAGTAAGCACTCATAATGGTCTAATGCAGCATGCCTGACTTGAATAGTACATTGTAGTTGTACAAACTATGGTTGTGTTAGTTTTGGGAATAGTAGATGAAAATGCGCCAGCCTCCCTGTACATTTCTTTGCAATTTTCTCTGAATTGATAATTATTTAAAACAAAAAATAAACGAATGGATGTGTGAGTGGGTTTACAGGTAAATCAATTTCTGGACCAACCAAGATGATAGATGGATAGATAGGTAGATAGATAGATACGGATATTAGATGACAGATAATAAATAGACTGATAAAAGGAGCCTCAGAGAGAGACATAGAGTCCAGCTGGCTTCTGCTGCTGTTTCTGAGACCCTTTAAGAACAAAAGTACTTGTGCATATTACATTGCAGTTACCCCTAGCAAAAATCCTGATGGATAGATGTTCTTTCTGTGGTACAGATAGAGGAACAGAGGCTTAGGAACGTTTATGTCACCTGCCTAAGGAAAGGCCTGCTGCTCTCCACACCTGGGACCATTCCACCATATCCCTCTGCCCACAGGCCACATCAGCCACAGGCTGGAAGGCCCCATCTCGACCCTTGCCAGAGAGAGAACCTACTCCCCTGAGACAAGGCTGGGGGCTGGGGGCTAGGAGAGGGGAAGGACAGGGCTGGGGGCTGTGTGACTGGCTCAGCCCTCAGGAGGCCTCGCTGCCTCTCCCCCACCTCTATCCCCACCCAGTGCAGCACCTAGTAACACTCCTGCCCCTTCTTGCCCTGAGTCCCCATAGGATCACCCAGCCCTAACAGTGCCAACTGGCCCCTTTTCCAGAGTTCTGCATTGTCAGCCAGTCCCAGGACCAGCCCTGTGCATCCCGTTCCCACTGTGCCGAGGAGTACAAGCTCCTTGTTTCTCACCATTAGTTTCAACCTCCCTTCCTAAAAAATGTCCTCTGAGCTACTGCTGAGTCACCTGGCCTAACTTTCCAGTGAGCAGAAGACTGAGACCCGGAGAGAAACAACTTCACAGTCAGGAATGCAACTCAGAGGTTCTGTCTCTGCAAGCCTGTGGGCCTCCTTTTGTTTGGAAAAAGATGAGTAACCCCAGAGCTGAGTCAGGGAAGGCACAGACAGAGAGACCAGCCGTAGGCATCTCTTTCCTCCCTCCAAAATGTCCCAGACCTCTTGCCTCCCTGAAGTTTGGCTTCTCACCCAGGCACTTTGGGACTAACCAGATTGTTTCCAAACACATTGCATAATTGCTCACATACTTATTTAATGCCATCTCTTGAATATTAAACAACCAATAATATGAAATAGGAACACGAGCATCTAGGCAGCAGATTTAGGCAGGCATGGTAGAGAAGGAGATCAAAGAGAGCTGCCTGTCAGCCATGGGGAAGACCTGGCCACAGCTCTAGGTCTGAGGCATGAGAGGTGAGTGGTGACAGCCCAGGAGGGCACAAGAAAGGCTGCTGGCCCTGTGGGTAACCCTCCAGACTTAGAAGGATCCAACTTGAGGTTCTATATTGGTCAGCGTTTCATCTTTGGGATGAAATATCTGACATACACAACTTAAAGGAGAGGTGTATTTGGTTCACAGCTTCAGAGGGTATATTGCCTGGTCAGCTGGCTCCAAGGCAAGAATATCATGGCCACAGGAAGTAATAGAGCAAAGTCGCTCATGTCATGACGGAGGAAGGTGTGCTGTCCTCTAACGGCGATGTTTGCATGTAGCTCATACAGACCCTCTGCATACTTTAAATTCTTTTTAGATTATCAATACTACTGAATACAATGTAATTCTACATAAATGTTATATACCACATTGTTATGGAACAAGAAAAATTCTGTCCATTGCAAATGCAGTAGTTGAGCAGATTTTTGATCCCTGAGTGGTGGAATCTGTCCACTCAGAACCTGTGGGTGTGGGGAGCTGAATATAGTTCCATCTCGTGGTGGCACTGGGGTTACAAAGGTTTGCAAAAAATAAAAAACTTAAATGAATGAGAGATTTAAAAGTACTTGAGGATTCTTAAACAGCTTATCCTCTCTTGGAATTCAAATTCGCCCCTGCAATCCTGTTTTGCTGAGTGATAACCAAGGAAACACAGCTTTGTCCATGGCCAGACTTCGCTGAGTCTGAAACAAAAAGGGTGAGCAAGGAAGCAGAGCCAGTAGTACCAGGTCCTGAGGAGGGGCTCTGGGTTTGGGGTCATAGTGACTCCCCAGTGCAGATGTGATCTCTCTGTAGGAGCCTGAGGAAGTCCCTTATCTGATCGCAGTCTCACTGTTTTTTATTTTTTATTATTATTTTAAAAGTAAAAGAATGAAAACATTAGCAAACAGATGCAAAGTAGCCCAAGAACAGTACAAAAACTGAATTACAGATAAGGTGACAGGGAATTAACAATGGTTGTTGTATTACATATTGATAACTTCAAAGTGTATGTCCAGGATAACACATATAGACATACAAGATTGATCAAACAACTAATCATTGACTGTTCCTTACAATAAAGCATCATGAGACAATAGTGCAATCATGTCAGCCATCCTGCATATACATACATACATACATAGCTATCCCTTTCTTCCCTTTCTCCTTTCCCTCATCCTAGTTGCTCTTTACTTTTGAGCAATTTCCTTTCTTTTTTTTTTTCTGGTACCAGGGATCGAACTCAGGACCTTGCGCTTGCCAGGCAAGCGCTTATGCCACTGAGCTATACCCCCAGCCCCTAGCAATTTCCTTTCATACCTCCTAATTTATATTCCCACTTTCAGGTTCTTACACTAATGATACAATATGCTGTTTGCACATCCACATCTGATTTATTTCACTTATGAGTATGGTCTCTAATTGTGACTATTTGCATATAAAAGCCTCAAGTTTGTCTTTCTTTATAGCTGAGTAATATTCCATTATGTAAAAATGCCTCAGTTTTTTTATCCAGTCCTCTGTGGATGGACATTTGGGTTGCTTCCATGATTTAGCTATTATAAATTGCACTGCTATAAATATGGGTGCACATATATCACAGTGATATGATGTTTTCAGATCTTCTGGGAAAATACCCAGAAGAGGAATAGCTGGGTTGAATGGGACCTCTAGACCTAGTTTGTTGAGGAATCTCCAAACTGATCTCCATAGTGGTTTCACCAGTCTGCATTCTCACCAGCAGTGCAAACGAGTTCCTATTTCTCCACAGCCTTGCCAGCATTTGTTATTGGATGATTTCTTAGTGCTGGCCAATCTTACTGGGGTGAGATGAAATCTTAATGTTGTTTTTATTTGCATTTCTCAAATGACTAAAGATGTAGAACATTTTCTCGTATATTTATTTGCCATTTGTATTTCTTTATCTGAGAAGTATGTATTCATCTCAGATGCCCATTTCTGGATTGTGTCTTTGAATTTGGACAGGTTCATGCTTTTTAATTCTTTGTATGTTCTGGATAGAAGACCTTTGCCTGAGGGATAGCCAGCTAGGATTGTTTCCCAATTTGTGGGTTTCCTTTTTTACTCTACTGGTGATTTCTTTAGATTTACAAAAACTTTTCAGTAAGATGATGTCACAGTTATTCATTCTTTGAAGTGTTTCCCTTGCAGTTTGATTTTTGTTCATTAACTCTCTGCCTATTCCTATGTCTTCAAGATTTTTACCTACCTTCTCTTCCGATGGATTTAGTGTTTCTATTTTAATATTGAGATCTGTGATCCATTTTGACTTGAGTTTGGTGCATGGTGATAGGCTTGGGTCTATTTTCAGTCTTTGGCAAAAGGCAAGCCAATTTTTCCAGCACCATTTATTAAAAAGGCTATCTTTCTTCCAGTGAGCTTGATTGGCCCCTTTCTTGAATATTAGATGGCTGAATGTGGCTGCATCTTCCAGTCTGTTCCATTGATCCTCAGGTCTGTTTTTTAGCCAATACCAGGTTGATTTTATTACAGTAGCTTTGTGGTATAATTTCAGGTCAGGGATTGTGATTCCACCTGACTTGTCCTTGTTGCCCAGAATTGCTTTTCCTATTCTGGGTCTCTTCTGGTACCAGATGAATTTGAGGAATATTTTCCCTAGATCTGTGAGATATGCTAATGGTAGTTTAATGGGAATTGCATTGAATCTGTACAACAATTTTGGTAGTATGGCCATTTTCACAATGTTGGTTCTTCCTAACCATGAGCAGGGAATGTTCTTCCATTCATTGAAATCCTCTTCAATTTCTTTTTTCAGAGTACTATAGTTTTCATTGAATAGAACTTTTACCTCTTTTGTTAGATTGATTCCTAAATATTTCAGTTTCTTGGATGCTATTGTAAAAGGTATGGTTTCCTTCATTTCTCTCTCAGTCTGTTTGTTGTTTGTGTATAGGAATGCTACTGATTTTTGGGTGTTGACTTTGTATCCAGCTACTCTGCTGAATTTGTCAATTAATTCCAGGAGTCTTCTTGTGGAGTTTTTGGGGTCTTCCATGTAAAGTATCATGTCATCTGCAAATAGTGATAGTTTTACTTCTTCCTTTCCTATCCTTATTCTTTTATTTCTCTCTCTTGTCTAATTGCTCTGGCTAGTGCTTCCAGAACTATGTTGAATAGTAGTGGTGACAGTGGACATCCTTGTCTTATTCCTGACTTTAAAGTGAAAGCTTTCAGTTTTTGTCCATTTAGTATGATGTTGGCTGTTGGTTTGTCATAGATGGCCTTGTTCAGATTGAGGTAGAGGCCATCTACTCCTGTTTTTTCTAGGGTTTTTAACATGAATGCATATTGGACTTTATCAAAAGCTTTTTCTGCATCTATTGAGATGATCATGTGGTTTTTGTCTTTGGCTGTATTGATATGCTGTATTACATTAATTGATTTGTGAATATTGAATGATCTCTACATTCCTGGAATAAATCCAACCGGGTCATGGTGTATAATTTTCCTTATGATTTGCTGCATTCTGTTTGCTAGAATTTTATTGAGTATCTTTGCATCTATGTTCATTAGGGAGATTGGTCTATAGTTCTCTTTCTTGGTTGGGTCCTTCTCTGGTTTTGGTATCAGTATAACACTTGCCTCCAGAAATGAGTTAGGGAGAGTTGCTTCCTTTTCAGTATCATGGAAGAGTTTGAGGAGTGTTGGCATTAAATCTTCCCTAAATATTTTATGAAATTCTGCTGTGAATCCATCAGGGCCTGAGCTTTTCTTTGTTGGTAAGTTTTTAATGACTTTTTAAATTTCATTACTTGATACTGGGTTGTTCAGTATTTTTATATCTTCCTGGTTCAACTTTGGTAATTTGTACATTTCTAGGAATCTGTCCATTTCTTCTGAGTTTTCTATCCTATTGGTGTAAAGATTCTTAAAGTAGGTATTAATGATCTTTTGAATTTCTGTAGGATCTGTAGTGATTTCATCCTTTTCATTCCTTATTGCATGAATTTGAGTTCTTTCCTTTCTTTTTTTGGTAAGGTTAGCTGGGAGTTTATCAATTTTATTTATTCTTTCAAAGAAGCAACTCTTTGATTCACTTATTTTTTGTAGAGTTTTCTTCATCTCAGTTGCATTAATTTCTGCCCTAAGCTTTATAATCTCCTCCCTTCTTTGGGCTTTGGGCTTGACTTGTTCTTCTTTTTCTAAAAGTTTGAGGTGCAGCATTAGGCTATTTATTTGCTCTCTTTCTGTTTTCTTTATGTGTGAGTTCATCACTGTAAATTTCCCTCTGAGGACGGCTTTCATTGCATCCCACAGATTCCTATAAGTTGTATTTGCATTTTCATTTGTTTGTAGGTATTTTTTTAATTTCTTCTTTAATTTAGTCTGTGACCCATTGGTAATTCAGGAGGTTGTTGTCTAATTTCCAAGTGTTTATGGAGTTTTTCAAATTCCCTTTGTCGTTAATTTCCAATTTCACTGCACTGTGGTCAGATAATATGCATGGGATAATTTCAATTCTTTTGCATTTAGGTAGGTATGCTCTATGGTCTAGAATGTGGTCTATTTTAGAGAAAGTCCTATGTGCAGCTGAGAAAAATGTGGATTCTGATGTTGTGCATTGGAACACTCTGTATACATCTACTAAGTCCATTTGTTCACACATTTGGTTCAGGTCTGTTATATCTTTTCTGAGATTTAGTCCAGTTGACCTGTCTCTTTGCGTCAAAGGGGTGTTTAGGTCCCCTATTACAATAGTGTTATTAATTTTTGGTATTTTTATATCCATTAAAATTTGCCTTATATAGTTTGGTGCTCCAGTATTTGGTGCATACATGTTTAGGATTGTTATCTCTTCCTCTTGCAGCTTTCCCCTAACTAGTATACAGTGGCCTTCTTTGTCTCTTTTGATTGTTTTCTGTTTGCGGTTTATATTGTCTGCAAACATAATAGCTACCCCTGCTTTCCTCTGGGAATCTGTTGCATGGAGAATTGTTTTCCATCCTTTGACTTTCAGTGTGTGGATTTCCTTTTGAGTAAAATGTGTTTCCTGTATAAGCATATTGTGAGATTTTGTCTCTTAATCCACTCTGCCAGTCTGTTTCTTTTGACTGGTGAATTGAGGCCGTTTACATTAATGATTATAACTATTATAAGATGGCTTATTCTTGTCATGCTGTTTACTTGCTGTTGCTTTCCTACTTTTGCTGTTTAATTGCGTGTTCTACTTAAGGGTTCCTTTCTATTGTTGTTCTTGAGATTGTGGTCTCTTTTTTCTCTGTCTAGAATATCTTTTAGTACTTTTGTAATGTTGGTTTGGCACTCATGAAGCTCTTCAGTTGTTCTTTGTCATGGAAATACTTTATTTCTCCATTGAATTTGAAGGATAGTTTTGCATGATACATCAGTCTGGGTTGGAAGCTGTTTTGTCTCAGAATCTGTAATACCTTGCTCCAAGCTCTTCTTGATTTCATGGTTTCTGTTGAGAAGTCTGATGTGATTCTGATGGGCTTTCCTTTATAGGTGATCTGTTTCTTTTCTCTAGCAGCTTTTAATATTGTGTTTTTTTTGCTGGATATCTGGGACCTCGACTATTATATGTCTGGGTGTGGTTTTATTTGGGTTGTGGCTCATCAGATTTCTATGTGCTTCATTCATTTGCACATCAGTATCTTTTGCCATGTTTGGGAAATTTTCTGCTATTATTTCTGCAAATATTCTTTTTATGTCATTTGTGTTGCCTCCTACTCTTTCATTGATTCCTATTACTCAGACATTATTTCTCTTTGCTTCTTCTTGCAGCTGTTGGGTTGATTTTTTTTGGTTCCTTGATGACTTTAAGAGATCCTTCCTTTCACAATTGTTAGCTGTCATGCTGTCTTCAAGATCTGAAATTCTATCTTCAGCTTCATTCAAGCAGTTTTACAAGCTTCCAATGGAAGTTTTCATATCCTGGAAATCTCTTTGGGTCTGTTTCATGTGTTCTAATTCATCCCTAAATTGCTCATGTAATATTTCCATTTGTTGCCTTTGATCTTCTATTCTTTTATCTGTTTCTTCTCTGTATGTGTGAAACATTTCTTCCATTATTATTTTCATTTTGTTTTTTGCCTGAGAGATTATTTCAGATTTAATCTCTTCTATGCCCTTATGGAGTTGTTTCTTTACTTCAGATGTGATCATTTCAGAAATTTTAGGTATGTGGCTTCCTAGTTGTCCTATGTATTTGTCTCCTGTACTTGTTCTGGGTGGAATGTGTTCTGAGACTGCATTTTGCTCCTATGTCTTGTCATTTTGAATGTCAGATGACAAATGCTGAGCTACACACTACCCAGGCAGCTCAAAAAGGACTCTAGGGACCCTAGTTTATCTGGATATCAACTAATCCCAATGCAGTAGCAGACCGTAGACCACTGGGCCCCGGGACCCCAGGCATTTGCTGGAGTGCACAGCTCAGACCACACCTGCAATGGTGGGGGAGTGCTGGGCTTCAGTACCAGGGTCTCCAGTCCATGGATGGGAAGCATGTGGGCCTCAGCCTTGAAGCCAATGGTGGTTAGGCTGGGGCCGCTGATTTGGGATCCTCAGGTAGCTGGTCAGGGGAGAGCAGGCCTCACCTCCCAACCCCGAGGACCTCGGAGCCTGAGGCTATTTCCACACTGCAGGTCTCAACCATCAGCAGGGACGGGCCCTCCCAGTCCGAGCTCCTTCCTAACTCTATGGCATGGAGCAGAGCCCAGGCGCAGGCCTTACCGGAGGAGAAGAGTTCCACTAAAATGCTGCCCTGCTCAGGTGGCACCACAGGCCGGCCTCCTCGCTGGCGGTCACTGTATTTTCTTTAAAATAGGAACTGAGAGCTTCTGTCTAAGGACACTGGAAGGGTTAGGGAGGGGAGAGAAAGTGCAGTCCCCAACATGCAAACTGGAGCTGCTATGGTGTCTGCTCTCCCAGGCTCCCTTCAGCCTCTGCTCAGCACTTACACTGGCAGGAAACCCACTCCAGGTCTCTGCCCACACTGAGCATTCCTGCAGGAGGGCAGGAGGTATACGGAGACCTAGAGCCCATCATCCCCACTGGGCTAGGGTCAGTTGTGGATCCCACTTCTAGCCAACTCCCTATACCTCTCCCTTCCCAATCCTTGGGAATCTGGGGACACAAAACAAGTTCCCATCCCAATTACTAGAGATTCCTCCGATTGCTTGAACAGAGAGCCAGCAACCCACATTCCCACTCTGAAGCCAGCTCTAGGGCCCATGAAGCTCCATAACGTGGTCAGGGTATACTCCAGAGGCACAAGCATTTCTAGGTGCTGGCATAGTATCCTGATGCTGCCAAACTCAGTCAGTCTCCATTATCCTAGCCGAATCTTACTGCTTTCTAGCCTTAGTGTAATTGTGGTGAAGTAGAAGGTGGTTCCGCTCTCACAAATGAAAAGTAACTATAAAGGACCTTGAGGAGGGGCTCAGCAAGAAGTCCTCAGTCCCCCACCCTCCCACCTCAGTTCTGGCCAGGTCTGTCTGGCACTTGTAAACACCTTCCTGAAACCCAGCATCTTGGGCAAAGGGAGCCACCCACTGCCTACCAACACTTCTGTGAAGCTGTTGGACCCAGCACTCATGTGTGACTGAGCTGCCCCAACTCCAGGCACCCAAGCCCCATCAGCATGATTGAGGCAAGAGCTTCATAACTGGGCCTACCTCCCCCGGCCACCAGCAAAGGCCATGTTGAAGGCAGGACCCAGGGCTGGGCCAGTTACTGGGCACAAGTCCTGGCTGGAGTCCTGGCCAAGAGGCAGTAGGGAGGTGGCAAACTGGGGACACTTATGTTCCTAAAAAGGAGCCACAGTAGGAAGAGACACTTAGCTGTCACACCTGGCCACTGACATGGGTAGCACTCAGATCTAGCTCCCTCTACAGCTCTTATAGTGGGTTAATATCCGACCTCCAGCCTGGAAGGTGCTGTTGGTGCCTTTTGCTGTCTCTGGGAGGTGCTGCGCCAGGATCAGGCTGAAGCAGGAAAACCCATGCCAATTGGAGTAGGCAGTGATGTGGTAGAGAAAGTGCAAAGTGTGAGTTCAAATCTGGCTCTGTGATGTCACCAGGAAGAGATATTCTCCCCTCTGGGGCCCTCACGAGCTCATCTGCAGAGCAGTCCAGGATGGTACTGAGTCCGGGCTGTGGTGAGAACCAAAGGCAGTCCTAGGCCACCCCAGTACCACCAGCTGACTATGTGTCAGTGCCCCCTGCTGGGCCCCTGGAGAGCCACAGGTCACCTAGGCCGGGTATCTGGCCCCAGCTCCAGGAGCAAAATCCTCCAGGCCTTGTATGTTTGGTGGAGCATTGACAGCTGTAGCAGGAAATGCTCTGTGCTTGGACTTGATCACTAGATGGAGACACCAGGGGACTGGGTGCAGTGTCCCCTGAGTCCGGGCTCTATGACTTACCCACACACAGCACCTACTGGGGGATGCTCAACTCTAAGAGGCAGGAGTGGGTGGTCTCCTGGGTAGTGCCCTGCCCTACCTGGGCTGTCTGGGTTGAAGGTTGCTCTTTGCAATTCATGGGATGTCAGGAAAGCACCTGGCTTCTCTCCTTGTCAAAAGTCAGAAAACTGAAGGATCTTGTTTAAAAGGATCAACGACTGCCCAGAAGCCCCACCCAACACTAGATGCTTTCCCTGGACCCTTGACTGGTCACTTCTTGATACCCTTCTACCTAACTACCAGAGCAGAACTGCTGCCGATCCACACACTTCCTGCTCAGGCATTCTGTGTACAGACAAGCCCACTGTTCCTAACTCGGGCTGGATTCTTACTCTAGCACACACTAACTGCGTGAGGGTTCTAATGTCCTGGGCAACAGAATAGGCAGCCCTGCTCATGTTTCATTTCTCCTCGTGCAAACCATGTTACCTGCACCTCCTGGGTGTCCACCCCACCCTTCTTGCTCCCACAGCTCTTCCAATACAACTCTGTGGTGGTATTTCCTATGGTGCTGTGCTTGCCCACATAATCATGTCTCTTCCACTGGACTCTAAGCTGTTCAGGAGGTGTGGGGCCATGGCAAGAGCTGGCCTTTAGCCTCAGAGAGGTCCGTCTTGGAATCTGTGCCTCACTCCTCTTGGCTGAGTGATCCACAGGAAGTGGTCTAATGTCTCTGAGCACATGGGTGAATGCCAGTGTTTCAGTCTCACCCCCATAACCCTCACCCTTCACATACCACAGGTGCAGGGAAAGGAAATGCAGGGAGGCTTCTGGGACATGGCGTGACCTCGTGAGATGGTGAGGCAGGGACTTCAGTACCAGAAGTTTGTCCCAAGCATTGAAGACTTGAGGGTAGAGACGAACAATAGTAAAAACACAGCCCGTCAGAGAACACTCATCGTAAACTGAGTGCTGAGATGGAGGTGCGGATAGGACCTCACACCATGGAGCCACATGTGACCACTTGGAGCCCCGAATGTCAGGAATCTCTCTGTGCTAGGACTGGCTTCATTCCATGGGAAAGAGTGCTGCGGCCTCTGACTTCAAAGACAAGGTTGAGATCGGTTAACTAACCATTCCCATGGTTCAAGGAGGGATGTTCTACTCCCTGTCAAGGAGATCTTGTTGTGATTAGCAAAATACCAGTTCACACAAGAGTGAAAAAAAAAAGCCAGGGGCAAGCTTCTTACACCTGCACTATTTAAACAATTGCAAAGAAGGAGAGCATGCAGCTGGGGAACTTGCTCATGTGGAAAATGCTTCTTCCCTGGGGATATTGAAGATAGGACAGTTTGCTCCACAGGAAACAATGAGTGTTTTCTTCCTGTTGTCAATAAATGAAGGAAAAATGATCAGGCACATTACAAGGAAATAGCAGCAGTGTCATGGGACAAACAAGATGGGGGAGGCTCTGTCACCTTTCTCCCCATAGTCCAGAACAGCTTCCTGGAGGAGGGGAGATGCTGGCAGTGTGGCCCAGGTCCTCCCTTATCCTCTCCTGGCCTGACCTCTCCTCCCACCAGCCACCAGCCACTCACACCCATGTGGCCTTTCGGTGGGCCAGGCCGGCCTTTCCCCGTCTTCCCTGGCCACTCTTCACCAGCCAGCTGTACAGGGAGTGCTCAGAATAAAAGCACTTCCAGGTAATCAGGCCTGTAAGCCAGGGTGCTGCAGATAGGATCAAGGGCCTCACACTAGGTGGATGTGACCCAACAGGAAGCCCAGTGCACAGAGGCTGGTCTGCTGCCCACGCTGCCGTGCCGCCCCAGTGCTGTGGAGGCAACCCCATGCCCCTGGCTCCTAGCCAGCCTCCCTGCCCCAGCCTGCCCCTTGATGGCTGGTCCCAAGGCTGGAAAGGAAGGCTAGAAGCAAGACACAGATGTTGTGGCTCCCTCTGTGGTATGCCCACTCCCACAGGGTGGGTGTCTTGCAGGGTGTGGCAGTGGCACAGAGCTCTGCAAGAGCCACTGCTGGACCTAAGAGGTCAGAGTGGAGGCTTGTATATATAGCCTGGAGTCCAGAGGGAGCAACAGAGGATTTGCCACCATCTCTTGACAGATATGAGAGCCTGGGTTCATGGGCAGGCCAATCCGCTCTGAGCATGTGTCTCCACTGAAAGCACATAGCTGTGGTAGACACTGCCAGTGCCAGGGATAGACCTCTGAGGCTCTGAGTCCTGGGCCAGGTGGGGGAGGCTGGCCAGATGAGCCTGTGGATCCTGACAAGGAGGCCCTGGAAGGACAGTCCTGGGCTCCCCAGCTCTAGAACTTCTGCCCCTCCAGAGGGCTGCAGGAAAATGGGCAGTGGATCAGGTGGCCAGATTCACATCCTGCTGCCTCTGTGTTGCTTTGGACATTTTCCTCAGTCTCTCTGTGCCTGTTTCCTCCCATACGTTGAAGTGGTGTAACAGTGCAGATGTTGTAAGGTCTTTGTGAATCCCAGATGAGATAACAGGTGTGGTCCTTCAGCACTGTTCAGTGCTGGTGGGTGTCAGCTCTGAGCATCTGCTATTCCCTGAGTAGGGGACCAGGATACAGAGACAGTACATTCCCCTCAAGGCTGCTTACCTATCCCTAGTGCAGCTACACAGGAGATGGCCTAGGACATGGGCACGGGCTCTGTGTTTGAATTTTCTTTCTGCATACTTAGCAGCAGTAAACCTTAGGCAAGTCCTCACCTTCCCACCCCATTTCATCTCAAGTGAAATGGAGACGATAATAGGACATGTCTCATAAGCTGCTTGGAAGGAAGAAGATATGCCGCACACGTAATGAGCTTGTCCTGCACCTTGCATTTAAATTGAGCAACTGTCAACACCAAGTGCACTGGCACCATCCACCTTGTCATTGCCATTACTACTTGCCCATCTCACTACTAGGAAAAGGAGATGTGGGAGGGCAGAGGATTGCCAGTGGTCACACAGTGAGTCAGAAGGCAGGCAGGCCCCCATGCGACCAGGCCAGCTTTCCCACTGCCCTTGCCACCTCACTGACCCTCCCTGGTCTACTCAGCTATTACAGACAGCTGTATACCTGCCAAGTGCTTGGAGTGATCCCTGAAAGGGGTCCCTCTGGACATCTAGGAACTTGTCATCCACTGGCCTCATTGGGGAAGTTGACATCCCCATGTGGCTAGACCAGCAGAGAGCTCAGATGGGGACTATCTGGTCCCCATGATTTCCACAGCACACCACTAAAACCCTCCACTGGCCCGACTATGCCCAAAGACCTTGGCCAGAGACAGTCCCCAAAGAGGCAGGATGGAACTCTTGGGGACAGATCTCTGGGCACTGCAGGCTCTTTGCACCTGAAGGGGCTCTTTGGGAAGGGAAGAATGGAAATGCCCATTTACATCAAGCTTCCTGGGGCAAGAAGCAGGCCTGGGGTCTTCTGTTAACAGGTAAGATCCACCTTGCTGCCCTGATTCTGCCTCTTCCACCCTGAGGCCTTCAACAGTTCCCATCAATGGCAGGCTGACTGGACCAGGCAGGGAGGGCTGCACATTAGGGTAGATTAGAGACTAATCTGGTGCTGTTTCTGAGACACAATTTGCATATGGTAAAGAGCTTTAATCTCCCATTTCTGTTTGGTGATTTTCCATGTGTTGAAACCTACATAACCACCCAGATGAAATATTTCTAGTAGCACAAACCATTCCTTCTGAGCATTTAAATTTAATTTTAAAAAAACAAATTCTATAAAACCATCATAGCCAAGAGGATCCTAAGGAGAAAGGATGACTAAATGTAGTATAGTATCCTGGCTGGGATCCCAGAGCAATAAATGACATTTTGTATAAGTGAAGGAATTTTGAATGAAGTATGGATTTTTGTTAATATTAACATGCCAGCATTGATCCATTAATTGTAAGAAATGTACATACGATTTTAAGATGTCAATAATAGGGAAGCTGGAGAAGGGTGCACAGGCACTTTCTGTACTTTCTTCACATTATTTTGGTAAATCTAAAATTGTTCTAAAAGAAAAAGTTTACTTACAAATTAAAAAGCCAGACATGATGGTGCACCTCGCTAATCCCAGCACTCAAGGAGGCTGAGGCAGGAGGATCACAAGTTTGAGCTCAGCCTGGGCAACTTGGCAACTTAATGAGATGTTGTGTCAACATAAAAGATAAGATCTGGGGATACAACTCAGTATGAAAACCCTGAGCTCAGTCCCCAGAACCACCAGAGGAAAAAACAAATCTGTGCCAGTACCCAACAAAAGACGTCCATGGCTGCTTCCGCCCTTGGCCTGCCACTCTTCATCCTCCAGTAATCACTTTACAGAGAGGAAAACTGAGGCCCAGAAAGGGGGAGCCCAACTCGGGGCCCCATAGTTGGTCAGCAGCAGAGCAAGGCCAACAGGTGGCTCACTCACCCTCCAGCTGCTTGGGCCTGGTGACAGGGCTGCCTGAGTCTTGGGCTCACCCTGTGAGAAGGCTCCAGGCTACGGCCTCCTGGATGTCCGGGCTGCTGGTGGGAACCAGTTCTCCAGAGGCCTGGCCCTAGGGGGAGTGTCCAGAGAAGATTCTGCTCTGGGAGGGAGCAGTGCCTTCCACCCCAGCCAGGCCCCTGGCCACTGTGGCTCGGGTGAGGCTGCAGCCATCTGTATGTACCACACTTGAGCAAAAGGATAAGAGAAAACATGACCAGCAGCGTCGGTGGCTGAGGGAACAGGAAGAGAAGGTAGACTGCAGTGGGTGACCAGGCTGAACCCCAGCTCTGCCACCTCTAGCCACGTGGCTTTGGACAAGTCACTAACTTTGTGCCTCAGTTTCCTCATCCTAAAGTGGGAATAAGAGCACTTCTGTGCCTTACTGAGAAGAACAGAGGAACTGATTGATTTACAAGGGAAGGAAGTAATAATCACAGCAGACAGGGAAAGAAACATCAGGAAAATGAGACGGTAGTTTTCCACTGAGAGAGAGGAACTTGGAGGAGAAAGCCCTGGGAATGATCCCTCACCCAGCAAAGGGGGCTAGAACTACACGGCATCATGCTGAGAGCACAGGTTTGGGAGCCAGAATGCTGGGCTTCAAATCCCGATGCTGTCACTTACTAGTCGTGAGAGACCTCTCAGGGCCTCAGTGTCCTCATCTGTGAGGCAGGTATGGCTCGGAGGGTTATGAGAATGATGCACTTGGTGAGTGTAGGCACTGTGCCGAGGGCTGTCCCTGAGCATCTGGCACAGCATGCTTGTTAGCCACAAGGCAGTGATTTCACTCCAGAAGCACAGCCCACCTTCAGAGGGGAGAAGAGGGCTAGTCATGGCTCAGCCAAGTCAGAAACTACTGACTGAAGGGGGGCAAGGGGCGACCTGAGGACCACATGCCAGTCTTCATGGCTCCCCTCCTTCAGCCAACTCCCAGGGGCAAGGGGCAGGTTTTACAATATTTTAAGAGAAGCCAGAAATGTGTATTCTTCCAATTTTTAAATGTTGGCATTTAATTCCACTTTATTTCAATCTCTGATCAAAACAAACAAATTTATTTTAAGCTGGCTGCTCTCGCAAGTGGCTCATTTGGAGCTTCCATGCCAGTCTAGTTTCACAGATTCACTTCATATTTACTTGAGTTTCAGAGAAGAGGAAACTGAGGCCCAGGGATACATGCCTGGAGCCCTCTCTATGTGATCACTTAGTGGAGCCAGTGCATGTTGCCCAGGGGTTTCCCCTTTATCGGGCAAGCATCTGACACATGGGAAGGGAGACAGAGGCAGGATTTCCACCTTGGCCCAAGTTCTCCCGAGAGTACACCTGAAATACACTGTAGATTCCCCAGACACCATAAGCACCATACATTAGGGGTCCTGTTGCATGTCAAGCCGGACCACCCACCACTTCCAACGTCAGAACAAAATGATGGAGAAGCTGTCCTTCCTGCCCTGGCTCCTCCAATGGGTCCTGAATCCCACATTTCCCATCAGTGGGGTTGGCCAGAATGGCTTCCAGGCAGCAGCAAGTGGAAAGCTCTACAGTAAAAGAAGTTGCTGGGAGTTGAGGAGAGAAGAGTGGCATGTGCAGGAGCCTGGGGAGGCTGCCTACTGGGAAAAGGGCTCCTTTACACGCCTTTCATATGCTGCATACAGCTGCCCTTTTTGTGTCTACTTAACTTGTCAGCACTTCCATTTTTCCCTCTGTAAATGGAGTTCAAATCTGTGCTCCCTGGGCCGGGGATATAGCTCAGCAGCACAAGTGCCTGCTTGGCAAGCTCAAGATCCTGAGTTCAATTCCCAGTACAAAAAAAAAAAAAAAAAAAAAAAACTGTGCTCCCCTCCTATAGTTGTGCTGAGGGGGAGATGAGACAGCACCTGCAGGGTTAAACAGTACCCCCAGCCCATGTCAGCAGCTCCGGCCTGCTATCCATACTCGTGACCATTCCAGATGCTCTCACTCCCGACCTGTCTTTACCCACTTCATCTGAAGAATCAATACTTGCCGGCTATGGAGCACTCTCATATAGCAAGTGCCATGCTGGAGCTCTCCTCTCCCTCAACCCTCAGCAAGCCTAGGGGGCAGCAGCATCATCATCTCTGCAGATGAAGGCCCAGAGGGAATACAGTGAGCCTGAGGTCTCCCAAGCTGCGAATGTGACCTTGAGCAAGCCCCAGTGTCTTTCCAAGCCTCCAGCTTCCTTATCTGTAAATGGTCCAGGACACCCACCACCCAGGGCTGCCACGCGGCTCTATGAGGTAATGGCTTGGAAAGTGGCTGTTGGCTGTGTATCCCAGCCAAATGGCAGTGTAAGAGTGAGTCCTTTGGAGGCCTGCTCTTGTTTGGGCTCAGTGCATTTGGCACTGAGAGCCATAGAGAAATGTTACACCAAGCATCTTTTCCTTGGATGATCTCCAAAACACATCTCTTCCTCCTCCTGCTAACAAGTGCAAGGCTGGCTTTAGCAGGACTGTGCACAAGACAAGCCACCCACAGTGGAATGACTGGGAAGTAGGAGGAAGATGGACAGGATCGTGCTAGAGGCAAAGGATTGGGAGAAGGCCTCAGGCTGGAGGTCACAAAGATGTGGGTTCAAAGCCCAGGTCTTTTGCTCACTGGCTGAAGGGAGCTCACTGTTTCTTTGGGCCAGCCAGGTGGCTTCTCAGAGCCTACGCCCAGGCTGTCATGATGAGAGGGCTAGGCAGCAGCTAATAAGCAGCAAGGCCTAGGGGTCCAGAGACATCCGTGGACATAGTACCAGGTCCCAGACTGGGCCTCAGCCCAACAGAGGGCCAGGGGCAGGGTAGAAACCCAAGAAGCCAGGGAGGCAGACTGGCCACTGATCTCAGGAAGGGGAGATGAGGACAATGCCCAGCAGCCAGCAGCACTGGAGTCTGGGCAGTGGAGGAAGCATAGTGCTGATGCACTGAACAGAACCTTCCTGGTCCATCTTTCCCAGCCCATGTCCCCAGTCTTTTACTCCCCAGCCTGCCCCCCACCTGTGCAAAGGGAGGGAGAGCTCAGGCTCCGGTGCTCACAGCCTTGGCTTCCCATGTGACTCCACACATTTGGAGGAATCATCCCGGGCAAGTGATACTCAGTCCCTCCACTGCCCGGGGCTGGTACAGATTCCTGACAGGGCTGCCAGGGGTGCACAGGCTGCTCTCCATCACACATTTGGACTGATCCCCTCATGGTCACTCTCAGTTTGTCTTTATATCTCAGGCGACTTGATACAGGTGCTCAGGGCAGGGGCACACTGCCTCTCTAGCATGGCCAGCACCACACTGGCTGTACTCACCTCTGTGAAAGGGCTCAGGTTAGAGGTTCAGGTAGGAACAGCCTTCTGTTCTGGCCCTGGGTCAACAGCTGATTGTTTATGGTGCTTTTTGATACCTGGGTCACAGCCGCACCCCTGGAGGTGGGATGGGTTCCACCTTTCTGCAAGGATTTGTTGGGGCAGAAACAGAGGATGGCAGGAAACAATCCCCAGGGGCTCCTTGGGTCCTATAGACTCATACAAGAATAATTTGCCGTCTCAATCATGTCTGTGACTAAGAATATTTGTGCAGTAATTTATAAAGAAAAGAAGTCTCTTTGGACTCACAGTCTGAAGGCTAGAAGTCCAAGACCGGGCAGCCACATCTGGTCAGGGCTTCACACTGCATCAGCTCATAGCAGAGAGAAGGCAAGTGGGCACAGGAGAAAAGGCAGATCCTGTTCAGGAACCACAGTGGACAGCCTGCTTTTGTGAGAGGGAGCCTGGTCCTATGAGAGCAAGAACTTGTTCTCCGGAAAAGGGCACTAATCCATTGAGGAGAGACCCAGTCCTATAACCCAACACCTGCCATTGGGTCCCTCCTCCCAAGCTGCACTGAGGACTTAGGCCTGGAGATGGGTTTTAGGGGGGCAACCACAATCAAACCATGGCCCTACCTGTTTAGGGTTTGTGTGCCCTTGAAACCTCAAGTACTGAGACTCTCAGACAGGACCCTGTCAGGATTGGGTTGATGTCCCCTTAACCTCCATGCAGGGCAGATCCTGTTCTCAGAGCCTCCTCTTCAGAACTGGAAGGCGTCTTCCCTGTTCCTGGTGGGAAAGTCTTGCTCTCAGGCATGGCACCATGCGGATCTCCACAGTCCAGATTACCATACTATGTGGCCTGCAGAAGTCACAAATGCCCTCAAGTTTGCTCAGTGCAAGACAAAATGTGGAGGGCAAGTCTCCAAGCACCCTCTTGCTCCAGCCCACTGCTCCTCGCACTTATGTAAGGCTCCTGTCCACTTCCTTCATGGGGCAGCTTGGCCTCCAACTTGTGAGTCTGATCTTGAAACCAAGCCCCCACCCCTCTGCATCACCTGCTTCAGAGCTGGCTCTAATGCCCAGGCCTCTCCTTCAGGGCCTCTGAGCTAATTATAGGATCCCCTAAGTCACTGCAAGAATAAGCTAATTAAATCATGATGGCCAAAGATGTTCAGGCTAAGGAACAAGCACCTCTCTTCACCTCCAGGGTCATAAGCCAAAGATGGGAGTCTCATTTGGATTTGAAAGAAGTCTTATCTCTTAAGGCCAAATTCAGGAAGAGCAGAAATATAGGGTGTTTTCCTAGCTGCTCCTTCATACCACATCAAAGTGACCCATGGGATCAGCTCAGAGGTTCAACCAGGTGTGAGCAGCCCAGGAAAGTGTGTGAGGATGAGAGGCTGGCCACAGAGGTCAAGCAGAACACCAGGGCACGATCACATGCATCGCATAACTGCTGCATCCAGGGCCAGCCATGCCCTCACCTCCACTCACACAGCAGCAGGGGCATGGTGGCATGGAGCAGAATTCAGCCGATGTTTGCTGAGTGACTGCACTCTCTGGCATGGAGCAGACACCCAACCATGTGCAGCTCTGACCCTCTTGGAATCTTCTTGTGACACTGCACATTCATGGTACAACCAACATGACTTACCTTCCTTAAACCCTTATATGAAAAACATACTGGACACTCACCTCCTTCAAGATCTGAGGGTAGGAGAACTGGCTCAAGGTGGGGCAGGGACTGAGCCCTCCCCTCCTATTCCTGGGTACCTCTCACACATGCTTAGTGCCAAGCTGCTCTACCCTTCCTGGCCTGAGTCCTCTCTGTAAAGCGAGTGCGCTATTCTGGTCCCTGCTATGATTCTCAGCCACACCCCATGGCCACCTTGAGGGATCCAGATGCTGCGTGGGGACCATGGTCCTACCTGGCCTTCATTATTTACTCCCAGCCCAATCACTTTACTGCAGTGGTCAGTCCTGTACTCAACTGACCAAGGAGACCCCAAAGGCAGGAGACAAACAGGGCAAGTCCCCTACTTGACCAAGGCTTCTTTGTGAGCAGAGTTTGAGGCGGTGCTCAGTATTCAGACTGTAGACTCTGGTTTGAATCCAGAGCTAGCTGTGTGGCCATGGGCAAGTTACTTAACCTTTGCATCTTTCAGTTTCCTCCTCTGCAGAATGGGCGTAAAGACAACAGCACACCTGTCCCAGGGCTGCTGTAGGGGTTAAGTGAGTTTACACGGTCCATGTGCTTGGAGCGAGGCCTAGTGCCTGGTGGGTGCTGAATGAGGGTCTTGACTGGTTCTCCTCACAGCCCAGCCCAGTGGGTATGGCAGCTCCCTCTTCTCTGAGCAGGCTCAGGGTGGGGAGCCACTTGCCTGTGGTCGTATAGAACTGTCCCCAGAGAGGACGGGCTGAGGGCACCTGTGGGAAGGCAGGGCTTGGAGCACAGAGGACACAGGGAAAGGAGGTTCCTGGTGAGGGCAGGACCTCCCTGAGGCAAGAATGGAGTCGCAGCATAGGGATGGGCTATAAATATGAGAAGAGAGGTAAGGGCTTTCTAACTAGGCCAGGAATGTGTGTTAGTCATTGAGGTCAGGACGGCACAGCGGTGCTCAGCTGAGGAGGGGGGTGTCCAGGAGGAGCTCCCCTGGGCTCCAAGGAAGAAGAGAGCTGAGGCCAGGTCCAAGAGAAGTGGCCTTCAGCACAGGGCCTTCAGGCACCCCACCCCTTCGTGTGAGTGGGGCTGACCCCTGGGCACCCTCTGAAACCCTTGTGTCCCAGATCAGCCACCTAAAATCCACCCTCAGGACAAGCTCACTGTCATGGCTCCAGCTCCCAAAAGTCCAATAAACTACCATTTTAGTGAGTAAACAAGTGCTTGCTCTTTTTCTCTTTCTGTTTTCTCTTTGTTTCTTTTTCCATACTGGGGATTGAACCCAATGTCTTTTCAGTGAGCTACATCCACAGTTCATTTTTATTTTTTATTTTGAGACAGGGTCTTACTAAATTCCTACCTTGCCTAGACTGGCCTCAATCTTGTGATCCTCCTGCCTCAGCCTCTCAGGATGCTGAAATTACAAGCATGCATCACCACGCCCAGTTCAAGCACATTCTTTGTTTTTAATAGCTCCGTCCTTATTTTAATATGTTAAGAGAAAATGCAAATGGAAAAGTGAATCCATGACACTGCAGTTATCAACGGTTAAGGTAACACCATCATCCTATGTCATCTACCCACAGGTTTCCTGGTTCCCTAGATACCAAAATCCATGGGTATGCAAGTCCTCTATAGAACATGACACATTGTTTTCATAGAACCTATACATCCTCTCTGTGCTTTAAACCAGCACTAAAGGACTGGGCCTGATGCAGTGCAAATGCTGTGTAAAGAGTTGTTAGGCTGTACTGAGGGGCAGGGAGGGGACTATGACAAAAGACAGCATCTACACATGTCCAGTACACATGCAATTGTTTAAATATCTCCAGTCCAAGGTTGGTCAGGTCAGAGATGTGGGAACCTTTTGATTGGAGGGCCAGCTACACTGAGGAGGTGTCTAAATTTTTTAAAAATAGGACTTGATTTAAAGACAAACCTGAAGTATGTTCTTGTGTTTGCCACCTTTCTGTCACTGTAGAAAAATAACTGAGACAGTCAGCTTACAAGGAGAAAGGATTTATTTAAGCTTGTGGTTTTGGAAATGTCAGCAGGTTGGGCCCCTTTGCTTTGCCCTGTGGGAGGCAGCACAACATGGCAGGAGCCCATGGCAGAACAAAACCATCCATCTCATTGCCAGGAGGGATAGAGCCAGGCTCCCAGCATCCCCTTGGAGGGCACGCTGCCAGTGACCTGAGTTCCTTCCGCTAGGTTCCGCCTCTTAAAGGTCCCACAATGGGTTAGGGACCAGCCTTTAACTCCAGGCAGGAGCAGTATCGCATTTGTGACCTGGCAGGCACTACCACTGAAGTTTCAGGGGCTTTCCCTGCTGTGCACATCCCCCATGGCTTTCTGCGAGCCCCACTCCAACCCCACCTCCCTCTCTCCCACTGCACCTGTCACCTGAAGGTCTTCCCTGCCACTTCCCAACTGGCAAGGCCAGACAAAATGAACCCCCTGCTGGGCCCCATAAGCCGCCCAGCTAACCATCCCCTGCCACTCCCAGACTGTGGGAGGCAGCACATGGCAGGAGCCCATGGCAGAGCAGTCATCCTCTCCGTAAGCATAGCTCCCTCAGCCGTGGGTAAAGCAGACCTAAGTCCATCTGCCTTCTGGCCCATGTGTCCAGCTCAGGACCTGGCGCCAAGAGGTGACACCTGCTTAGTCACTGCTGGGAGTGAGACCTCATGTGAAATCTCACCTCTCTGGGCTCTGTGCCTCCCTCTTCTGTCAGATGGGGACAACAAGCTTCCCTCCCCAGTGGGGCTGCCAAGTTTGGGTGTGCTTACTCACCCCCAGCCTGCCTTAGCCTGGTGCTTGGTATGTCATCAACACGGCTGTCGTTGTCAGGGGCCAGTACATATGTATTCCATGAAGCTGCCCTGGTGCAGGCTAGAAAGGAGACAGAATAGAGTGCATGTGCTCTGCACTGCAGAGAAAGTTCCCCATGCCTGTCTCCTCTAGCCTGCTCATTATGAATATGGGGAAACCGAGACTCACACTGTACCCTCAGGACCAAGACTCAGGACTCCTGCTCTTGACCTACTCCCTCCTGAACTTCCTCCTCTGGCATGGGCAGAGATGACTGAGGCCAGGCCCACCTACATACAGGCCCCTGAGGTCTGCTCACCCCCAGTGCTCAGAATTTCAGAATGTGGCCTACGTGCTGCCCGCAGGACAGCTCTCGCTTCGCGGAGGCAGTGGATTAAAAGCCTCCTGCTCTGTAGACTTCTCAGGTGGAGCAGACGTGACCTTTGTCATTTGTTATTTTTAGCAGAGCAGGGAAGAACGATAAAAACCTGTATGAGAGCTGACTATAAATAACATGCCTGTGATATTATGGAAAAAAATCAAAAAATTGTAGAGCCAAATAAGCATTTGCCCTTCAAAGTAGAATACCAGCCTTTCCGATCGATGAGCAGATTCCACAAATCCATCCCTGGAGCTCTTCACACAATTCCCAGAGCCTGGTTGTGCAGAAGAGCCACACAATTTCCAGAGCCTGGCTGTGCAGGAGAGCTGAGGGTGGGGCCAGACACACAGGAGGGACCTGTGAACATGGCCAGTGTTACTGAGGAGTCTCAAAGAGCGCAAGTTATTAGCCAGGCAGAAAGCAAAACCAGGCACAACTCCAAGGCAAGCAGGCCTCTCAGGACTGAGAAAGGAGACCTGGCCCCGACAAAGCCAGAGCTTCGGGTGCGGGGTTGTGGGAACTTCTGGATGAGACTGCGAATGACTTGCATCTGGGCCCTACAAGGAGGCTGAGAGGAGGGGAGCTGGGGAAGGGTCTTGGGCTCTGCAGTGAGAAAGGAAAAGGGAGAGAAGAAAGAGGTGGCACCTGAGCAGGGCCACCTCTTCTGACATAAAACCCCTTTGGGCAGCATGGAGATCAGCAGCAAGCCCAGCAGTTGGAGAGAGAACAGGAGCCAGGAGCCAACAGAGACCCAGGAGTGGGCCTGGGCAGTGGCTGGGGGAGGAGCAGGTGCACAGGAAAAAGGGCAGAAAGGTCCCAAGCCTCCACAGGGGTCAGCCCAGACAGCATGCTCCCCTCTGCCACTCTGTGCTGCGGTGGTTAATAGGGGAGTCTCAGGGAGGTGCATGTCCTGTTTCATGGCGGTCACCCCCAATTCCTGTGGGGTGATGCCCCCACCTGGCAGAGTGTAAGCCACCCACAGAAGACCGCAGCCATGCAGAATGAGCAGACAGGAGCACCTTTGGGCAAGACTGCCACACACTGAGCCATGCCCCACAGGTGCAGTGCTGCGTCCTGCTTATTTGTGGCTTGGGAATGGTGTGTGTGCATGCCTGAGTGCGTGCATGCATGCATGCAAGTGTGTGTTTTACTGGGGACTAAACCCAGAGCCTTTGCACTGAGCTACATTCCTAGCCATGTTTATCTGGTATTCTGAGACAGGGTCTCACTAAGTTACTAAATTGCCTAGGCTGGGATTACAGGTGTGCACCACCACACCCAGCCAAGTGGGTAATTTTTAAAAGACTGCTTATTGTGTGTGAAACACATGACAGGGAAGTATTTTACAGGTAGTGGAGTCACAGTTCATTCTCAGGGCAAGACTCAGATGCAGATATTACTGTCACGTTACTGATGAAGAAACTTCCTGAAGAAAGTTCAGGAAGGCAAAGAGACTTGCATGCAGTCATGCAGCCCAGTGATCAGTGGGACCCAGATCTGAGCCTCAGTTTGTATGAGTTCAGTTCCAAAACCCAGCCCTGTACCCCTTGGCTGTGGCTGGGGTAGTTGTGGGACCCGAACTGT
Source organism: Dinomys branickii (assembly GCA_004027595.1). Classification (NCBI taxonomy): domain Eukaryota; kingdom Metazoa; phylum Chordata; class Mammalia; order Rodentia; family Dinomyidae; genus Dinomys; species Dinomys branickii. Next base: position 182,192 of record PVLD010000147.1, on the reverse strand, counting down.
GGCTAGGTTTTCAGAACAGATGGGCTCCTCCATGGGGCTGATAGCTGACAGCTCTCACCGCATCATAGAGCAGAGGGTTCCCACTTGGGAGTAATCCTGAGGAATGTGAGACACCTGTGGGGAGCATAACAGGGCAAAGGTCCTGTCCATGCTGTACAGGGCTCTCCCACCTTTGCAATGAATGTCCCTCTACCAAGTCCAGGAGGGTTCCACACACCCCTAGACATGCAATAGGTGTCCAATTAATGCTGAAGAATGAATGATGTGATCTTCAGGTTTTCTCTCATTTTACTGGAAATCAAAGACCAGACACCCTACAATTTGACTTGAATCCATCTACCTTCACAGAATAGAGAGAAAGAAGAAAGCATGGCTTTGCTGTATACCTCTCATGGGCCAGGTACAGGCTGATTATTCCTTCACACTTCCTGGTGCTCCCACAATTGTAGGTGTTGTTATTCCTGTTTCACAGATGTAGAAACTAAGAGGCAAACTTGCCAGGTGGCTACTCAAGGCCACCCAGTGGTCAATGGCAAAGTTTTGGTTTAATCCTACATCGTTGATTCAAGTCTGCTCTGCTGTTCTTTACCCCCCACCCCAGGGGAGAAGTGGGGGGACAGCACCTTATAGCACAGCAGCAGCCTATAAGATGCAGAAACCCTTCCAAGTCCATCTTGTCCTCGGTCATTGCAAACCAGCCCACAGGGTTGCTGGGGGAATATCAGAGTACCCTTTTCCCCATAGCCTGTGCCCCTTGGCTGACTACCAGTCCTGGGCTCTTTCCACTCATGGGGCTGCTGATTGGCAACCTCACAGTAACGGAGTCTGCACAGCCTTCCAGGATTCTCAGAGGCTGCAAAGTGGGCCACAAGGCCTGGGCTGTCCCTGTTGGTAGCCGGTCTCCATGGAGAGTCTCCTAGGATGAAAACAGGCTCTAAGCAAGGAGGTCCTATGGATGGCAAGAGTCCCTTGAGGGGTTAGAGGCTGCCTGGAGCAGACCTTCAGCTCCCAGGCCTGGCTCTGCTACCACATGTCCAAAGCAGAAGGTGGAGGGCGGGGTGGAGAGCAGTATGCAGTGTGCTCAGCAAACAGGCCTAGGAGGAGGGCTTGCATTCGGGGAGCCCTGCAGAACCACTTGGGACTCTCTGTCACCATCACCATCTTTTAAGGAACCTGTCCTCCCTGCAGCCCACCTCTTCCCTGCATCCCATGCCACTGCCCACACCCAGGCAGGACCCAGGGATTCCTGGGCAGAGAGGAGGGAAGTGAGGAATGGGAAGGGACTCAGAAGCTACTGTGTGAGTCAGAGTCCCCACTGCACTTAGCATCTGGCCTCCCTTGGCTTCTCTGTGCTTCTTTCTCCCCCTCTATAAAATCAGAGTGATCATCCAGGCTGCCTTAAAGGGTCTGGAGAGGAACTAAATGAGTAAACAATGAGAAATTCTGAGGAGACATGGAAGTTGGCAGGGCACAGAGTCACTTTTCAGGAGATGCCAATTTTTGGTCATTTCAGTCCCTCTGTCCCTTCTGCCCCACACATCTCCCTCCTAGTTTCCCCGGGGCTGGAGGAAGCAGGTTCTGTAGCATAGAGCCAGTTCCCACCCTAGAGGGAGCTCTGGATTGAGCGTCTGGCACCCCAGCTCCTGCCTCAGTTTCCCGTGTCCCTGAAACTGGAGTAGCCTCCTCTCCTCTGGCCCAGTCTCCCATTCTGTGGCTCCCCACAGTACCCAGCATTTCGAGACTGGATGCTCACTCGCCCGGCAGGCCTCTGCATGGCCAGGCCCTCCTCCCAGCGGCCAGTTCCCAGGTGCAGAGCCACCATAACCCAGGCTCTGGAGTTCAGGCAACGGGGGGAGGTGGGGCCCAGTGTAGCTGGTGAAGGTGCAGAGTTCTGTGACATAGGAACCTCTGACAGGGCCCTGCTCACTGTCTTGTTTATCCCTTAAACCTTTCTGAGGTGCCCGTCCCCAGACAATACAGAACCTCCCCGAATGCTGCTCTGGTCACTGTGCTCCTCTCCCACCCAGTGCTTTGGGTCTCCTTTCTGTCCTGAGCTGTGCCCGTCCTTCACCTCAGGACCTTTGCATGTTCACTCCCCTTGCCAGGAACCCAACCCCCACCTTCTACCTGGTGAGCTCCTGCTCAGCCTTGGACTCCCCATTCATCACCTCAGGGAACCCGCCTGCAGCGCCTCCTTCCCTTCCCTGAAACTCCTGGCTGCTCCTGAATGTGCTCCTGGCCTCTGCTGCCTTCAGCTCCACAGCCTGTCAATACCACGGATGCTCCTCGGTCATTTATCTCGTACCTATCTCTAAGTCCTCTCAAACACAGGGCCAGGGTCCTTTCTGCCATATCTTAGTGCCTAGCTAGGAAGCTGGGAGGCAGGTGCTCACTGGATGTCTGTGGAAGAAAGGAGCTGGGGAGAGGGAGGAAGTGCCTGAAGCCACGCAGCCCATCAGGAAGCCAAGGTTCCACAGCTCCGTCAGCCCCAGCACCCAAACTCTCTGAAACACTTAGCGGCAGTGGGCACTGGAGGCAGGTGAGCCGGTGGCCCAGATCTTGGAGCTGGCATGGCAGGAAAGGCCCGCAGGATGAGCACCTGACCCCTGGGAATCAGTAAAGCAAGCACCTGGGACCCCACTATAAGTCTGCACGCTCCAGGGCAGGAGTCAAGTTCAGATCCAGCACCAGCTCTGTGGCCCTGGGCTCATCCTCTCCACTCTGCAGTTTGTTTCCTTGTCAATAAAATGAGACAATTCTGTCCACACAGCAGGGCTGTGGGGGATGTAAGTGCGCGTGTGTGAGTGTGCATGTTAACACAGGAAAGTGCTGGGGAGAGGGCTGATGGGGCCCTCATGCTAGCTGCATTGGACTCATATCCCAGAGTGGCCGTGTCTTTTTCTCTTCCCATTGGTCACAACCTCAGCAGTGTCCAGCCTCCAGCTGGTCAGCAAGTAGACCTATTGGCCCACAATTGTCACCCTTGCTCCTGTCCTCACTAGGGACCTCTCTGTGCATAGAATGCTCCAGTCCTGACAAAAGCGAGCGCCTCATTTCCTCCTGATCTCGTGCCCTGTCACAGCATGTCCTTGGGTGAGCCACTGTCCTTGGTAGCCGCTTTTCCATCTCTATGAAGGCTGGCCAACACCACATTCTCATGGGGTTGTGGTGAGGAGCCCGCACTCAGCAGGTGCTCAGCAAACGACACTACCACAGCCCTACGCGCCCTTCCCGGAGCCACATCTTCTGCTTCCTCCTTCCTTCTCCTCTTCCTCTGGGAAGGCAGCCTCTGGCTCAGTGAACACACACACAGTCAAATGTTAAGTAGAGACCCCGGCACAGTGCCCATGAGAGCTGAATAATACTTGTTGACTGAATCATGCAAAGAAATGAATTACTAGTGATGGAAGTCAGGCAGCAGATAGCCAAGGGTCTCAGGGTCAGGGTTCCTCCCCAGGTGATCAGCTCTTCTTGAGTCCAGCAGTGTACTCAAGCATTCCAGTCTCATGTACAGATCTCTGAACAGGGTGAGTCAAGCTGGGGTCCCCTTTTACTCTGTCCAAACTGGGCACACAGAGGGACGCCCTGCTCCTTGGCACACTCAGGAAATAGAAACTCCTGAGACAGACTTCAGAGCACAGCCAGAGACCATCTCCAGAGAGTCCAGCACAGTGCAGACCTGCTGGGCATTGCTTTCTTGTTCAACAGACTTGTAGCTATCAAGGTTCTGTGCCCAGTGCCGGGGACACCACAGACAGACATGACCCAGCATCCTGTCTACCAGGAGCACCTTTGCCTGGCAGATAGATGTACACAAAAAGCTTCACCGAAACCGAGCTGTACTGAGGGTGAGGACAATGGAGGGGAAATGAAAGGAGGCTTTGAGAAGGGGTGATGGAGCCATCTCAAAGCGTGCATGGGAGCCCTCTAGGCCAGAGTAGGAAGGAAAGGCAGCCCTGGCCATGAGCAACATGAGCAAAGACACAGAGCTATGGATGCTCTGGGCGCAAGGGGAACAGAGTAACACATCAAGCTGTGGGGCTACAGTAAAGTTTGGGTTTTATGCTTCAAGCTCAGGGAAGCCAAAGAATGGTTTAGGGGAATTCCAGGAAACTCCCTAAAGCTGTAGGGTAGGTAAATAGGGCAGGGCAGCCTGAGAGGAGGTTAAGTAGGGAAGGGAAGCCAAGTTAGGAGGCAAAAATTGATGGCTGGGTGAGTAGGGTACGCACATTAACAACTTGACCTGGTCAGAAGACCATGTTTCCCAAAATAAAGAAGGACTCCTCCCCCAAGCAGACCTCCCAGAGCCCAGGCTGCCCAGGAGAGAAGCCTACTCACTCCTGGATCACCTGTCCTGCAGGGCTGGCATAAGACAGGTGTGGGTTCCACCTCATCTGCAGCACCCCTCGGAGCCCCCACCCTCCACTCGGCCTCTGGCCTCACAGTAGGCAGGTGATAGTCTCATTACCACACGCACCTCAACCCTGGAGGGAGGCCAGCATCCCTCCTGTGAGGTCAGGGAGATGGGCTCACAGGTGTGCCGACCCAGACCCTACACTGCTCACAGACCCAGCTTCACACCCAGGACTCGGTTCTACTTTCGATGCCAGGTCCCTGGCTTACTCTGTGGCTTTGGGTACAACGTTGCACTTTGCTGAGCGTCAGTTTTCTTATCTGTAAAACCCATATAAAAAGAGGCTCTGCCTCTCAGGGGCTTGAGCATTACAGAGTAGGCATCGGGTAACCAGTAAGTTACTGGTGCGTGTGGCAGTGGAGTGAATGTCCCCAGAGCCAGGCCCCCATCCTCCTTGCCAAAGGAATTGGGGCCCTGGGTAGAGTGAGCCCAGCCCACAGTGATGCCCAAGGACTGTGCTGTGCCAGGAGGAGGTAGGGAATAGACACATTGCTAGTGAAAATGAATCTGTGGAGGATTCTCAACAGCGGCCGCTTCCTTTAACTTACAATCTTGCCGAACCATCCCCACTCTGCAGATGAGGTAACTGGGACTCAGGGAGGTCTAACCACATCAAGAAGCTACATACACAACAGGTAAATGAGGCAGCCAGGAGGTGAACCCCAGTCCATGTGCACACAAAGCCTTGCCCCAGACTGGGCTGACTGTGGAGCCTTAGATCGCGGTAGGCGGGGGCATGGGCAAGGACCACAGCGAGGCTGAAGGGAGATCTGCGACCAGCAGGCGGTGCAGTCTCCTGGGCCAAGTTCACCAGCCCTCAAGGTCTTGGGCCTAGGAGATCATGGGCTGCTGCCCAGACTCAAGTAACTTCCAGCAGGTGCAGAGCAGAGAGGCAGAGGCTCCAGCTGGAGAGATCTGGGTTCTCTTGGCTCTGGACCTTACTGGCTCCATCACTTTTAAGAAAGTCCCTGAAGTGCGCACTTCTGCATTTTGTCATCTATAAAATGGGAAGAACTCATAAATCTGAAGGTGATCTGCAGAGTCAGAGGAGATAGGCACATGAGGGTCCGGGGAAATCACTTCGCCCCAGGGACCAGCTAGCAGCTCTTTGTGGACCTTTGCCCAGGCGTCAGCAAAAGACCAATGCAGAGGGACTGCCAGCCTTGTTACCCTGGGAAGAGACAGTGGCTAAGAGCACCTCTCCCCAAGACGGCATAGCTCAGCTTCTCCCTCCCTCAGATCTGTCAAGACCCAGAAGCCCCCACCCTGTCCCTGGGCAAAGTGCTTGGCCCCAGGACCTCTGCCCAAGGGAGAAGACAGTGTCCAGCCAACAAAACACTATGTGGACGTCAGCTGTGCCAACGCATGCCCCGCTCCACCCCAACATTTCATCCCTCTCCCCAGCTCTGGCCTTAGTCCATGTGCACCATGATCCACACCATGCTAGAGGCAGAAGCTCTCATAACCCTCCTGGCCAGTCTCCCACCTCTGTCCCCTCTCCCCAGGGGTGACCCTGACCTGCATTTCCAGCTTTCCTGGAGTTGCAACACTGGTGTCATTGTTTGTCTGATTTCACAACACCTGTGCCGGTCCAGTCCACCCTGCCCCTGACATATCCTGGAAAGAGTGGCCAGCACCCCAGATGTGTCTGCTGCATTAAGAGGAGGCCCAGGGCCCAGGCACGGTGGAAGCTGCTTTCCATAGCCTGATTCCACCCTTAAGATGAACTTAGGTAAACCTAAGCCACTGGCAGCTTTCATGCGAGGTCTCACTTTGCTCCACTAAAATGGGAGAACTGGCTCACTCTTCCTTCCTTCCCTTCTTTCTTTCAAGGGCACAGAAGAGATTTATTTAGGGAAGAAACACAAGGGTGGGGTGTGAGGGAATCCAGAGAATGAGGCGCGTTATTTTTTGAAACATTCATGTTTCTCTTGAGGAGGTAGAAACTTATGAAATTTGGGAGTCTACAGGAAGTGCTGTCTTGGTCTTGGCTTAAGGAAAAAACAAAAAAGAGATGGCCCACTCTGCAGAAGAGTCTAGTGGATTTTTTGATGTTTTTAAAGTCAGGTGATCCAAGCATTCTTTAAATGCTCTCAATCTATTCCCATATTTTAAGATCAGATTTCTGCCCTTTATCTGCTAAGCTGGTTCCTGGGAGGCTTTCTGGTTGTAGCACCTGATGAATCAACATCATTCAGGCCTCTCCCATGTGGTAGGAAGTGGCACCTGGGACACTAGACACACAGACAAGGCGGTCACAGCCCACTGAGGCAGACAGAATCCCCACCATCATAGATGATGTAGTCAGAGCAAGGGCATAAGCACAGGCCTTCTCGGTGTGTGGGGTTGCGGAGGACCTTGCAACACAGGCCACCTCAGCTGGACACCAAAGCATGAACAGAGCTCCTGCACCTAGAAGCTGGGTAATGTACAAGGAAAAACATTCCAACTCTGTTTCTCAACACTGGAATTGTCCAGTCACAAGGGTGTGGAAGAGGAGGCTGAGGAGCACAGGACCCAGAAAGAATATCAAGGAGATGGGACTGTAGCCAGGTGTCAATCTAGTCTTTGATTCTGCCTGAGAGTGTGGCTTCAGTGCCATGTGGGGGCCACAGGACAGATAGAACTCACTGATTCCAAGTGGACTGACCAGTCTTGGGGCTCCCAGCTAGCCCACTTGCAAATGGCCTGCACATGTAGAGAGCCCTAGGCTTGGAAAGTACAGCTCTCTGGAGGCACCAGTGTGGCTTACTCCTGACTGGCTATGTGGCCTGCATGCCTGCCACTGAGCCCCCCTACCCTGGAGCCTCCCACAGCTTCCTCACCTGGGTGCTCACAGCAGCTGGCCATGTCATGGCAGGAAACATCAGATGATTTATCATTTTACACGCTGCTTTTCAAACTGTAAAGTGTTTTGGACACAGAAAGGATATTGTTGAAATTGGCTGCTTCTAATAGATCCCTTTGGGGTTATTTAGTAAGCAGAAAAAGTGGCTACCCCCAAAGTTGGGCCTCTTCACACACCCAGAAACCTTTTCTTTGACATGCTGGGTTGCACAGTTTTCCTCTGCCACAGGAGAGAGCCTTACCCTATCCTTACTGTGGAGAGCAGGGTGCCTCTAAGTCCCAGGGAGGGCAAGGCACCAGCCCCTCTGTAGGGGATGAATCAGGCCAGTGCTGACTTGAAGTCTCCCCTAGGAATGGCCACAAAATCCCCTCCAAGATGAGGCAGAGATAGGAGTCTCTGAACCTCCCAAGCCCAGGCTGTGGTACAGGGGCAAGAGCCTTTCTGATGCCCCTCCCCACCCCCACTCCTCTCTGGGAATCCCAGTAGGGGACCTGCTCTCACTTGAGTCACAATCCTGTCCCACAGAGCCCGGGGCTTTATGTAGCCTCCAAGTGCTTGGCTCCCCTACCTTCTGAGCACCCCGCAGTATACATAGAGGCCACTGCCTGGCTGAGGGGTAGGGAAGACCCTGCACTGGGCTGGGGGCAGAGAGAAAAGCCCTGTGGCAGGGGCTTGAGGACAGTAACCAGCTGCAGCACTCTAGTGCTGTCCCTCTGCAGCCCCTCTGCATGGCCGGCCGGGTCCTGATTTTGGTGCAGTGCAGACTTTCAGCTTAACGAGACAAATTGATATTCTGTGCCAGCCCAGGGATGGAGCAGCGACGCGGGACGCTTGGCAGAGAGCTGAGGTGGGCAGGAGTGGGGGCAGCAAGAGACAGCTTCCTTGGGAACTGGCTGCAGGCAGCCCCTCCACACTGACAGGTGTCCTGAGAGGAAGGTCCTCCCCTCTGTGTCCCAGCAGGGCACTCCTCCTGAGACAGGGTACAGGAGAGGGAGATTCAAGAGGGCCGCTTGCGCCTCACTTTGCTCAGAGAGATGTGGTCCCTCCAGTCTGGAATGAAAGGGGCAGCAAAGAAGAGAGCAGGTGGTAGGTGGGGAGCCCTACTGTGCCAGGACAGGGCCGTCTCTGAAGTGGGCACAGACGTCAGACTGATGGTGTGGACACAGACTGTGCAGATCCCCTTCAGGTGGGCAGATGGCAACACAGAAGTGGCCTTCTGCTGGTCCTTGTCTCCTGGGGAGGATGGTGGTTTGCAGAGGTGATACTCCCTCCGGGGCAGTCTCAGCCCACCCCCCCACCCCGGGGCTGTACTGTACTGGCCTGGAAACCAGATGCATTTAGGTGTTTTGAGTCTATTCTACACCCAAGCAACCTTTGCCCCCAGGGTTAGGGGGTGCTCCCTCTCAACCTAATGGGGTCCCCCAGAAAGTAAGGGACGACTTGGGGCCGTCTGAGCAAAATTCTCGCCCCTCAGACCCCACTGCCCTCCGCCACTCTCGGGACCCCTCCCCGGGATCAGCCCAAACCCTACCCTCTCCGTGCCCTTGACATCCCTCCTGCTTGTGGGGTGCGGGCATATTCCTATGGCTCTGCCAGCTCCGGTTCCTCCTGATCCCACGGGAGACATTAGAACCGTCAACACCGCAGCAGCCGCCGTGTACCCCCCCACGCACCTCCAGCCCCTCCCTCCCGCCCTCCCTCCCCATCCCCTCCCTCGCCCCCGCCCCTCCGCACCCCTCCCCCGCGGCCGCCCGCCCCTCCCCCCGGGGCGCGCTCGGGGCGCCGCTCGGCCCCGCCCCGCCGGCCGCGCTGTTCGGTCTGCAGAGGACCGCGCGGCGGGCTCGCCTCCGCTGCCGCACCGCGCCTAGGGCTGCCGCCTCGAGCCGAGCCGCGCGCACCAGCGGCGACTCTCGGAGCCAAGTAAGTACCAGCACCCCCAGTATGGAGAAATAAAAATAAAAGCGCCGGCTCGCTCTCCCGTCCTCCCTCGCCCCTTTATCTGGTTGCATTTCATTTGAGGCTCGGCGCTGCTGGCTCGGCGGCGTGGCTGGGGTGGGGGGTGCAGGCTTGTTTACCCGGCGCCGCGAGGGGGCTTCGCGACCCGAGCCGCCCGGGGACCCTCGAGCGGGCCCTGCGGGGACGACGCGCGCGGGTGGGCGGGCAGCGCCGGGGACGCGGCGGGGCGAGCACCCGAGGAGGTTATGCAAGGGCCGGGAGCAGGGAGAGCACGGGGGTCCCGCTGCCCACCTTGCCCGCCAGCCGGGAAGGGCAGGCAGAGGTCCCCGAGATGGGCTAGGCTTGGGGCACCAGGACAGCGGGCGGGCAGGCCGGGGTGCGCGGTGCGAGATGTGTCCTCGTGTCCCCTCCGTGGACAGAGGGAAGAGGAGACGGTGGCCAGGCCATTTTGCAGCAGTCGTGCTGGGTGGTGGAGTTGGCACTTTCGGCCGAGGAGGTCTGCTCTCTGCTGACCCAGAGTGGGGGGCTATGCACCCGGACACCTACGGGGTCAGAAATGCAGCTCTGGAACCACCGCGGGGTGGGTTGCTGCCTGTAGCCACCACTTTCAAGCGAAGTGTCCCTTGCATGCCAGGGCTGCCCCCCCCGGGGGTATGGGGAGGGGTCTCCGGGACTGGGCTGTCTCAGTCGGGCAAGGGTTCTGGGGTTTGGGGGCCCCAGGCAGAGGCTGCCAGGCTCGACCTTCAGAAGGGTAAGGCCAGCAGAGGGTCTTGATGTGACGCTGCATGCCGGAGCCCCGCGTGGAGGGGCTCCCTAGTCTCCAGTTCTCTGGGAGGAGGCAGGGCTGACGTTTGAGGCATTTCCAGGAGAAGCAGGCGCCGTCCCAAGAAATTCTCCTTTGACGTGTGCAGTAGGAGGGGGCTGGGAGCGAGCAGGCCCAGGGGCCTGCCTGGTAACTCCCCTGAAGGAGCCTGGGGAGGAGGGGGCTGTGGCTCTGGGGAATCCTCTGGGAGAAGGGTATCCATGAAAGATGCTGGTGGCCCAGATTCTGTAGCCACCTTCACACCCTCGGTCCTGTCCACATCAGGACATATGTGTCTACAGATTCATTCAGATGCACAGATTCAAATATAGCATCAGCAAGTAGTGCATCATATGTGTTCAAATCATACACAGGCGTGCAGGATGCCTGTTCCCACAGATGCACCCCATTGCCTGCAAATACAGCTCCTTCTTTGAACATCGCATGCTCCATGCAGAGCCCGGCATGCACACCAGTGTAATGTGTCCACACACCTGTGAGTCCACCTGGACCACACATGCCTCCTGGCCCTTCACAGGAATGCAGGAGACTGCATGCGGTGCCCTCCCTGCAGCCTCAGGCACAGAGTATATGCATGTGAAGCTGCCCAGTTTGCACATGACAGCCAGACACATGTGGGGCTTCTGGTGCCACCTCCATGCCTGCCCATGTGTGGCAGGTGCATGGCATGCTGGGATGTGCCCACAGGTGAATGTGGGTCGCATGTAAGAGGAGGGCAGCAGGCAGCAGACGCGGCACCTCTGCAGATGCTGCCGGCACGCACCACCCACCAGCCTCTGGGAGCAAAGGTGGTTCTGTAGGTGCTGGCAAGGGGCTGGCTCCTCAGGGAACTGGCAATAGGAGAGAGAGACACTGGGTCCCAAATGCCCACCACAGCCTCAGGCTGGCCTGAGGGACAGGCCAGCCCACATTCCAAGGGAGCTGTGATTGGGCTGAGCAAGGCCATCCCAGGTTATTGATGTACTGCGGAGAATGCTGCCTGGAATTGGAGACAGAGGAGGGGCAGACGCAACTACTGCCCAGATTGGCCCTGCTCAGCCCTTCCCGGCTCCAGGAGGCTGACCCACCGGAGTGGGGGCTCTGAGAGCCAGGGTCTGGGGTGCTTCCAGCAGCTCCCAAAGTGCTCTCTTGACTGAAGGTCAGGAAGCTCCCTGTGGCTAATGCTGTGTGCAGAGCCTAAAATGCTTGTCCCTACTTCTGCACCCAGTGTCTCCTTACTCAGCTGCAGGTGTGGACCAGGGAACCCAGACAAATAACAAAAGCCCGGCTGGCACCCATCAAGCTCATTGTTTTGCACATCTCCCATCTGTGGGACCCCCACAGCCCTGTTGTCCCCAGCAGACAGTTGGTGAAGCTGTGTCCAGAGACATAAGTCCCACACTCAAGGTCACACAGCTGGAAGGCAGCAGAGCAGAGGTGAAAGCCAGGCTGTTGGACTCTGGCTGGAGGCTGACTCTAAGTGCAGAGCCAGCAGACCTGCCACGCAGAGCTTGGGTAAAATCCCCCATAGGGCAAAGAGGGTCTTGGTGTACATAGCTGCAGTGCTGTTCCTGGCAGGTGTGGCCAATCCCAGGCAGCTGGGTGGCCCTGCCATCCCTTATGCTGTGCCATGAGTGACACCCAGAAAGCAAGGCCCACACGTGGTGCAGGCCTGCCACCCCAGCATGGCGGGGGTGGGGACAACTGCAAGTCAGAGCCCAGCCTGGGCAACTTAGTGACTTAGTGAGACCCTGCCTCAAGGGAAAAGTTTTTAAAGGTCTGAGGATAGGCTCAAGAGGAAAGCCCTGGGCTCAATCCTAGGTATTGACGGGAAAACAAATATCCAAAGCAAGCATGTATTCTGAGGTCACTTAGCTGGGCTCATCCACAAGAAGGAAACTGAGGCTCGGCCAGGGGGAATGATTTGTCCAAGGTTACACCATGCTCTCTGGAACCCCAGGGTTCTTGCTAAGCCTTCTCAGATCCCAGGCAGAAAGCAGTGGGGATCCCTGGTCCCCCCACCATGTTCGATCCTCAGCTCAGGAGGGTGAATGCCTTGGCCCAGCCTCTGCAGACCATGGGTGAGTTGCTTGAGCCCTCTGCACCTCCGTCTCCTCACTTGTGACCAGGCTTGCCTGTTCCAGTCCTGCCTTATCCCACTACTATCTAAGAGCCGTGGACACGGTAGAGAGCTGTACACAGCATTAGGACCTAGGGCCAAAGCAGGGGAGCACCTGGTTGCTGTAGCTGGCAAACCTCAAGTTCATGAGAGGAAGAAAGGAAGGGGAATCTGGGCTGGCAGGTATCAAACACTAATGCCCCCTGGTGGGGGCAGGTGTCTGGGCCCTCCCCTGAGGCTCAGGAGGTCCTGGGGCTGCGTTTTCCCAGGATAACCAGGTGATGAGAGGCTTCTAGGTGCCCAGATCCAGGCTTGACCTGGACATCACACAGATGGGGAAATTGAGGTGACCCAACAAGACAGTGGCATAGAGAGCTGGAAACTCGGTCTCCCATCCCCAGTTCCCACCCGCTGTCACCCCCTCAAATACAAATGGAGGCCACCTTCTCAGCTAGCAGCTAAAAGGAGTGTTCCAAAAGGACCCCCCAGTCCTACATGGGGTTCAAGTTCTAGGGAGTTCTCCCCAAGCTGTGATCTCAAGAAAAATGGCTTTTTCTTGAGCTGCAGTCTTTCCTCTGCAACCAGACATTGAAAGCAGGGCTGTTGGGAAACGTTTCAATAATGCGTGTAAAGAAGATGGCACAGAGGAGACCGGATCAAGCTTGGGGCCCAAGGGCCCCTGAGGTGCAGGGTGAGGGTCCTGTCAGCTGCCCTCAGCTCCGCACAGGCTGCTACCACAGTCTGGGGGCGTCATGCACACACTGTCGGTGCAGACAGCCCCCAGCCACCCGGAGCCCATAGCAGTGTGGCAGCAAGGGTGAAGCCCACCCCGGCCCTGCCCAAACCTGGAGTCCTGACCCTGTGAAGGTTTATCCCTCCCTCGTAGCAGGAGGCCCAAGTCAGGAAGCAGCTGGGAGAATGCCCCCCTGGTTGGAGACCATGTCCAACCTCACCCTTTATCCAGTGCAAAGTGGACAAGAAGACGACCAGGCCCCAGGGTTCAAGGCATTGTAGGGAGCCACAGGTCTCTATGTGGAAAATGAGATGATCATGTCCACTTCTCGTGATGCTGTTGGGTACATAGAAACGTAAAGGGTGTGAGGTCCTGAGCCCAGAGGGCTCCTGTTTGTGGCACAGTAAATGGAGAGACTGGCACTCTGCATGGATTGAGAATGGAGGGTGTGAGCCAGCAACCCATCTCTCCTAGTTAGGAGCCCAGTGTCCTTGGGCATTTGCTTTGCCTCTTCAATCCTCTGTTTTGTAATTTGTAAGATGGGAGCATCCTTCCCAGGGTGCCCACTGAGGAGGGCTGCCACGTGATGACAGTGCAGAGCAGAAGTTTTGAGGACCTGCCACCAGCTAGTGTGTCAGGGGTTCTCCCTGGGCTCTTCCCACGAGAGAGGAAAACAAGTGTGGAGGTCTTCAAAGCACTGTGGCCAAGCCAGGAAACCTCTGCAGACTCAGAGAGGTCCAGAGATGCAGCCAAGACTGGTGGGAGAAGGGCAAGGTGGCTGGGGGGCCAGGGCTGGGGTTCCCAGAAATGGAGGAGACAGCCCTGGTGGAGGTCAGGCAGCTGGGTCCTCCCACCTCAGGTCATACTTGGTCCCTGGGTGGACCATGAGCAAGTCCAGTTCAGCTGGTGCCATTGGCCTCCAGCTGTCCCCAGTAAGGGGGAAGTCCTTGGCAAGCATAGCATTCCTGCCAACTGGCCTTATTGTGCAGGGCTGAGGGGCCGCAGGTTTAACAAGGAGGAAGGCAATCACAGGTGGAACCTGCAATGTGTGTTTCTGTGACCGCTGTAACTAAATACCACAGACTGGAGACCTCAACAACAGAAGTCTGTCATCCCCTCTCCTGGGGGACAGAGGTCTGAAATCAGGGATCCATAAGGTTGGTGCCTCCCAGAGGCTCTAAAGGAGAATATGCCTGGCTTTTCCTGGCTTCTGGTGTCCCTCCGTGGACCCCTTGGCCTGCAGACGCATCCTTCCTCCTCAGTCCCCATCTTCACAGGACCTGCTTCTCCATGTCTCCTGGTGTCTTGTCCTAAGGACATTGGTCATGGGATCTAAGACCCACCCTAAATTCGGGGAACATTTTTCTCCTGAGTCTTCACTAATTGCATCTGCAAAGATCTTGTTTCCAAGTAAGGTCACCTTCCAAGGTTCCAGGAGGACATGAGTGTTCGAAGGGACACTGTCCAACACATTGCAGTCGCTGATGTTTATTAAGTGTTCACTGTAAGACCTTTGTGTGGCATGTTGTTCTCCCTCATTGCTTGCCATCCTACAGATCAGTCAGCCAAGGCTGGGAAAGGCTCAAAGTGTACCCAGTCACACAGTCAGTGATGGGCAGAGCAGGAATTTGAACCCAGCTCCCTCCTTTCTGCCTTTGTGAAGCTTTGCTAGGGTTGCCCAGGGACCTACTGGGCCATAGCCAGAAACTCAAGCGGCAGGAGAGCCAGCCAGCCGGCAAAGATGGGGTACATAGAGGGAATCAGATCCAGGAAAAAGAATTGGAGACAGATGGGGGCTTGGAAGTGTGGGGACCCACCCAGACCCCAGGAGCCCAGCACCTAGCAGAGGACTAAATTTTGGTCTTGTTTTGTTTTTGTGGTTTTGTTTGGTTTTGGTTTTGGTTTCCAGTGCCTCCACACTGAGCTACATCCTCAGCCCATTTTTAATTTTCTTCCTCTTGAGACAAAGTCTTGCTAAATTGTCCAAGCTAGAGGCAAACTTTTCATCCTCCTGCCTCAGCAGCCATCAGTAATGGTATTACAGGCAAGTACCACCAAGCCAAGTGCCCCCTCCTTATCAGAATGTCCCTAGGTTTCCCAGGACAGCTTTGAACCCAAAGCCCTCCTACATCCCAAGTAGCTGGGACATGGGCTTATTGAACCACACCCAGCAACCACAGGAACTTTGAGAGAATCTTTTCAGTTAGACATTTTTGCACAGGCCTGTAATCCCAGCACTCTGGGAAACTGAGGCAGGAGGATCACAAGTTCAAGCTTAACCCGGGAAACTTAGCAACTTGCAAGAACCCCTACCCCTTCAAAATACTGGGGGTGTAGCTAATTGCAGAGTCCTTGGGTTAAATCCCCTGTACCTCAAAAAATTCTTTGTCCTCATGTGGAGAAGGGAATCAACAGTGCTACCTTGTAGGGTTATTGCCCAGTACCAAAATGCTAATCCTGATTGTCATTATTAACAGCTAAAATATACCCTCAAGCATTTTGCATTTTTTTAAATTGATGTGTGGGCTGGGAATTGCTTATTCTATGCCTCATCTTAATGAGCAGCTTTGCTATACAGTAGCCTTGTGTGGTTAAACTAGTGACTTACCCTCAGTTTATTCTCCATCAAATGGAGACAGCCCTGCCTTCCCAGCTGCCGGGAGGCACACCAAGGAAAGCTCTGGCTCAGGGGACGGTCCAGGGAAGGGCTCCCCGGATGTGTCCTCACCTTTTTGTGAGGCTGTACAAATTCAGCATCACTTTGCATAGGGGATTTGAGCATCTGGGAACTTTCTGATCCACAGGAAGCGGGGTCCTGGAACCCATTTCCTAAAGCTACTGAGGGGTGGCTGTGCCCTACTCTTTGTTGCCTGAGCATGTGGTGAAGTAATGCATGAAAAACCACTCAGGGCCTGATTCTCATGCTAAGGTGGTCTCCCTTCATGGCATCAGAGAGACTTGAATTTAAGTCTTAACTCTGGTCTTTACTGCTGTGTGACCTTCACCAGACTGTTGCCCTCTCAACTTGGCATCCTGATGTGTAGAA
This sequence comes from Dinomys branickii, assembly GCA_004027595.1. NCBI lineage: Eukaryota > Metazoa > Chordata > Mammalia > Rodentia > Dinomyidae > Dinomys > Dinomys branickii. Next base: position 166,274 of record PVLD010000147.1, on the reverse strand, counting down.
CTGAAGAAACCTGCTTTGTAAAATTGGTGGCCTCAGCTGACTGGTAGGAAATCATGTCAGATGTGGCCCTCACCATCCAAATGTCTGAGCCAGTCAGGGTATTTGTCTTGCTTCTGCACATCTTGAAGATGTACCCAGAAGGGGCAAATCTGGTCTAGGAGGGCAGGTTGAGCTTTGCCTGCCTGCAACCCTGGCCTTCCACCTGAGTGCAGTCTGATCACAGGTTGGGAGAGCCCGAGGGAGGAAGCCATTCAGGGATCACCCATTTTGGGTCCAAGCATCATGAAACTTTGAAGGAGGCAAGGAGGTCTCTCCTGTGAAAGCAGTGTTTCACAATGGGGTGGCTTTTCTGTGCTGTCAGGGGCTGCTCACAAGGGCTATGTGGCTGCCCCAGTGATGGGATCCATTTAGCCATCTCCCTCAAATCCCTGCTTCCCTGGCCTGGAGCCCCCTCCACTGCCTGAGGCCTCCAGACTGGAGGAGAGTCAGAGGCCCCCCTACCCCAGCCAAGGCTGCAGCTCTACTGCCTGAGCCAGTCGAGCTGTGGAACTATACCGTGGTCAGAACATATATCCCACGTGGATGGCTACCTAGGGTCAAATCTGAGGCTTGGCCACTGACCAAATGGCCTGTGTGTCCAGGTGCTATGACAGGACTGAATGGTATGAATTCCAAGATGGGCACTTCCATGGCTCCAGAACATGTGCCACTCAGAGCAGATGCCAGGAAGCAGTGGGGCCGGCTTGCCTTGCTCTTTTTGTGGGGGGAATGCAGGGTGTATCTTCTCATTTATGCAGCTCAGAGTCAGCAGCATGTGCTGAGTGATGTCAAACTCAGACCAGGCTTAGAAGACAAGTAGCAGGCGAGGGGCACAGCCAGGTCTCCGGGGAGCCTCTCCACTTTGGTGACAGTGACAGGGGCTCCTCTCTGAAACGGTAGCCTCAAGAATCCCCACCTCTCAGAGCTGTGGTGAGAGGCAGACACCAGTGTGTACCTGACAGAGTGCGCTGTGGAGTATGTGTTTAATAAGTGGCAGCTTAAAGCAGAAGACCAGTCTACGGCCATACCACCCTGAACGCACCCAATCTCATCAAAGCAGAAGACCATAGACCCGGGAAAAACAGGGCACATGGACTCTGGGGTTCCCATTGTTGTTCCAGCACTTCTTTGCTGCATAACCTGCTGCAAGTTTCTTAACTTCTATGTACCTTGATCTCACTGCCCATAAAATGGGGACAACAAAAAATATATCCAAATCCTAGAATTAGGAGGCTTAAGTCAAATGACAGTGTTTGGGATAGTGCTTGGCAGAAGTGTAAGCAATTATTATTTGATGAACTTCTAATGAGTTTCTTCTAGTCAGTAAATGATAGCTAAAATAAACACTGAGCTCCACAAAATAGTAGCAAAAAAAAATGTAATCATTTACAGCTGGAGCAGCTGAGGTCCAGGATGTTGCTTTGCCCAAGGTCGCACAGCTGGCGCTCAGCGGACCCCAGGCCCAGACACTGCCCCCCCATGTCAGCCCAGCCCTCTGTGGAAAAGGGAGTTATAGCCCAGAAAGGATGGGATAAGTTATAGCCACGTGCCACCTCAGCTGGGCTGGGGCACCACTGGGGAACGGGAGCTCTCACCAGCATGGTTTCCATCTCCTGCACATCTCTGCCTGCCCCTACACACACTACAGGAAGTGGCTGAGCTGGGCTTCCCCCTCTGCCCACCACTGCCTAAGGTAAGCAGAGTCTGCCAGCCATCCTGCCAGCCCAGCAGCCGGAGCTCTCTTTGTGGTGACTTCTTAGTGATTACTGAAGGGTTGACACAGCAGAACCCTCCTGGAGCGAGCAGAAGGCCTGGCTAAGCAGCTGCCCCAGCCCCTGGGCAGTACAAGGGCCACACAGTGGGTTGGAGATGGGGCAGCAGAGATGGAGGAGCAGCCCAGACTCAGCAAACACCCTAGGTGACCTTGGACACATCACAGCATCTTGCTGGGCATCAATGCCCATCTTGGAAACAAGGACCTTGGAGCCAGGCAGGTGCCCTGTGACTGTAAACATCTAAAATTTGAAGTTGCCTGGGCATTAATGATAGTCAAGACCATACGACAGGGTCAAGGGGAAGGAGCTCATGTCCCTGAGTGGAGCACACATGCATGCTGTGGGTCTTGGGTCAAGTGCAGAAGAGCAGATGCAGTGTAGTACTCCAGAGAAAGAGCAGGTGTGTAGAGAGGAGCTAAGCAAGCATATGGTCCTGCCTGAGCCTCACCTATCCATGGGGGATGCTGTAGCATGGCCTGCACCCCAGAATTCCCCCTGCCTTGTACAGTTGGTGCTTGGTACCACCAATGAGACAGTCCCAGGCCAAGGCTGCCCTCAGAGCAGAGCAGTGTGTCACCTGCTGGGCGAGGGCTCTGTCCTCTGATGTGGTGGGGGCATGCTGCAGGCCAGTGAGGGAACTGGGCAGGGTGTACACAGGCCAGTCTCTCATGTGTATTGCAGACAGAGGCTTTGGGTACCAGGCTCTTCCTAGCAAGTACCTGAAGGCAGGAAATCAAGAGCTCTTCAGGCCACTTTTGAGTGTGTTGCTGTACATGACTCAGTGCAGATAAAAATGAGGTTTTTCTCTTATCCCACCACAGCCAATTCAGGGTTCTGAGCTTAGCGCTTGAAGAGGAAGTAGAACCAAACCCACAAAACTAATCTGGCCACATGCTTGGGGTGGGCCATGCCAAGTGCTGGTTTCTCCTAGAGGAATCAGAACCAGAGACAATTCTTGCAGAGAAATTGAGGCCACCCAGGTATAAGGTGGCAGCACATAGCAAGGGCCCAGATGCCTAGGCCTCACCAGTCTGGCACTGAATAACACAGGGCCTAATGTCCTTGTCTGCAAAATGGGCCGGGGTGGTGAGGAGTGCATGGCCTGGGCCACTCCTGTGCTCCACGGATGGCATCAGATGCCATCAGATGTGCCTCAGTAGGGGGCCACTGAGGCCCAGCCTATTCCTGGGCATTTCTCCATCCTCTCTGAGACCTGTGTCTGCCTCCATGGCCTCAGGAAAGGGACTTCTGAACAGAACACGGAGGCCAGCTTTTCTGTCTCTAGGCACTTGCAGAAGGACTGCAGGCAGCTGGTGATGAACACAAGCACTCACCTCCCAAGCTTCCCTGCAGCCTCCACGCCTGTCACAGTCACAAGAGCCAGGAGCCTTGGGTGTGCTCAGAGTCCTGCTCCCATTGCTGCAGCCCAAGCCCTGTGTCCAGATGAGCAGTCTCAGAGCCTCAAGGTGGTTTATCCAGGCTCTCATGGGGAGGAAGTGCAGAGCTGGGGACCCAGGCAGCCAAAGACCCACACCTCAGTTCCTTCTCACTCTCCTGTGTACCTTGGCCCGTGGAAGGCTGACACCAGAGCCCAACTGCTGGAGGCTGCAGAGCAGAAGCCACAGGACTCTGTCCATGGTACCGCCCTCCTCCTAGACTCCAGGAACAGAGTCTGGAAGAGGGGACTCTTGCCTGGAGAACCCCACAGAGCTACACCCTGGTGCTGGGGCAAGAACAGGGTACCTGAGGCTGACTCCTCAGCAGCACAGGCCTGGATCCTTGGAATTGGCCATGTCCTTGGTCATTCTGTCCCCCAAGAGATACCAATGACCTGAAAGGATTGGCCACACTGGGGCCACTTTTTCAGAGGAGGCGCTTTGTTTCTTCAGCATCTGCTGAGCCTGTAGAAGGAACTGTGGTCTGGGCCTCAGCAGCACGGTTGCTGAGCCACGTCATCCAAGTAAGGGACCATCGTTTTCTGAGTGTGCAGGTTTCCATTGCTCTGCAGGGAATGACTGTGGACACTGTGGAGGTTTCTGGGTTTGGGTAAAGAGCTGTGTATAGCCCCTGTCCAGAGCTGTTATTGTCACCCGTGCTGGCAGTTACATGGCCCTCATGGCTGTTGTATCTCTTCCTCAGTTCAGGTTCCTAGAGAGGCTCCATGATTGCCCTGGTCACACAGCAAGTTAGCAAGAGAGGATGAGAGGGTGCCAGTCAGCCAGTGTCCTGTGAGGGGCTTGTGGTCATTATGGGGCCTGAGAAGAAAGCCAGGAATACTACGCAGAGTTTTTCCTGCCAGGGGCACAAACTCCCAGATACAGAGTTGTGGTAACTTCAGTGGAACCAATAACACGGCTGTGGTGAAGGGCACGGCCCCAGCGTTTCCTCCCTGTGTGGTCAGGAGCAAGTGACTTGACATCTGTGTGCCTTGGTCTCACAGGGGAAGGAGGTGAATATGAGCGCCAGTCTCAGACCATTCACGCACACAGGAGCCTCCACAGCGTCTGACATGCAGGAAGCTCTAGGAAGCAACGCTGTGCAGTAGGGATGGGGAGTGACACCCTGGCCTCCTCCTGCATCTTGCTCTAGCCTCCTCTTGGCCCAGAAGGTGCTGTGTGCCTTGCTTTTGACTTTGCTGACTAAGATACTGGCTACTGGATAAGTAAGAGGCGGCCCTTCCTGATGGTCCCATGTCCTCTCTCAGCCCCTCACTCACATGTTCCTAGGTGGCGGAAGGAGCCTTTGCACCATGTAAGTTAAATTGTGTCCCTGTTTCAGATGCCATGGGCCTCTTGAGGGGCACAGACCCAGCAACTCCTCCCCATAGCCTGTGCCCTTCCAGGGCTGGCCACACACCTCGGGCTCTGATCCTAAAGTTCTGGAGCTTCCTGGTCTCCTCCATTCTTTAAAGTTGGCAGCCTCTTTCCTGCCGCAGGCCCTTGCATGTGCTATTTCTCTGTTGCAAAGTCTCTTCTGCCTCTTTGGGTACAGTACATTTGTTCTCATCAGGGCCATTCCTGACCTGTGTGAAGAGCCACCTCCAACCCTGCCCATTGTCCCCAGCATGGCCCCTGTTTCCCACTGGCATTCAGCACACTGGATGTCATTCTCCATGTTTTTTCTTTTCATGTCACTGCTCGCAGTCAGCCACTGAGGACAGGACACTGGTCTGTTTTATGCACTCTCAAATTCAAGGGCCTGGGACAGTTGGGGCCCAGAAAATGTCTATGGAACAAGTGAGTGGGGGACAGAAGGAAGGAGCACAGGATGAGCTGGCCAGACCAGGACACGTGTCACCAAAGGGACGCAGACCTGCTCCAGCACTTCCCTGGGTATGTGTGGTACAGAGGAGGTGTCATCCTGGAAGGTGTCCTCTGAAGCCATGCAATAGTGGCCTCAGCCAATCCAGGTTCTATCTGGTCTCTGAGCTTGCAAGGGCCGTGGGATCCTCCTGCAGCCTCACACCAAGGCAGGGTGGCCAAGGTGGTAGAGACATGAGTGGAGCAGCTGCCCAAGATGGGGGACAAGGGGCACGGTGCTGGTCTGCAGGCTGTGTTCTAAGCTCAGAGGGCACAGCTACAGCTCCTCCAACTCCTCTAGCCCAGGTGCAGGGTTGGGGCCTGGAGGAAGTGCATGCTGCTGTCCTGTTCCTTGGTAAATGGAGATTGTCGCATTGTTTGTAGCACCACTGTGTACTTTCAAGCTTGAAAGAGCCCTTAATTATGGGTTTGGAGGCCAGGCCTTAATAGGGGGAAATTTCCACTCATTAGGCCCAATGGGCTGAGCTTGGGAAAGAGCTGGTGCCTGGTGCATGGGGCTCACCTGCCACCTGCCAAAACCCTCAGCCCTCTTCTGGAGCACAGCATGGCACAGAGATGACATCTGCTGGGTCCCTGGCCCACCAAACAGCCAGAAAAGAAACCAAGCAGCAACTGCTTGGAAAACTCTGTTTTCCTTTTTTAACTGCAGCCATTTGAATTACAAAAATAATGCCTACTTGTCAAAAGTACAGAAAGATCTGCAGCAAAAAGAAGAATGGTCCCTCCGCACAATGCCCCACATTTTGTCCCTTCTGGGGTGTACCTTTTCTTCACATTTACCATCTCTGAAGTCTGGATGAGGCTTGCAGTTGATAGCACAGCACGCTTTACTGGAAGCCCTTGTCCTCTCTGCTGTGAGAACTCATGGCTGGGCCTGTGTCAGCTGAGACTTGATGGAATCAGTGTTTGTGGTTCCTTTCTTTGGCTTCTTCTCCCCCACACTGGCAGACACAGGTTTAGAGGGCTTTTGTTTCTCTTTTCTCTTTTTTTTAGTACTGGGGATCCAACCACCAAACCTGCGATGCTGTATCTCTGAGCTGCATCCCCAGCCCTTCATGTTTCTTATTTTGAGACAGAGTCTCATGAAGTTACCCCAACAGAACCTGAACTTCAAGTCCTCCTGCTTCAGCCTCCCTTAGGATGGGATTACAGGCCTGCAGCTTGGGCCCCTGCTTTCTCTGTAAATGGGGCCACTGCGAGATACTTTATTTTTTTACTTAGCAATGTCCCTCAGCCAGGCTCCTGGCAGATCATTGCTCTTTGACTGAGAAGCAGCAGAGAGGAGTATAGAAAATAAGAACTTGGGAGCTGACAGCCATGCCAGGCACTGCCCCCTGTGGGGCGCCCACTCTGTACCCTGCAATAGGATTGAGGAGCTGTTGTTCATGCCTGCCCACCACAGGCAGCCACTGAGCAGATGCTGGGCCATCATGGGACATCATTGCCCCCACCCAACCAAGCAGCCCTGCCACCAGAGCAGTGGCAGAAAGTCTGAACTCAAATAAAAAGGTTGTATGCAAAAGGTCAGCTAAAAAAAGCTAGGCACAAACAAGGGCAGGAGGTAAAGTGAAGACACAGCTCAAAGGTCAAAAAGGAAAGTAGAAGAGCAGAACACACACCTGAAAATATGCATCCCCATCCCTAAAGCAACTCATCCACACTTGGAACAACTGAACCAAATAGAGGAGAAAGTCTACAGGCCATGGTGCCTGCCACCCCCAGCACAGGCCCTTGGGCTGCGGCCTCCTGTGCCCGCCTACAGTGACTGAGAGCCTGTGGGGTAGCCCTGATCTTGTGCTCCACACAGCTCAGCAACGTGCAGTCGCTTACCAACCAGACAAGGAAATTGAGGCTTGCTGACAAGTTACCCAATGACCCAGCTCCCTAGAGACCCCAGCTTAGCAATGGAGTCAGAGGCATAACTGCAAGCTGACTGGGGGCAGGGCTGAGATAGTGGCTGTCAGGAGCATGCTCAAGAGGGGAGGGGAAGGAGCATAGACAGCGGGGAGGAGGTGCTTGGTGGAGGGCCTGGCCGCCTGTGTATGCCTTGCTCTTTGCACCACAGTGCAGAGGATACAAGTGGGACAGCCCCACTGGAGAGGTGGCCAGGCCAAGCCCACAGCCATGTGTATGGGACAAGCTTCGTCTGAAATGATGTCACCAACTTGGGCTTTCAGGGAGGTGAGGCCACAGTAAGGAAGCCGGAGGCCTGGATGCAGATGCATGAAGACAGAAGTCAAGTGGAGGGCAGGCTCCTGAGGGAGGGGGTGGAGGATCCAGGGCCTTCGGACCTTGGGAAGTAGGAAGAGGGAGGCTGCAAGGAGACCTGCTCTGCTGGGGCTGTTAGTTCAGAAGGGGACAAGGATAGGGTGAAGCATGGGTCCCATCCTGGGAAAGGCCTGCCAGGCTCTTTAAAGAGAGACCAGCAGAGTTGGTCAGGAACCACTGGCAGTTGGAATGTGAATGACCACCCTTAGCAAAGGAACAGGGGGACCACCAACTCCACAGGAACTAGCCGATGCCCTATTATGCACCCAGCCCCAGGGACACCACAGTGCACACAGCAGACTGTTCCTTGATTTGTGGACCCAAAGTCCAGCTGGTGGGGACAGATAAGTGAGGACAAGTAGGTGGCTTGCCAAAGAGGCCTTAGCGTTCAGAAGAACCAGAGAAAGGGGCAGAAAAGGAATGTCTGAGGGAAGGCTTCCAGAGATGATGGCATTTGAGCAGAGCTGTGGGGAGAAGGGGAGATGGGGAGATAGTTCCCAGTGGGAGGGGCAGTGGTGTTAAGGCCCTGAAGCGGTCATGCAGTCAGTAAGAACAAGAGCCTGGGTGGAGGGGATGAGCAAGGTGAAGGTGAGGAGATGCCCCAAGAGGTAAAAGAGTGGGAGGATCAAGATTGTGCAGGAGCTTGCAGGGACTTTGGCTCTTACTGGAGAAGAGAAACATTCCAGCAGAAGAGGGATCAGTTCACCACACGGGTGGGGCCAGATGAGAGGTAGGGGATCAAGGAGGCTATTGAGATGAACACAGTGAGAGACAAGGGTCGTGAAATGTGGTCACATTTTGGATGTGTCTGAAGGTAGAGCAGGTGGGATGTGTCAATAGATGTTTGAGGAGGTGATTTTAGTACAGATTTCAAGAGCCAGGTGGACTCAGCATTGAGCACATTCTCTAGAACCTGATAAGTACTCTGTACGTGTTGAGCTAGAGGGTGGGTGGAGGGAAAGAGAGAGATGAATAGATAGGTAGGTGAGTGGATGTATGGATGGATGGATGGATGGATGGATGGATGGATGGGGTGAATGGGTAGATGGATGGATGGATAGAGGGATAGAGTGAGTGGATGGATGGATGGGGTGGGTGGATGGATGAATAGATGGATGGGTGGGTTGGTGGGTGGGTGGGTGGATGGATGGATGGATGGATGGATGGGGTGAATGGGTAGATGGATGGATGGAGTGAGTGGATGGATGGATGGGGTGGGTGGATAGTTCATATGTGTGAACTGGTATGTGCAGGGATAGATGAATAGATAAAAACAGGGAGAGAGAAAAGTAGATAGGCCTAGGGTGCCAGGCTAAGAGTTTCAAAATTTTTCTCAAAGACAGGGGGCCCTCTGTGTGTTCTTGGGCAGGGCCAAGACAGGATGTGGTCACAGCTGGAGAGAGACCAGATAGCACATCAGGTCAGACCTGAAACAGGCCTCCTGTCTCCTATGAACGCTGATGGCCTGTTTGCTGTTTTCCTTCTGTCTCCATCATTTATTCATCAAAGAGGTTTCACTGAGCACTTACTCTAAGCTATGGGCTCTGCACAAGGTTTGTATAAAGCAGGCCCAGTTTTCAGCCAGAGTTCTGTGGGTTTTGTCCTCCCAGGGAGCTTTAACTTCCTGCAGCCCTGGTGGATCTTATCAAGGAGAGGCAGTCAAGCCTCATGCAGCCTCCACACAGGGACCCTGAGTCTTCCTTCTAGCTCTGGCACAGATTCTGCCCCAGCCTAAGGTTGTGGGCCCTCCAAGTGGGCATTGGGCCTGGGAGAGAGCAGATGGGAACCTGGTGATTGTGGTGTGGTCTAAACGGGGCAGGAGGCTGGCTGAGCAGGTGGGATGGTGGCTGGGCAAGGTGAGGGAGATGCCAAGGGCACCCTGGAGTGTTCATGTTTGTGTAGATCCCTCCTGCTGTCATTCTGGAAGACCCAGTCACCCCTCAAGATCACACCACAAGCACAGCAGAATTGCTCACCAGCACTTGGCTTTCCCCCAAGGCAGCCTTCTTTCACACTTTCTTCTGGGGAAGAAAGGTCACACTGCACCCGAATCCTGAGTTCTAGGTGCCCAGACCTGGGATGAGAGCTGATACCAGTGTTCTGGCCTCTGAGCCCTCCCATGGGCAGTCTGGGGACTGTCCAGACTGAGGTAGGGGCGATCAGTAGTTTCCTTTTGGAGGCTTTGTGAGAAGGAATGTGGAGGCCAGCCAATGGCTTTTTTCCACCACCATGGAAATTTCCAACAACAGAATTATTAAAACTCCTAGGGCCCTTCTGCCACCCCACTTGATTGTGAAAAACAGCTCCTTGGTGGCCAGGCAGGGGACAGAGCAGCTGAGAGCCCAGCATTGAACCTGTCGAGAACTCCCCAGTGAGAGACTCCCAAGTAGCTCGCTAATCAGACCCCAGGGAACTTGGCTAGAAAGTTGGCTGCCTCTCAGGAAGTGATTTACAGCTGCTGGGGCCAGGAGCCAGTGTGGCCACCAGCATCTGGGGCTTTCTCCAGCTTTCAGTACTTGGGCAGGGTGGGCCTGGGCCTGACAGGGCCATGTCAGACAGCAGCACTTGAAAACTCTTCGTTAGTGATTAAAGAAGTGTGCAGACAGGTGAGTAGGAAGGACTGGAAGAGAAGGGAGGGAGGGAGGTGCGCTGGTAAGTCAGGTCCCCTGGAATCATCCCTACTGTGAGACCTTGGTAAGTCACGCATTTCTGTAAGGTGGTGATGGTTATCTCCTCCATACACAGTCGTGGACAATGAACTGATGCTCTGGGCCCCATAATGACACCACTGCTTATCACCCCCTGGGGTCCAGGTGGGAGCGAAGGCGTGTGAGCTACAGAGACAGACCCAATTCCTTCTCCTCTGGCACTCGGACCCTGGCACTAGGAGCTGTGAGACAAGCAGCTTCACCTCAGAGTCTCAGTTTCCCCTTACACAAAGTAGTTGATTGTCAGCTTCCCACAGGATGAGCATTGCTTCTCCTGGCACAGACCCCTCACTCTGACCCGGAGGCAGCATGCCTGAGACCTGTCCCTTGCCCTTCACTGTGGTGCTGGGGGCTCTGTTGAGGTCCCAGAGTGCGGTTGCTGTAACACAATGGCGGAGTCAAAGTGGGGCCAGCTGAGAAGCTTCTGTTGATACGGAGGCCTCAGGAGACCTGGCAGGAGTGCCCTAGGGAACACGGGAGCATGGCACCACCCCTTGGGGGACAGTCTTAGGCACCCCACCTCACCCTTGTTGCCCACCTCACCAGGCAAAGGCTGCACTATGCTGCTCCCTCACTGGGCAGGAGGCTTTCTGGGGTGCAATAGTCAGTGACAGAGGTGTGCAGTGCAGAGCAAGGGCACTCCCCTCTGTAGCACGGCAGGGCTGATCCTGGGCCTGGCTACTGCACTGCCCTCACCACACAGCCTAGGTCCAGCACAAGCCTCAGGCACCACATCTATAAAATGGGCACCCGTGAGACTGCACAGACTGTCTATCCAGCACCAGTCTATATTGCCAGTTGCACTGTGCGCTGAGTCCCTATGATGTGCCACCCCCAACAGGGAGTGGGGTTTGCCAGCAAACAAGCCAAGCAGTCAGATCCACTCATGCCAGCTTTCCAAGGACAGTCCTGGTTTTAGCAGAGAAAGCCCTGCATCCAAAGCAGCCCCTTTAGTCTCAGGTAAAACAGGTCCCTCTGCACAGCGTGCAGGAGAGTGGGTGGATGTTTAAAATGCAGTGTAGTTGCTGGTGCTGTTTAAAGTCTAATGCAAGAGTCTTTCTGATGGTGTGGTCAGGGCAGTCCTTCCAAGGAGGTGACAGTTGAACAAGGATGTTGTGTGCTGAAGAAATGAGACATGGATGTGAGGCATGGGAAACGGGACCAACAAAACCCAGATGTAGAAAGGTGCTGCCACGCTGGGGAATGGGCAGGGAAGGCGGTTGAACTGACTGGGACTCCTGTCTTGAGAGCAGTGTTGGAAATACCAGGTCAGGGTAGCTCAAGGAGAAAAGTGTATTTGCTGACTTAGTCAGAAGCAAAGTGAGAGGCTGCGCTCCAGACATGGCCACATCCTGGTGTAACTGCAGTCTGCTCTTCTATGCAGCCTGCATGTGTGTCTTCCTTCTTAGGCAGTCCCAGCAGCCAGGCAAACCTCCCAGTCTGCACCTGAGGAGAAGAGACGCTCCGTGCTGAGGCCCAGGCAAGGCAAGTGGTGGAAGGTCCATGACAGTGCCCAGCCAGCTGTGGGAGCCCCAGCAAGACTGTGGACATAAACTGAGGCCTGAGCCAGGGCAGTGGTGCAGAGTGTGCACCTCCGGGGACCTCAGGGGCGTGCTCTGGGGAAGGGGCTGGCGCACTCACCCACCCAAGGGAGCACTGTTGGGGGAGCAGAGATGGAGTGAGAAGGCTGGACCGGGTCATGGGAGAAGCCAGGGCCTGCTGGGGCCCAGGCTCGAGGTGGGTGTGCCGGCAAGAACATGGCAGGGTCTCCATCCCAGACTCGAGGGTGCAGCAGGAAGCTTGCACCTGAGACAAGGCAGAAGCCAGGACCAGAGCTGGGACTGAGAGCTCAGATGACACAGCACTTGAGCTGGAGGCCTGGCCTTGCTTCCCTCCGTGATGGCAAGACTGGGCCTGAGCCCTGAGCCTGCAAGTGGGGCCTGGTGAGAAAAGGGAAGTGAGAGGTGAGGGAGGCCCCTAGCAGGCCCCAGGATCCAGAGGTATTAGGGCCACTGACCTTGTTCTGCTCCCCCGGTCCTGGGTCCTGGGTCCTGGGTCTGGGGCAGGCTGTGAGCAGAGTCAGTGTCTCATAGCTTCCCAGCACCTGGCTGCCGTCACAGGGTACCAGGTACCAAGAGCAGCTAAACCTCCCTCTCCTGCCAAGCTCTGTGTAGGAGGAAGCCGTCCAGGTGGAGACACAGGCATGAGAGCCCATCTGGGGCACCCACCTCCTGGCCTAGATGGGACCATGGCTGGGCCCTGTGCAGAGAGAGCTTGCTGTGGGGAATCCGAGCAGGTGACGCAGAACTATATGTGTGGAGCAGGACTGAGCCTCCCTGGCACACAGATGAACAGTTCTCAAAAACCTCATAGTTGAGAGGAGACTGCTTGTGCCACTGTGTGGCTATGGGAGTTGGGCTGCACCTGAGGGCACAGCTGGTCTCAGCTACATGTGGACACCTGTGTGAAGTCGGCACTTGACACATGTTCCCTCCCAGCATGAGCCTCAGGGATTGTCCCCACCCCACCATGTGACAGCTGAGGACCTGCAGTCCAGGAAGTATATGCATGATGATTGTCACAAAACAAGTGCCCAGCAGGTTGACGTTCTAGGAAGTGAGTGTCTCCCACTCTCACCAAGAGTTTATGCATGGACCTTCACACTTTAGAGGGCTTGGAGGACCTCACTTTGGGAAGGAAATTGGTCTTTTTGCTTCGTGTTTTTTCTCCTCCCTCCCATCCCTTCCTTCTCCCCTTCCTTCCTCCCCTCTCTCCTTCCTCCTTTCCTCCCTTACTCCCTTTCCTCCTCCCTTTCTTCTCAAAGTGTTTTCAGGTGACCTCCCTGTTCCTGGTGCTGCACTAGACCTAGGAATGTAGTGGTCATGGAAACAGGCCTAGGCCTTGCTCTCAGTGCTCTAGGCTCAAACATTAATCCAGCAGTCACAAAAATACAACTGTGCTAAGTGTGACAGCAGAAGATGTTAGTAGGTAAATCAGGGAAGGACTCCTGGAAGAGGTGAGAGTTGGTCAAAAATAATTTCCTAGGGGATCATGGGAGGGAGTAGCATTCCAAGCTGAGGAAATGGAACAGACAAAGGCCATGTGGGAGGAACAGCAGTGTGACTGGAGCAGAAGGGTGAGGAGGGCGGGTGTGACCCAGGCTGGAGGAGCAGGCCGGCACCCACTGGCAACCCCAGTAAGGAGCTTGCCTTCATCCTCAGAGCAGGGTGGGCGGGTTGTGATGTGATCAAAGTCGTCCTACCAAGTGGCAGTAGGGAGACACTTAGCCATTGGAATGACTAGGCAGGGAAGTGCATGACTGTCATCCCAGGCCTGGGGAGGCTGAGTCAGAGATCACTTCAAGACCATACTGGGCTGCACAGTGAGTTCAAGGCCAGCCTGTACTGCAGAGCAAGACCCTGTCTCAAAAAACAAAAAAATGAGCCATTTGAGTCATCTAAACAGGAGATGAGAAGCAATGAGGTGAGGCCAGCGCTCTGGAGAATGATTTCAGGGGAAAATAGGTGAAGGTACAATGCACAGGGCTTTGAGGAGGAGGAAGAGTGACAAAGGGACTCTGTTTCTGAGCAGCCACCTGAGAAAAGGCGAAGACTTTGCAGGAGCCTGAGGCTGGCAAGATTGGTGTCAGAAGTTACTTCAGATGTGCTGGCTTTGTGTCTGTACCTCACACCACACACAAAGTTAAACCTCAGTGGGAAACACAGAGGTGGATACTTCATGATACTGGCTTTGACAGTAGATATGACACTAAAAGCGTAGACAAAAATAGGTAAATTTAAAATGAAAATTGTTAGTACAGCCAAAGACTCTACCAATAGAGTAAAAATAAATCCGAGGGGTTGGGAGAAAATATCTGCCAAACATACATGTGGTAATGGATTAATTTCCAGAATAGGATAAAAAAAAAACCTCCCCACAACTCAACAACAAAAGGATAACCCAATTTAAAAGCAGGCCTTAAATAGACATTTTGCTGAAGAAGACCCAAACAGAAAGATGTTTGCCGTCACAGATCATTAGAAAGGGATACAGGGACACCACCTCACATCGTTAGGATGGCTGTCATTTAACACACACACAGAAAGCAAGTGCGGGAGGAGTGTGGGAATGTAAAATGGCACTGCTGCTATGGAAAACCCTGGGCAGTTCTTCAAAAACTTAAACATGGGCTTGCCGTGTGGGCCCCAATGCCAGGTCTAGGTACATACCCAGAAGCTGACAGCAGAGACTCAAGTGTTTGCATATTTGTGTTCATAAAAGTATTATTCACAATAGCCAAAGACTCAGAACCCAAATGCCCATGGAGTGAAAGGATAACCCAGTGTTTTCTCTCCAGGAAACAGAGTATTAGCCTTGAAAACAGAAGAAATTGAGACAACAGATTACATGAAGTCAGTCAGTAAGGAAAGGACAAATAGTGCACAGCTCTGCTCTCGCGAGTAGCCGGTTGTCAGTGCTGGAAGAAGGAAAGTGACAGCCGGCGCTTCTGGGTCTGGGGAGAGGGAGAAGTTCTGGAGCTGGACAGGGATGATGGCCATGTCAGCTGCGGGGTGCCAGTGAGCTGCACACCTGAAGTTGGGCAGAGCACCAAATTTTGTATTATATAGACTTAATGATGATAAACAGCGAAATAATCAAAAGGGCTCCTACAAATAAATAGAGAGCTACAACCAGAAAATAAGAGAACAGCCTCCTAGCTAAAAGAAGGAAATGATTTGTCAAGAAGCACAGAGAAGACACAATCACACAAAGAGAACTGGGCTCACTGGGCTGGCAGGCTGCCAGGGTATAGGGATGAGAGGTTAGGCAGGGAACCCATGCCCCTTGCTCACTGCAAGACCTGGGCTGGTGAGGGTCTTCTTTCAGCTGGCACCTTGAGCCATGGTCTGCACTTTGGGCCCACCTGTTCTCTACCATGCCACTTAAAGGTCTAAACTAAATGCATGTAGGCTGTGTCCAAATTGAGCCTCATCACGGGGTCCAGACCAACGAGCCCTGAGATTTCCAAGGCCCTGCCCTACTCCACAGAGGTGGAGCCCAGACCCAGTATCTGCTCCTTCTTCAGCCAAACTTGGGCTCCTTCACATTTAGAGCTTGTGTTGGTTACTCTTGTTGCTGAGACAAAATACTGGAGGCCCACATCTAAGGAAGGAAAGGTGCATTTAGCTCCTAGTTTGTGGAGGTTTCAGTCTGTAATTAGCTGGCTCCAAGGCAGGGTGGCATGGCACAAGAGCAACACTTCAAGGCAGCAGGAGACAGCAAAAGCAACAAGAGCAAAGGGCAGGGAGAGAACAAGCCTCTTTTCCTCCCTTAGGGCAGGCGTAGCACTCATGTTTACAAAGTGAGGACCCTGGCCCTCTGCTGAATCCCATAGTTAAACTTCTAAACTTCTCTGGTTGACACAATGAACAGTATCCTAAAGCAATAAGGGCATGTCTTCACGAGAGCAGAGCTGTGCACCCCAGGATATACAACTGCTGAGTTACTTAGTTAAGCTTCTGGACTTCTCAAATTGACACTGTATCAACCATTACAGAGCTCCCTGCCCAGCTCTGGCTTTCAGTCCTGCTAAGGGCAGAGGCAGATGGAATCCCACCTCTGAGCCCAAAGGCTGGTCAGATATAGTAACAGGCCCAGGGAGCAGTAGCTTTGCATTTTGCTTGAGCAGGAAGACTATGGTCTTCCTCCTTCCTCTGGTCACAGCAGCCTGAAGTGATTCCAGCAGACTCTCACCCCAAGTGGCTGCAGACTTGCTGCAGAGCCCCATGCCTCACATCTAGATCTGCCAGGGTCTCTCTTGTTCCATTGCCTGTGCCTTCCAGGCCTGCCATGTTGGCATCCTATCTGCACAACACTCATGGTACCAGGAAGCAAACTTGGACCCACTAACAGTAATCCTGGTTATTTGTGGGCCAAGGGAGTCAGGAACTCCTTTGAGAAGCTGATGAGAGCCGCAGCTTCCTCCTCAGAAAGACACAGTTCTGTACCATGTGTTTCCGAAGCCCTTGGTGAGGACACACTTGCCTGCAGCTACCTGCAGTATACAAGGCCAGGCAGAATGCTCTCCTGCCCTGTGCTCTGCTCATCTGCTGGGGAAGATAGGATTATGCCAGTTTTTCCAAGTGAAACCTGAGCCCCTTAATCCCTAGAGGAGTTACTGGCACAAGAAGCCAGGAATTCTCAACCTCCCCTTCCTCTCCTACCAAACCCTAGTCCTCACCAACCCAGCCCTGGCTCCCCTGAGTGGAGGACAATGTCAAGTGGAGAGAAGAGTTGACTCCTCAACCCTAATCCCTGGAGCAGAGCTTGTCTCCGAACCACTTTGGAGCTCCAGTGTGCAGCTTGCAGCCCAGAACCAGCCTACAGGAGGGCCAGAGTGAGAGCACACAGTGCTGTGAGCCAGGCAAGGATTCAGTTTGGAGATGGAGATACCGTCCTCACTCTTCTAGCTGGGCCTCATGGAGCCTCAGTTTCCCTGTCTGTAAAGTGGGAACAGTACTCCTCTAACAAGGTCAGGCTTGCAGGAGCCTCAGCAGATGTGTGTAGACAGCCTCATCCACAAATGCAGGAGGGAAAGCCAAGAGCAAGGCAGTGGCCTGTCCAGCACAGCGAGCAAAGACTGGAGCTGGAATCAGAACCCAGCTCTGCTGAGTCCCCACCTGGGTTCCCGACCAAACGTGTGGTTCTCAGCATGTGGTAGGCTTCAGTGATGGGCCTGTTTGTTGTCCCTCATCCTGCCCAGTCCCAGTGCCAAGCATCTTCCTCCAGGAGCCCAGGGCAGGGACACCATACACACAGAGCAGCAGTGTCTCAGGAGGGTGGGGCGTTGACAGGATCCTCCCTGTTCACTGATTTCTAGAAAAGAAGTCTGATCGTGAGCTTGGGTGATAGCGAGGCCAGTGAGTTAGGGTGCCCTGATCTGCGTTGGTCTTAGTTCCCTCTGCCTGCGGCAGTGCAGGGGAAGCCGGCGAAATGCTCAGCGCCCCGTTCTGATGCCTAGGAGCCTCGCCCACACTTGCCTTCCCTCTCAGCAGCCCAGGCTCAAGTTAGACATGGAGAAGCTGCTCACAGTCCTCCCCCAGCTGGGATGGGCTTCAGGCTTGCGGGAGATGTGGCACACTTGACTCAGGGTGGGAACGAGGCCAGGGCACAGCTGAGTGCCACCAGCGTGCAGCCAGCCGGACAGAACGTCCTCAGTTTTGCCACAGGAGGACTTTCCAGCAGGAGGCGCTGCCTGGGTGCAGGCTGGAGGTGTGGGGCCCTGCATGCGTTTCCTGTGATTGTAAGAAAAGGTACAGGAAGGGGAAGATGGCTGTGAGAGTGGAGAAGTAGGCAGCCCAAGAAGTGTGTTGGGCCAAGATTTTGAACCTTTTTCTGGGGCAGTGGGGAGCCGATCTAGCTGCGTAGACTGGTCCTCTTCAGCTCACAAGCCTCTTCTCTCCCCTGAGCCCCATCCCTGACTGATCTCACCCTTCCTGGGCTATACATTCTGCATTGAAGTTGGTTGTTTCCACACTGTCTCAGCCAAGACCATTCTCTGCTCTGGTCCATGCATCTGACCACCTGCTTGGCATCTGTTTAGACATTGCACAAGCATCGCAAAGATGCCTAATCCAAAAATGATTCTTGATCACCCAGGTACCCCCCAACCCTCCTGAGAACACCGATCCCCTGCCTCCCGTCACGGTAAACACCACCACACAGAGCATGCACCAGCCTGACACCCATGGGGCTTACAGTCTGACGGGGGGATGTGGGCAGATAAGTTTTCGGGAAAAGTGCTGGACTGAAGGTGCCACCCAGCCAGTTCTGGATGAGTCACAGGAGACCTTCTGAAAGCAGTGACATTGTCTTTTGGGGCAATGATTTCCTTGAGAGAATATTTTGAATCAGTAGCCACTGGCGTGTGCATGAGGGTGGGGGAGGTTCTGGCAGTTTTGCTCCCAAAATAACCCAGATCCGAGGGCGGGCAGCCCAGCAAGCCTCCAAAGCCATTCCCTTCCCAGCCAGGTTCCAACAACCTTGCAGCCCGGCCTGGGACCCCAGGTGGCAAGAAGGACAGAGGAGGGGTGCCGGGGCAGAGATCCGGCCCTGGCTGTCCCCAGAGACCCAGCCAGACTTGCAGCTTCTGGGCTAGCATAGTGGCTTGGCCAGGGCCAAAGACTGGCAGGTAGCAGAGGACGCACTGGAGACTTGGCTCCCCTCTGCCCTCTCTCTCAGCTAACCTCTGTCGTTTTGATCTGGGCTTGAGGGCCTCTGAGTCTCGTCCTCTCTGGCTCTCCCCTCTTGCCTCTCAGGGCTCCCAGGATCTCTCCTAAGTCTCCTCATCTGTCTCTTCCTCCCTCCTCTCTCTCCCCCCACCCCAGCTCTCAAGTTCTCTGCTGCCTCACGGCCTCCATGACTCCTCTTGCCTCCCTCCTTCCCTGCCCTCTCCTCTCCTCACACACACTGGCTCTGGAACACAGAGCCACCACAGGATGGGGAGCACAGGGGAGGATACCAAGGCCTGTCTCCCCAGCCCATCCTCCCAGCGGGTGCTGAGTACAGACATCTCTGAGCTGATTCCTCCCTGGTTGCAGCTGCTGGATCCCCAGGCAGGTGGGACTGCAGATCAGGTCACTGGGCCCATTCAGCAGAATTATAAATAGCAGCTTATGCCCAGTGTTCCCCAGCAAGCAGCCACGGCCGCCACAGGGCCCCAGGGCCCCCTGCCCTCCACTCCTCAAGCCATCCCTTTGAGGTAAGGCCTGCCCAATCCCCTGTACAGCCAGTGGGCCCCGAGGTCAGTAGCCGATGTGCTGTCACCACGGCAACCTGCCCAACCCAGGCTCAGGTTGCAGAGGAGGGTGGGAGGACTGAGGAAGAGGTCCCATGGCCTGGAATCAAAGGCCACTGCTCTCTGCTGGGGCTTACTCACTTTCGGTGGACTTCAGAGTGGAGTGCTGTCATCCCTCCAAAACCTCACCCTGCCAGGGGAGGATAAGGCAGAGATGCCTGAGCCTGGGAGACCCCAGAGCTAAGCAAAAGGGCTCTGCCCCAAGTCACTACCTGGGACTGGGCACAGTGAATTGGGCCCAGGCCTTGATGCCAGAGAAACGTGATTTCCAAATCCCAGTCTACCTCCAGCCAGCTGTGAGGCGGTCCCTCAGTGATACACTAAACTTCTTTCCATCTTGGAGGTATGGTGGGGCCAGATAAAGCTGGCAGACTTCAGAGTCACATTGACTGGGTTTGAACTGACCTTTGCTGCTCCTTGACAGGCAATTCTAAGTAGGTGCTCAGTCTTTCTGAGCCTCAGCTTCCCCATCTGTGGAAAGGGTACAGAAGCAACATTGACACCTCACATTGCTGTTTGGAGAATAAGGGGCCACCGAGAGAAGGCACTCGGCCAGGACCCACACAGAGGCTCTCCTTGTCCATACTTCTGTAGGAATCTCCTCACTGGAGTTGAACCTGCCCTCCTCCCTAACTCACACACCACCCAGTCCCATTTTCAGTCCCCATCTGCAAAATGACCACAGGGGCCCTGCAGGCCTGCCCAGCTCTGGGATAACCATGTGCCAGCAGCCTCTCTGGGCCTCACAGTTCCTGTTACTCCTCATCCACGGCCTCGCCTGTGCCTGAGCTGAGGTACAGGGGAGCCTATATGGTTGCCTGGCAACTGAGGCCCCAGCGGGAGTCCTGGGTGTCAGGATGTCCAGTGTGGCCCCTGTGAAGGTGGGAGGCAGCAGGCAGACTGAGGCAGGGACCCTGCTCTCATGCTCTGTCCCTCCATGCATGCCTGACCAAGCTCCCAAAGTTGTCTCAGAACCCACTTCCTCAGGGTGAAGGGGAGGTGAAACATGTGGTCAGGTTCAGCGAGAGAAACCCAAGCCCCTCTTGTTGCTAACTGATACAACACCGTCACTGTTGCCACTTCCTGTAAGTTTCAGTCCAAGTCTGCCAAAGCAGGGAGAATTCCCTGGCCCCTGGGTGGCTGATGCAGCCCCTGGAGCTCCCAGACTGCTGGGCGTGGCCTCTGGGACAAAAGTCTGCCCTGCAGGGGCTCGTCTGCATTTTCTTCTCTTTCTCCAGTGAAGATTTTCTGGGGTTTAGGTAGCTCTGTTGCATTCTGCCTGAGTGAGCATCGGCAAACTAAGTAGCCCTTTTTGCTACAGTTTGTTACCTATAGAGAGAGAATGAGATTACCTGCCTCACTGAGGTGCATGTGGGTCAAGTGAGGTGGCTCCCATGAAGTGGTTAACACAGCAGGTCTTGGTACACAGAGCCTGTTCCGAATGTGTCCGCTTGTCACAAGTTCCCCCACTGATTCCCTGTGCAGGAGCTGTGCACAGCAGAGCAACACTGTCTAAAGAGAAGCTGAAGTCCTCCCCTTTGTGCCCTCTTCTCTGTGTCCCCATGCATGGGCTCTGCCTGCGCTGGGCCCATTGTACAAGTTTGCCAAACAAAAGGAGACGAGCAGTCAACCACAGAAATTCATTAGTGCTCAGGGAACTGAGAACCCCTTACAGATCTGGTTATTCCTTCACCTCTCCTATGGTTGCATCATCTAGAAAACTCCCCAAATATGTCTAAGGTCTCTGTGGGCTTTCAATCTCTGTCCTGAGGTGTGAGCCGGAACAAGGAGGCCCACGGGTGCTTCCGGCAGCCGGAAATAGAAGGCAGGCAGATGGTGCAGGAGCGGGATTTGGCACTGGAGGGAAGGAGAGCCGAAGGGAAGGAGACTCTATATCCCAGCCACCTCGATGGCCTGCTCTGCTCCAGCACTGCCTTTTACCTGCATCAAGCACGTCTCTTGCCCTCCTGGGGCCTCCGTCCCCTCATGTGAAAAGTGGATACCTCTCTCCCATGGCTGCAGAACAGAAAGGAGGCTGCCTGTCAAGAGTCCCTGCAGGCACTAGCCCTCATTTATGACAAGATAAGGATGCTGGGCATCCAGGCTGGTGGCTCTCCCTCCCCATGCCTGTCATTTACCAGCCAGCCCCACACTGGGGAGCTGCTAGTCCCCTGGCCAGGGCCTAATAGAGCAACAGGTGACACAGCCACGCTGCCAGCTCCAGAATGTCATTCTTAACTTCTTCCAAACATAGGAAGGGATTGCAATCTGCTTGCCAACCCTTATTCCCAGCCTCAGCTCAGCCAGAGCCCCCTGTGCCTGCTCCTGCTCAGGGCCTGACCTTGTACCCATCATCAGTGTGAGGAGAACACCCAGTTTCCTCAGGGACTGTCAAAACGGAGGCATCCCTGCACCTGTCTCTCTCCTACCCCAGAACCCCATACTCTGCCCTGCTGGTGTTGCCAACAAGACAGCCCAGTGAGTACCACTGTGTACCATACTGAGGTCAAGAGCACTGCCATGAGACTCACCCTGGTGCAAATCCTGGCCAGGCCACTCTCCGGCTGGGTGTAGCGTTGGCCAGTAACTCTACCTCCTCAAACCTCAGTTTCCTCCCATCTAAAATGAAGAAAGCAGGAACACCTTAGGAGCAGTTGTGAGTGTTAGCAAGATAATGCTTGGGAGAAAGCAAGGGCAGGGGCAGCTTTGGTAGCAATAAAACTTAGCTGCTCTTAGGGTTGTTTCTCTCAGTGTTGCTGCTACCCAGATGCCTTTAGTATTTTGGCCTCTACTGTCATGTCTGAGACAATCGGTTTACAAAGAGAGTTTTTTAGTTGCTGTAGGCCTGTGCAGTACCTCAGGGCAGGAGCACATGGGCTCACCTAAGGGCTGGCTGGTTCAAGGTCCCATCATCTCCCAACAGCACCAAGCTGGGGTTCAAGTCTTTTTCCACACAGGCCTTTGAGGAGGCTGACTCAGGTGGTCACAGATGCATCCCCAAGAAACGCTCTCTGCTTCCTATGTAAGCATAATGGGGTCCTACCTTGAGGCCAGATGGGCACCTGGGAGGTGCTCCATGCTGCTGTATGCCTTTGTATTTTAACACAGGGGCCGGGGATATAGCTCAGCGGCACAGCACCTGCCTGGCAAGCAGTGAGGTCATGAATTCAATTCCCAGTACAAAAAATATATATCTTTGAACACAAGAATTTGTTGGAAAAGTGGATGTGTATGAGACACAGGAGAGCTTGTTTTCTTCCTGCTTCTGGGGTCAAGTTTTAGGTTCCTGCTGCCACTTTTCCCGTGTCCTTTGGTGCCAACTGTGCTCATCGGGTGTGCTGGGGACCCAAAAGTCGATGAACCATCAAGGTCACAAATGCCCAAGCCCTGTGAAGAAAGCAGCTGATTCTTCCTGGAGAGTGGAGCCAGCAGAGGGTTTACTGAGTGGGATCTGGGGGCTGAGCAGAGGTCCACTGGCAGAGGAGCAGAAGGCTGAGCTGTCCATTTGTCCACTGGGCAGCTGCGAGTTGCATTTTATATTATTTAAACAAAAGAAAACCTTCTCACAGAGATGGTTCAGTGTCCAGGAGATGGCTCTGGTTTATCTAAGGCACATATGGGTCCAAAGGAGTAGAGGGGGGAAGTGGTGCTCCCCAGAGGGGCCCTCCCTGAGCTCCAATCCAGAGTCAAAAGTCCTGCACAAGTCAACCTGTGAAAGTCCCCTGGAGACCAGCAAGCCCAGTTCCCTTAGTGTCCCCAAGAGGGAAGGTGCAGGAGCAGGGACCACTAACAGTGGACCTCCTTGCCAGTGTAGTCCAGCTGGTCCAGTCATGACCAAGAGCCTCCAAGGCCAGCCTCTGGAGCACTTGCCCTCTGCAGAGCCCACTGCAGGACCCACTGTGGTCCTGGACTCTCTCTAGCCTTAGTTTCTTATGTATGTACAAACTGAAAAACCATTTTGTGCCAGTTGGTGTTGCTGGCATTTTGTTTAGGGTAAGCCTTGGGTCAAATGCCCTGAGAGCTAAAGCTGTCTGCTGAAAAGTCTGATGGTCCCAGGGCCTGAGGAGCCTGCTGAAGAGGAAGAGGCATCTGCCTAGTGTTCTCTTCTGTCTCCCACTGACCTGTCAGACTGGGTATCTAGGACCCTTTTCCAGCAAGTAAAACTTTTGCCATAATTCCTGGTTTCCCCCTATCCTCCATGTGCACCCATGCACACACGCACACACAAGTCTAGAGTCTTATTTCAAAAATACACTTTCTGCATAACCCAACACATACCCCACTTGTAGCTTGTACACAACCACAGACATCCTGTCCTGCCTTAGTACACACAAACACACATCTACATACACGCAGGTACACATGAATGCACACTTGCATTTCTTCCTGCCAACACACATCTGTACATGCCTGTGCATGCATGCCTGGCTACAGAACTGTGCGCAACCTGCCTGCCCTCTGCATGCACCTGAGGATGCAACTCTCCAGTAGAGAAGTAGGAGCCAGGATATTCTGTGCAGGGCCTAGAGTAAGTCAAAAGCACCCAATAACTTTAAAACAACAGGGCTGGAGGTACAGCTCAGTGGGCTAAGTGCTTGCCGCTGAGCACTAGGGCCCTGAGTTCGATCCCCGGTCCCGCAAAAAAAAAAAAAAAAAAACTTTAAAACAACAAAATTATTAGTGAGAAGAGAACCCTAGCTCAACCTAAAGATTTTCATAGCCATCAGCATCTTGATCTCTGAGGTCCTTTCCAGTCTCTGGATTCAAAGCTTGAAACATCAAGCCTCTTCTGAGCTTTGCACACCTGCACCCCTTTGGTAGTCTCTGCTCTTGGAGGAGCTTGCACACCTCACAGTACATGATTTGGTGGCCAGAGGCCTGCTCAGTACAGGCCTAGTGCCGTCACAATCTGAGTCAGCCACTAGCAAAGCACACCTCTGAGCCCCAGAGCCCAGCACCATTCATGCCAGGCTCAACCCTGGAGAAACAGAGGTAGCCACATCCCCTGAAGAAGAGGGCAAGAGAGTCCCAACCAGAGAAATTCAGATTTGGGACTTTGGAGGAAGAGGCAACTTCGAGGCTGGAAATACACAAGGGAGCAGGGCCTGGGGAGGAGCCATGCTGGGTGTAAATAACCTCACAGTCTAGGCTTGGGGTGTCCTGGGGCTGTGGATTTAGAGTTCTTAAATGTTCTGACTGAGGAATTTGAGTAAGACTTGGACTCTCTAAGAAGGTGGAGGGGTCGGGCCAGGGCTCAAGCCTCAGAGTTGGCCCTTGGCAAGAAACGAGAAGGGGCTGTCTTTAGGAGTGCTTGGGTCTGCTAGGCCAACCCCCCGCAGCTGGAGAAGAGTTGGCATTCTGAGAACCCTGCCCAAGGGTAAAGGGGGCACACACCAGGAGCACCTGGAAGTACAGGGCAGTCGGAGCTTCATACAGGGAAATCACTGCCAGGTCTTGGGCCTGAGCCCAGCTCTGTCTGCACCTGCTCTGTGGCTGTAAGCCAGAGCCTTCCACCTCAAAGCCTGCTTTCCCCTTCTAGAAATCACCATCTTTCAAGTTCACTGTGTGTCTTTCAGTAGCCGAGCGGAGGGTGAGTCCTGTGTCCTCACCTGACTTTCTTGCCTCTGAGGTCCTGGGGCCTGTTATCACCTCCACCTCAGAGATGTGGCAGCTGAGGCCAGAGACTTGATGGGCTGCACCATTGGCCACTTAGCAGAGCAAGTGTTCTGGACTCTAAGCCTCAAACAAAGGGGTTCCAGCCTTACTAAGTTGTGAGTAAAATGAAAAGTGATTAAAGAACTGTAGCCTATAGGGATGGAGAAATTCCTGAGAGCGGATGATACTAATGATTACAGTTTTAGAGAGCCAGAGATGGGGTAGAAGTTAACTTCCAAAAAAGGAAGAGAAGATTTTTCAGGGCCCTGACAGTGCTTATGGGGAGGGTAACTGGGGAGCCCTCAGGGTGTGAGTGCAGTGAGCCAGGCTGCCCCAGCCACAGTCCTTGGGGACGCTCATCCTGGGATCTTTGAGCTTGAGCAGGAAACCTGTGCCTCTGTGCAGCTTTAGCAGGGCTGGGGTCACCTGGCTGGTGTGGTGTCCAAGGGAAGCTGCATCTGCATCTGTCCCTATGCACGGCTGGTGAGAGCGGGTGCAAGTCCCCACCCCCACCTGCACCCCTTCTGTTGCAGGGACTCAGCTGCACTGGGGAGCGTGATATGCTGTTATTTTTAGAAGTGGTACCATCTGTTCAAGGTGCCGAATGGATTCTATTCGTCTCTGCAGTGGCTGGGGACAACCATGCCAAGTCAGAAGAGCTGCAGAGCTGGCTTGGCCCCCTCAGTCACACTCAGGATGGAATGGTCACTTGTCAGCATGCCTCATGCAAGAGCCAGGGAGCACCACAGACCCACAGGGCATGTGATTGCTGGGGCCTGAGAATAGCGGGGCAGCTCTGAGACCACAGCAACCAGGAAAGAGAGGAGCTGAAGGTGGGAGCTGTCCCTGCAAATCACACCTGTGTGAGAGCTGACAGATTCTCAAGTGTCCTGTTCAGGCCAGACTTGGAGAGAGGGTGGAGAAGCAGCACAGAACAAACTGTGGGCCAAGCCTCCATGCAACCAGCACTGGGAGTGTTGAGACCAGGCCTGAGCCGACCTTCTTGCACAACCCTGGTGCTTCAGTGCATCCCTGCCTGGGCAGCCATCATATAGCATGGGGTTCAGAGCAGAGTGTCTTACAGCTTTCGGTCTGGGTTCCAATTCAGCCATTAGTGCCTGGGCCTGCTTCACTTTGCAGAGCTTCCCTTTGCTTATCTTTGAACTGGGATCTCAGTGAGAGCCCCTTCCTGGAGTTGAACAGATTTCCTGGCTTAATAGCCAGGAGGCCATGGCATAGTCTTTAGCCCTGGGTCAAGGAGCATTGAGCATGAGCTGCTCCCACCATCTGGCCACCACTTTCCTGGGTGAAGTGCAGGCTCCACCCTAGGACTGCTCCCAGTGCCCTTCCATCATCCAGTGCTTTCTCTATCACACTGCCAGCACCAGCAGAGGCCTGTCCTGAACAGGGCACTGGAAAGGCTCTGGTCTTGGGGAGCTCCTGGTTGCATGGGGGAGTCAAGCTGGCCAAAGACATCCCAAGCAGAGGGTAGGGTATAGAGTCAAGGAGTGAACCCTACTTGATGAGCTGGCAGTGGGGTAGGGTTGAAATTCAGAACAGGGGAATTAGAAAGAATGTCACAGAGAAGTCGGCATTGGGGCTGAGTCTTGGAGGGTGAGGTTTTGCTTACTAGAAAAGCAGGGTGGACCATTCTGGAACCGGGCTGCATGGTCACAGAAAGTGGGAGGCAGGGGATGTGTTGCTGTTCAGAGAAAGGCAGGGAGCCTCATTAGACCAGAGACCAAGGAGGCTGGTGTGGAGGCGACTAGGAAGGGCCCTAGAGGCCATGGCTATGAATGTGTGTCTTCCAGATAGGCACCAGGGAGCCTGTCTCTAACCAAGAAAGCAACATACTCAAGCCCTAAAGGCACCACAGTGTGGTGGTCTTACTGGTAAGCCGCCAGTTCCACCCCTGGCCCTCCCACTCATTGGCTGTGTGAGCTGCCAGTAGGTTATTTTAAGCCCACACTAGCCTGTTTCACCTGTAAAGTAAGTAGTAAATGCCTGCCTTGTGGCATTGTCACAGGATGTATTCAGACCAGACACAGCTCCTGACACATGGGAGCCATTCTGTAAATAGTAGTCACCCTCAGCCTCACTCTGGGGGCAGTGAAGAAAGACAGAGTGACACCACAACCTGACCAGAGGCCGTGAAAGAGGAGCCTGAGCCAAGGTCAGCCCAGAAGAGGAGGAAGAGGAGGGAGCCGAGCCCCTTTCCAGCTCTCCCTGGGTCTGTGCACCTGAGTGGATAGGGAGGCACAAAGGAAGGGAGGGGGCTCCAGATGCTGGAGGAACGTGGGTGATGAAGACAGTGGGCAAGTCTGAGGGCCTGAAACACCCTCAGAAGGACCTTGGCAGCCACGCAGGCCAGGGCTGGAAGGCAGGCAGAGGACATTTTGGAAAGGTCAGGTTGGGAGTCACTCATATGAGGCCACAGTTGATGCCAGGTGGGCAGTATTGCCTTGGAGAAGCTGAGCTTTCTGTGGGCAGAGGCAGAACCATGAGGAAAGCCTACATTTGGTCCAGAGCAGAACCACAGAATACTGGACAGACTTGGCCAGATGAGCCCCAGGAGAGTGGAAAGGGCGGGAAGAGAACAGAAAAGGGACAGCCTCTGTGGACAAGGACATTCTGCACACGGAAAGAGCAGGGCACATGTCATCCCTGAAGCCACCCAGGGGTCTGGCCCATCAGGAAGTGGCATTTGCATGATTATGGACACGCAATCAGATTTTTGAGCCAGAACTAGGAGAGTGTTGGGTATAAGAGCTTGAGCCTGAGAGACAAGGACAGGAGTTCCACCACCTTGGGACTACTGCTCGTCTGAGGTCCTGGCCCCTACTAATAGACAACCATTCTCCACAGCAGAGTGGGGCTAAGAACCAGCAACTGAGCTGGCCTCTGGCAATGCCAACACTAGTGAGCCACAGGGAGCCTCTTTGAGCAACTCTGTTCTTAGGACCTGGAGAAGCTTATCGGAAGAGAGAGGAAAGGAGACCTTTGCCCT
The DNA here is from genome assembly GCA_004027595.1 of Dinomys branickii. Taxonomy (NCBI): domain Eukaryota; kingdom Metazoa; phylum Chordata; class Mammalia; order Rodentia; family Dinomyidae; genus Dinomys; species Dinomys branickii. Next base: position 138,645 of record PVLD010000147.1, on the reverse strand, counting down.
GGCAGAGGGCAGTGAGAGCCCAGGTGTGAACTTCAGCCTATTCTCACAAGCTCCCTACTCCTCCTCAGGCTTCCTGAGGCTGAATTAACCTCCTGTGGTCTGAGAGGAGGTCAAGAATATCATAGAGATCTCAGTTGTCCACCAGGGAGGCTGTGCAGAGACCATCTACACTCAGGCTAGAAGGCAGTGAGTGCACAGTCACCAAATGAGGGTCTTTCTGCTCACATTAGAAGGACAGAACAGTGACTGGATACTTTAGTGAGAAACACAAGCTGAAAGACACCTCACTCAGACATACCCATGTCCCTGCTGGTTCTTGAATTCCTTCACTCCTTTAACTCCAACAGTCCTACTTTCTGCCTTTTTATCCATCTCTCAATATAGTTAGATTCCCTGGCCTCTGAAGTACCAGGTTTTCTCCTGAGCCTTAGCTTTCTGCGTGTCTAGCATGGACTCTCAAGCACTTAGCTGCTCAGAAGCAGCCTCAGGCACATCCCTGTCCCTTGTGTGGGTAAATTCCACCCATGAGGCCATGGGGACAGAGTGTAATACATCAGTCAGACTGAGATCCCACTGCCTAAATAAATATTTCTCGCAAGTCAAGGGGAAAGACCTGTGCAACACACAAGCAAATCACTAGGTGGGCTTTCTGCGTTGGTGGCAGAGGGTACAAGATGGATCAACCTGGGTTCTGTGTCTGTGCACTTAAGTGGCCCTTAGGATCTTTTGCAGTGTCCCCATGCCAGGTTTGCTCTCTGGAGTTCTTAATGCTTGAGAACCAAGATTTGAGCATCAGGATCAAATAACAGGAGTCAGCTCCCCCACCCACCCACACCAAGCACCGCAGATTTGGGGGAACCTTGGCCACAATCTCTCCAGCCCTACATTCCAGTGCCAGTATCACTATCTGGAAAGCTGCTAGGACACCATCCCACTTTGTTCTGTCAGCACAACAATGTGTGGACAGCTCCATGGCCTGACAGTTAAAACCCACCCCTGCCTCCCTGATCAGCACAGTGGCCTCTGGACAGCTCCTTGTGCAGCAGGTTCCCAGTCATCACCAGCCTCTTTGTCCTCCCAGGAGTGTTGTCTTCCAGTACTAGGACCACGTGGACAGCTCTCCCAGCCTTTGCTGGTCAGCCAACAGTGGGTAAAAGAAATCTTACGTTATCAGGTTCCCTGACCTAAGCTACACAATCCCACTAGCATCCACCTCTGTTCATCCATCAACACTTTGTCACCAGAGACAGCTCCCTGAGCCCCAGCCTTCCACAGCCAGAGGTGAAGCCAGAGGAGTCACCATCCAAGAGCCAGGTGGTGTCGTGGCTGGCATAAAATGCTGACCACAGGAGAGCACTATGCTGTTCTGTACTGTAGGAACCAGACAGAAGGAGCCCGGCCCGCTGGAGAGAGGGCTGTAGGTAAGCTGGGGAGGGGGCACTCTTGAGAGTATGTAAGAGAGGACAGACTCGGTGCTGCTCGCAGTAGAACCATACCCAGTCACTGTGCTGTTTCTGTCTTCTCTGCATAAGGGGGCCAGCAGTCCCTGTGTCATGCCATTGTTGTGAAGGATTGAACAGGACAGTGGGTGCATAGAACGATGCCAGGCACATAGCAAGGACAGTGTCAGTGTTGCTTTTACAACATTTTGTCCTTCCTTCACATCTCTGCTTGGAGTCCACAGGGACAGAGCAGGAGCTTAGACACAATGAACAGATGAAGGCAGAAGGGAGCAGTGTCACTGTGGCCACTTGGGTCACCTGGGATCTAGGGGTGGGAAGCGAAGAGGACTGCAAAACTGACCTCAACAAGTTCATTGTTGCTGTTGAGTGAGAGGCATGGCTGAGAAGTAGCTGCCACATCTGGCTGGAACTAGGGGTTTGTGTCCCAGTCAACTGCCCACCCTGGCCCTGGCCCCAGCCCCAGCCCTCCCCCACTACCACAGCCAAAGCAAAGCTCCCTGCACCTCTGCCTCCCTTGGCTTCCTCACTGCCATTTGCCAGCACTTTACTCCTTCGGCCTAGAGAACTCACAAGAATTTTGAAAGGACGATCCCTAAACCTGGAGCACATAAAGGGCATAGCTCTTGGGAGCCAGGTGCTGCTATAGAGGCCTGAGTGGGTGTCAAAGGCAACCATGAGCTCTAGGATGCAGGCCCTTCTCCCCCACCTCCAGCCAAACAGGAAGGGGCCTTCAGAGACATCCCTGCCTCTGGCAACAAGGTGGCAGCTGGGAAGTCCAGAGCTGTATCCTCCTGCAAAGTCAGCACTGGGACGTGGGAGAGTCCTTGAGGACAGTGCTTTAAGACTGGGTGTCTATTCCCACCCTCACTTCATGGAGGAGGAAACTGAGAAAGAGAGGCACTGAGAGTCATGCTGTGAGACAGCAAAGGCAGTGGGACTCAGAGGACAGAGAATGGACCAGAACAGACATATTTAAACTATGTCAAGTCCTGCTCATGTGACCTTGGCCACCCATGACCTCCCTGTAAAGTAGACTTAGCTCATGGAAGGCACTGGATATCCAGTTGCTGGTGACAGTAGTGATCAAACCAAGTTCAGCACCCAGAGAATCTGGCGTCCAGGCAGGAGCTGCTTTGGTTAAGTCCTCCCAAATGTGAACTGAGCTATGCATCTCAGCCTGCAGCTCCTGACCCCACAGAGAGAGCAGTACCACACAGCAGAGAGGAGGAGCCTCGTAACGCAGTCTCCAACACAGGGTCTGAGATCTCCTCATCAGCGTTAGTTGAGTGGGTGTGCGGATAAATGAGCTGACAGATGAATGTGAGTGTGCACTGCTGGCAGCCACCCGCCCCCCCGCCCCAGAGCGCAGGGGGCAGTACAGGGTGTTGGCCCTGTGTGTGAGAACACACACAAGACACCCGGGTCCCTGACTCCCCATTCCTGACCCCTGCTTCTGGCACCTGTTCCTTTGAGGCTGCTGAAAGACTGCTGTGTGGGATTTCTGCGTTTTTTCCTTTTCTGGGTAACAGAATAAGAGTTATCTAAAAATAGCACTGAATTTGTTTCCGAGGTTTTCATTTTCAGTGCCTTCTTCCCCGCCTGTTCCTTCTCCTCAACTGTGAGAATGCAGAGCTGGGATTGCCATCATTGGCTTTGATGTGCGCGCGCGCACACACACACACACCTATGCTAACAGTGTGCTGATGGCCTGTATGGTGACCTCTCCCTTCAGAGTCACACCAAACACATGTCTTCAGACACACTCAGCACCCACACACAATGATTTACACACCCAGCATATTCACATGCAACCTGAGTCAGGGTACCCAGCCCTGCCCCACTCAGGCTTACACAGCCCACGCACCTGCCCTCTCCCCCACACACCTGCTTGCCTGCACCCGCCTCACATGCAGAGAGATCTGGCTGAGGACAAGGGAGGAGCTACTGTCCCTTTGTCCCCGATTGCCTGGCTAAGTTTACCTATTTCCTAGGCTCTCTAAGGAGGACTGCAACTCCTCCACACCAAAACAGCAGAGAGCCCAGGAAAATAAAATATCCTGCCCCATGGGACCAAGAGTTAATCACCCAGACCAGAGCAGAAGGGTGTGCAGCCTTGCATGTGTGCCCATAGCTCAGCCTCCCTGCCATCTGACGCGAGCTGTGTCCGGGCTGCGGCAACCTCAACTCTGAGTTCTGTTTAGAGTCTGCACTGTCGGAATGGTCAGCCCGGGCTGCAGCAGACACAGAATGAGCAAATCACCACAATATGAGCAGTCGCCAGGGGCAAGCTTCCCTGGTGGCCAGTTGCTGTGCTAAGTTCCATCTCAGTGAACCCTGAGGAAGAAACTCTGTGGTGCTGTCCCTGTTTGGGGACAAGGAGCACAAAGTGATGCAGAGCTCTGCCGAGGGGCCCCGCCAGGGGCTGATGGGGCAGGCCCCCCAGCCGGCCCTGTGTTCCTGCAGCAGTCACTGCTGCTGCCACGGATGATTCAAAGGAAATGGTGACTTTAAAAATACATATTCAGGTGGCATTTAAATTCAGCATGTCTTAAAACAGAAGGATTCGGCATCCAAAAATTATTTTTAGCAAATAATTCATTTGCAACTGTCCCAGCTTCCATCTTTCAGTTAGGATCTGAAAAGCTGTTGGCTTGGGCATTTTGTTTTGGTTTGTTTTTTTGGTTTATTTGTTTGTTTTGTTTTTTTAAAATTCTTCCTTTGAGAAAGATAGATTCCTTCTTTGTTAACTCCAAGAAAAATAGTGCCCATTCCTCAGCCAGCCAGCATCCTTCCTGGCAAAGACTTTTTATTAAGAGCCTCTAACCTATTCTTGAGTCACTGGAATGTAACAGTGCAGTCATTTAAATGCTAATAAGATGAAGCTGAAAGGCAGGAAGTCAGTATTGTCAGATGCTTTCTGGATTCTAAAGGCTTTGGCACTTCAGAGACTGAAGGGACTCCAGACAATACTGGCCCAATCCCCATACTTGCCACATAGGGAAACAGAGGCCAGAGAGGAAGGAGCTTGATCCAGGTCACAGGTGGAGCTGGGAGTGCAGGAAAGAGCCTCTCCCCAGGCCTCCACTGCTATGTGGTCCCTGGTGTGTTTCTCAGCCTCTCTGGGCCCAGGACTAGCTACATGCTCTCCTGATGACTTGAGGTGGCAGGGGGTACTCCAGAAGCCATCATGGTAGAGTGTCTGCTCCAGGTCAGGTCTCACAGAAGTCTGAGGACAGATAAGACCACCTTGACAGTGAGGCTCGCCTGTTCAGGAGCCTTCTCCAAGGTCACGTGGCTCATTTCATCCCTCAGCTGTGAAATGACTTTCACGTGATGAGGCAGCTAGAACGTCAGAGTCCAGTGAGCCAGGGCTTGAGGAGACCATGCCCTGAGCCAGCTGTGGCTCTTGCCCCTGACCCTTATACAGGAGGGGCCTGGGGATCGCAGGGTGGGACAAGCATCTTAAAGACAAAGCTATGACTACTATTACCTTGCCTGACTCCCAGCAAACCCATACAGTAGGGAGGACAGGAATCACTTGCCAATTTTGCATAAGAAGAAAATGAGGTCATCTGAGCATCTAGCTAAAGTTATACCTTATTATACAGACCTAAGGTTGACCCAGATAGTCATTTATTCACTAGACATTTATTGACTGCCTTCTAGAGATGCCAGACACTGCCCCATACACAAAGCAGACACAGCTACCATCCATGTGATGCTCTCAGGTCCCTGGGCGAAGGATCAGACTTCAGCAGGCCTGAGTAATGAAGTGTAAAGTAGGCTACAGTGGAGGAGGCATCCGAGAGCCAGGAAAATCTATGCAGGCAGGATGGCGAGGGACATTTCCAGGAAGAGAGCTGAGGCTAAGGAAGCCAGTTCTGTCACTGCAGGAAAGGAGAGGCTTCTGGGCAGGTGTGTGGCAGGGCGGGAGGCTTCAGAGCTGAAAGTGGATACACACTGTCAGTACACTTGCACTACATTATCAAATGCTCCTGTGCCTGTGAACCTCGTATTTTTGAATCAAGCAGTTCTCCTGGTCAGAGCAAGTACCAGAGTGAGCTAGACAACTTAAAAGGAAAGACCAAAACCCCCAGAGCAGAGGTGACCTCCTGTACACCCGTGGGAAGTGGGGCTGGGAAGGGGTGGAGACCTGAACATTACCTTTGTGGAGAGCTCTGAGTTTAAATTCACTTTGTTTTTCTAGAGTCCACACCTGCTCTCATCAGCGCCTTCCTGCAACTGTCACTGTGTCTCTCCCAGCCTTTAAGAACAGTTGTATGTTTCTCTCTCTCCCTGGTGCACCTTTTGGCTTAAATGCTGCTTAACTTACAGGGGAAAAAATATTCCCTAGTCAGATTTAAGAGGAAAGACCTTTCCGGTCACTCTGGGCCAGGTCAGACCTTCCTGCCCTGGATATCCACAGCACTGGGACTCCCTACTGTGGCAAACCTGTCAAGCCATGGAAATCACTAATTTGCCTTTTTTCCTCCCTGTCCACTCCTAGAGGTCAGTACCATGTTTTCCTGGCACCAAGCCCAAAACATAATCATTGAACAGAACAGACAGGTAGGTGGATGAGTGGAGAGGTGAGTGAGAGTGTGGGGCATTGGCACATGGATGGATGGATGAGTGGATAGATGGTATGGATGGGTGAATGCATCATGGGTTAATGCTATGACAGTTGCATTGGTATATGAGCCTGTTGATGAATGGGTGGATAGGTGGATGGATGGATGGATGGATGGATGGATGGATGGATGGATTTATGGGTAAGTGGATAAATTCATGGGTAGGTGAATAGATGGTTGAAGATTACAGTTCATCCTAACACAATAGTCATTAATATTGACAATAGCCCATTAACTCATGCCTACTACTGTGATCACAGGTATAAATTGCTGCTGGTGATTCTCATAGCTTCTGCCATCAAAGACAGAATTACCAGTGTCTTTAAGCCATGCTGAAGGTAGCTGGAGGACAGATACAAAACAGCACCTTGGATTTGAAAAGTCCCCTGTGGCTTGCAAAGCTCTCTGGTTCACATATGGCAATTCATTTAAGCCTCATAAGAAGCCATTGAGAGATTTTTCCAGAGTCATCCTGAAATGTCCTCACTAGGAAGGCGTACATCTCTCGACTCAGACTGCCTACTTTCAGACTCCAGCTCCACCATTGCTGTGCCACGTACCCTTGGGCAATGACTTCATCTTTCTTGGTCATGGTTTGCACCTGTGTTCTGTGGAGACAAGATTACCTGTCGCATAAAGTGGTTTTGTGGATTGATGCTAATCACAATAATCACTGAGTACTTACCATGTGCTGGGCTTAGTCTTAAGTTTTTATAGGAAATAACTCACCTGTGAGGTTGAAACTGGTAGTGGGCCACTGAGCCAGACCTTTCTTGTGAGATGGTCGACAAGGATCCAAGGTCTGAGGGTAAAAAAGTCTTCCACTTGCTGACACCTGCATGCTGTGGGGCCTTGTGCAAATGCTTCCTTCTCTTTGCCTGTAAAGTGAGTATAATTATAGTATCCACCTCACAGGACTTGTGCAGACGCAGTAAGACAGTGTTTGCTTTTTGGTCATTCCTTTAGCAACTACTTGTTGTTACTAGAAGCTAGGGACTTTTCTAGCCAGAGCAGCACACAAAACACAAATTTTTGCCTCCACAGACTCTGTCTCCTGATGGTCGACACTGTAGGACTGGTTTCCCCTTTTCTTCTTCCTTCTCCTCCCCCTCCTCTGCATTCTCTTTCTTTCTCTCCCCCAACCTCTCTGCTGAAGAGGGAATCCAGAGCTGCGCACATGGGAGACTGCGCTGTTGGAATTGTCAGCCCGGGCTGCAGTAGACACAGAATGAGCAAATCACCACAGTATGAGCAGTCACCAGGGGACAAGCGCTTCCTTGCAGCCTGTTGCTGTGCTAAGCTCTATCTCAGGGAACCCTGAGGAAGAAGCTCTGTGAGGCTGGCTGTGGTGCTGTCCCTGTTTGGGGGATAAGGAACACAAAGCGATGCAGAGTTCTGCCGAGAGGCCCTGCCAGGGACTGGTGGGGCAGGCCCCCAAGCTGGCCCTGTGTTCCTGCAGCAGGGGTAGGTGACCTACCACTAAGCTCCACTGCTGCCCCTGATAGATGACACTGTATGCACAGCCTGACACATGGTATGTGCTGAAGAAGTGGAGAGCAGGCACAGTAATGCTATGACAGGTGTGGCCCCACCTCACCTGCTCCTGGTCAGAGTCAGATCTCATGAGTTCTGGGGCTGGCACATGCCAGTGTGAACAAACCTGCAGGAATGGAGACGGGAGCATCGACCAGGCAACTGATCTGGTATCCATGTCTCTTCTGGAGGCATGGTATCCATGTTACGTTCTACTCTGTAAGATCCCTGCTGGTCCCAGTGTAAAAAGGAAAGGAGGAAAAGCTACTTCCTGCATCCTGAGCAAAGCACCCTCTGCAAGGTATGCTGGGTTCCTCCTAAGGCTGCAGCACCCTCACCCTGGCCGGGAAGCCCAGACTCCAGGTGGAAATACAGTGGATCTGAACATGCATCACTATCCCAGGAAATCGGGAAGTAACCAGGGGACAGATGGGTGTGACAATTATTCCATCTTATACATGAGGTGAACAAAACTCTAAAACTGGAGCTACTTACCCAGGCTAGGGCAGCAAGGATGTAGCACAACATAGATTTGAACCCAGATCTCTCTGGTTCTGTATCCTGTGTCCTTAACCACAGCCTAAGACAGTGCAGTGGCCAGTCAGCACTGGAAAGGAGAGGAGGGAGGGAGCGCCTCTCCGGGGAACGGGAAAGCACCGGGATGGGAGCCAGGGACCACCCCATTCTGGCTTCTCTGTTTTCTGGCTCTGTGTGGTTTGGAGGCTCCCCATGGGGAGAATGAAACTAACCTCAAATGCCTCCAGCGCTGAAAGGTGTGGAAGAAGACAGGACTGTGAAGGAAAGATCTGGTAGGTACGGGCTGGGGCACGGGGAGCGGCTCGGTCCTGGGCCCCTCCTTGTCCCCTTCCCCCTCACTGTCCACAGCTGCTGGGCTGGGCTGCTCCCCGTGCCAGCTTCAGTGGGGCTCAGCGGGGGCCCTTTGTCACCCAACGCTTGCAGGGCTCTCGGCCTCTGGTGTTGGGTGTCCAGGTAGATTGGATTCTCTCCTGGCAGCCGGCAGATGCTGCACTCCTGTGCGAGTGGCTGGCGGGTAGGGAGCAACCTATATGCACTCCTTCTATGCTTTGGTCAGACAGTCAGCTGTTGTCTGTGGTGCTGGTCTCTCAGGTCACAGGTGAGGGCACCAAGGGCCAGGCTCTGGGTCTAAGGCACCCTCACGAATATACGCAGCTGGCCCCTCTGGCTGGGGTGAGGGTGACTGCAGGCTGTGGGTAGAGGGAGGTGGGGTGTGGAGGTGGCGTGGGCAGGGAATGAGGACAGCCACACATGCCATCACCCAGAAGCCTGGTGTCCAGTGCTGCCCCTCAGGCTCACCCAAGCAGGGACTTCAGCAAACATGGGTGATATGGCATGGTCACCTCTATAGGACCTGGACTGTGTGCCTGGAAGAAGGGACATTTGTAAACATGTTGCAGTCAGAGTAAGAGCAGAGCAACTTGGGATGCACAGAGGAACTGTGCACATAGGTGTTTTTGAGGAAAGGGGTGTGAGCAAAGGTTGTATGCCTAGAAACACTACTGGGTATGATGGTATGGAGGGGATGCCCACCACGGTGATGTGAAGTGGGGCTGTGGATTGGTGAGTATGTGGCAGTGAATGAGGTGTCACATGGCACCTAAGCTGTGTGTGCTGGAGGTGTGTGTACACCTGGGGAATGTATTTGGAAGCTAGCATGTTACACAGCATGGTGAAAAATTAGGGGGCTGGTGTGCTATGAGGCTGCAGCAGTCTGTACTTCAGGGTGGTAACTTTAGAATGCCTAGGTGGGTTCTGGTAACTTTGGATTTATAATAGTAGTGGGGTGTTAGGAATGTTGAGCAAAATGTATGCTAAGAGTACACATGAATGAAGTCCATGTTGCCTGGGCCGGTGTGTGTGCACCTGGAACCTGGGTCTTCCTGAGCACTTGCTCCTTGATGGCCCCAGTGCATGATCTGTCACTCATGCTGTGCTTGTCCCCACAGGAACTACCGCCCCTGACCATGTAGATGCCAGCTCCAGGAAACAACATGGACCTCGCTGAATGGAGACTCCTGGGTCTGCAGCCCTGAGCCCCTCTGGCCCCTGGACCTTGCCTCACACTTGGGGTCATTCCTGGGAGCTCACTGCCGCTGTTGCCAGCCCACCTCAGCCACCGCCTTCTCCCAGGACTGGCATTCAGCTGCCTGGAGCTGCAGCCGTCCAGTGAGGGTGTGCTGAGGACAGCCACACACGCCATCATCCAGAAGCCTGGTGTCCAGTGCTGCCCCTCAGGCACACCCAAGCAGGGACTTCAGCAAACATGGGTGATATGACCAACAGTGACTTTTACTCCAAAAACCAAAGAAATGAGTCGAGCCATGGGGGCGAGTTCGGGTGCACGATGGAGGAGCTCCGCTCCCTCATGGAGCTAAGGGGCACAGAGGCAGTCGTCAAGATCAAAGAGACTTACGGGGACACTGAAGCCATCTGTCGGAGCCTCAAGACCTCACCTGTGGAAGGTAGGTGTGTGATACTTGTGTCTCAGAAGTGGCTGAAGGATCAGAGTTGCCCTTCTAGTACGTTTTAGCTGAGTGTCAGCCCCTTCAGAGATGGCAGGAAACAGAGGCTCACCTGGGTAAGAGTCTGACTCAAGCCACCTAAAGAGGACCACAGGAAGAGAGCTGAGTTAAGGGCTAAGTCAGCCTAAAGGGCACCTCATGACACCATAGGGAGTGGCGGCTTCCTTATGCTGGGACCACACAGGCATCCAGTCCCTAGGGCAGAGGCAGAAGGGTAGCCGGAGAGGACCCAAGTGAAGCCATACCTTGCCTGCATCTATGATGGGGGCAGAGGAATACTCCTGCTTTCCCAGCTCAGCTCACAGTGGTCCCATCTGGGCATCCAGTCACACAGTCACCACGCTCCCTGCCCCCAACAGAGGAATGCCCTTGTCCGGGCTGGGTGTGGAACCACACCACACAGTGTGCATCCCACACTACTGCCCAGGCAAGCCTTGCCGCCAAGCTGCAGGGCTCTCCCAAGTCTGGGCTCTGGTGAGGGGCCGTGGGGCTCTGGAGACAGTTGTGGAGCTGCTGGGCACATAGACAGAGTGGGCTGTGACAGGCAGGATGACAGATGTCCTTGTTTGTCCTTCCTTGGGATGGGAGTGGGGTTTTCTTGCAATTGCCAAAATGAGCAAACCTGAGATTTCCAGAGAGAGAGCTTTCAGATATTGGAGCTTTCCTGGAGGGGACCTAAGGGCAGGTATCTGCTTAGGAAAGAGGCGGAAAGCCAATCCAGCTTGGGCACAGGCACTCAGAGTATGCGTCCCCATCCACATTCTTACCTGCTAAGAATTCCCATCCTGGCCAGGATGAGGAACTGGTTCCCACACAATCCCTAAGGACTGCTGTGAGCCTCCACCTGACTCTCCTCAGTCCTATGGCTATGTAAAGGCTGCTCTGAGCCTCAGTTTCTTGCTCTGGGGAGTGAGGCCAGGTCCAACTGCACTGCACTTGGTGTGAGACTGTGATGCTCAGTGAGAGGCAAATATGATACCTTCAACAAGCAAAGTACAGTCCCTGCCCCAAGTGTAAACCAAAACCTAGAGGGCAGGCGGCCCCTGCACAGGAGAAATCCGTCTCCCACCTGTGCTGTCCATCCCTGCAGAGGCTGCACACTGGGCCACACACACGGTCTGGTGTCACACATTGTCACTGTAGTCTGCTCTCTGCAGTCAGGGAAACCTAAAATCTAGTTCCTGCTGTCACTGACACTTTGTCCATAGGCTGAGCCCAGGCAGTTTAAAAGCATTATGTGAAAAACAGGATTTAGTTTTCACTTCTGTAAACTGGAAAAATAACATCTCTGATTGTCACTCTGCGCCGCCCCCCCCCCCCCGCCACCAGCCACCTGGCCACATGCCTTTCGGCCTTGTGTCTGACCTCTCCAGGTCTGGGTTCCCACTTTCTCATGAGCGCCAGCAAGATATCTGAGAGGAATGATGCCTGAGAAGGCAGAAAGCCATGGCAGGGTTAGTGGGCACGGCTGCTACTGTGGACACAGGGCCTCCCAAGGACAGGGCAGGGAAGTGCGGAGGGTGGAATGCTGCAAGTCCCAGCTCTGCCACTCCCAGCCCTGGGACTGGACTGTGGCCCAGCCTCCCTGGGGGCCTCCTTCTCTGTAAAGTGGGGGCGGTCATAGCGATAACTTTCTAAAGTTGTGACAAAAATGGCTTAGAGCAGTGCAGACGCAGGGATGGTTCTGTGTGCTAGCCCCAGAGACCAAACATCTCCGTTTCCCCATCAATAAAATGGGTTGTGCACATGAGTGAGATGAGGCCGAGTGCCCGGGATGATGCACTGGGTGACGACAGCTCTTGCTTCTGTCATCACAGAAGCAGCACCTTCTCCAGAAGTGGTGGACTCTTCTAGATGCCTGACTCATGTCTTCACATCAGCAAGGCTTTCAACTAGATTCTCCCATATCCCTCATCATAGGAGCCCCCGGGGGGACTGTGACCTGCACCTTACAGATGAGGGGCACAAAGGCTTCCAGTCTCCACCAGGTCAGAGCAGGCTTCGAATTCAGTGCCACAAGACCACACCTGTGTGTGCCCAGCCCCAGGCTGAATTTATCCCCTGGGAGCAGTCCTCTGTAGGGTCCACTGCTGGACCAGGCCTGGGGAAGGAAGGACCACAGAACACTCTCTTTAGGGTGTCTCCTTTTGTGAGTTTGTTCTGCCCCAGGAGGCCTCTTACAGTTAAAGAAATCCCACACCTCCAGCCCCAGCTTAAAAGCCATGGGTCTGGGCTCTGCCAACCCGGCACTGCCTACTGCCAGTCTGCCACTGCTGAGTCCCACTGCAGGAAAATGCTTAGCCTGAGTCCATTAGCCTGTCTTTTGTGTCCAGCTGCATTTAGGCAGAAAGATCTCTGCCAGCCTTTAACGGGCTCTGCAGCCACAAGTAGTCAGATCCCACCTGTGGGTCTGCCTACTGCCACCAAAGGGCACAGGCTCAGCTCCTATGGCCCAGTAATGTCAGCTTCCTCTGGAGGCCTGACTTTGGTGACACCCTGTCAGGTAGAGCTGGCTGCTGGTGAGGCCAGGGGCAGTCTCTGTCCATTTTGAGCACATTTCTTTACTTGTCCACTGCTGGTTCTGTTTCTCTCTCCTCTGCTCCCTTTCCTTCCACACTGCCAGCCTAGGGCTGTAGTTTCAGTCTTGAGTGGCTTTCTCTTCAAGGGTCACTGAGAGTTAAATCCAGTCTCTTCAGCCTCAGCTGACTTCTCTGTGAAATGGGGATCACCTTCATTACAGCATAGTGCCAGGATTACAGGTAATGTTTATCATCTCTGGTATTACCACACCAGGGTGTTTCTTTTAGAAACACTCTGCACTGCCCCTTTGAAAGAGGCAGTCAGATAAGAGGAGTGCCCAGGGAAGAGTTAGCAGCCATCAGGAGAAATGGAGAGGCAAGTGGCCAGAGCTGCAGAGTCCATGTGCCTGGGGTCAGGAGCTGAATGTCACTCACTGCAGTGTCCCCTCATGCCCACGGGCTGCAACAATATTCAAGGAAACAAGGGGCAGAGGGTGCCCCAGTGCTCTCCCACACTGTGCCAAAGATGGAGGCCTGGAGACAGGACATATAGGACACTGAGCATCACCCATGGAACATTTGGTTCTGTCCCCAGAGCCCAGCGTGGCACTTCCATGAGCCACACGTGGTTTGCTGGGCCCTCACCTTTCACTTCCTGACACCCACGTCTCAGGCTGTGACTCGGACAGGCACCAGTGGACCATCTGCTGCAGCAGGAGTATCATGGGGAGCATGAGGGGGACAAAGCCAGCAGCAGCAGGTGGGAACTGGATCCTGCAGAGTGCTGTGAAACAGAACCTCTGGTTAATTTTGTATGAATCTCACAAGCTGCCCAAGTCAAGGAGAGGGGCTCAAGGTGCTCAGAAAGCAGACAGTGGGGACAGGGGCTCAGCAATACCTGCAAAGAGGACATGGGAAAAGCCTCTCCCTGAGGCCAGGCAGGACCTGCACATCCTCTGACTGCTTGCCACTGGGCCCCAGGAGGGGTGCAGGGCAGTGAGTGGCATCTTGTATCTGTCTGATTCTCCGTGTATGTGCTCTGTCTGCCCCAGGCTCATGGGGCACCAGAAGAGTCAGTGGGAAAACTGACACAGCCATAAATCCACACTGCACCAGCAGGGTGAGACTGGGCAGGCTGAGCTACAGCATCCACAAGGGCCAGAGATAGGAAAGAGCTTCAGAGGCTGAGCAAAGGTAGCTGCTTCCTTATGAGAGTGCAGCGGTGGGTAAGGGGAGCACATGAGACTCTGGCCACCTGGCCACTGCAGTTTCCTCATCTCAAAAGTGGAAACTGTGCTGTTTTCACTCCCTGCCATTTGGCAACAATGAGCTGAAAATGCTTTGAAAGTTTTCTAGAAAAGAATCAGTCATCTTCTAGAGCCAGGATATAGCTCAGTGGTGCAGTGCCTGCCTGGCAAGTGCAAGGTCATGAGTTCAATTCCCTGTACAAAAAAAAAAAAAAAAAAAATTAAGAATCATCTTCTAGGTGCAGCACAGTGATATATTCATAATCCCAGCCTGCTGGGAAGCTGAGGCAGGAGAAGTTCAAGCCCAGACTGGGAAATTTAGTTAGTAAAACCTTGTCTCAAAAATAAAAAGGCCCTGGGTTCAATCCTCAGTACCAAAAATAAATTAAGCAGATAAATAAATAACTTCTAGCATTTACTGCATATTCCTGTTCACTAAAATTCTACCAAATAGAGATGCATCACAGACTGACTAGTGCACAAAGGGATTTCCTGGTTGTGCAAGTGAAAAATCCAGGGACAGGTCCAGCCTGGACCCAGGACCTCTAGTGTTCCTGGGAGGACTTTGTCTATCCCTGTCCTGCTGGGCTTTGCCTCTGACGTCCTCTTTCTGGGCTTCAGCCTCAGGCAGGCACTCAACTTGTGAGTACCCCAATAGCTGCAAGCTTACCCCGTTCCATCCTAGCCACACTAGTAGCAAAAGGTACCTCTTTCCTTATAATCATGACCCTCAAATCCCAGAGAGACTCTCACTGGGCCTCCTGAAGTCACATGGCTGCTCCTGAGCCAATCCTGTGGCCAGGGAATGGAAAAGGCTGATGAGTTAAACCCCTCACAGGAGCTGGCAGCCCCCCAGGGCACATGGTGATTGGAACACAGTCCCCACTTCTGAGATGAGGGAAGGGTCTGCCTGCTGTGTTCTGGGGAGGAGAGGCATACCTACCCTTGCTCCTCAGGTGCTCAGCCTGTAGGGGAAGAGAGGACTGAGGAGGTGACTAAGGAGTGGGGGAAAGGCTCAGAGCACCACAGAGGGCACAGCTCTGGACTTGCCATGGCTCGTACTTTCTCAGGAAATCGGGCGCAGCTGAGACTGCAGGCTGCCCAGGCTGACTTGGGTCACAGAGGCCAACTTGATCACATGGTCAGAATATTGGAAGACTCCTTATCCAGCTACCTCAGTTTCTAAATTTCCCATGCCTCACTTTCCTACTCTGTAATGGAGTCAGGGTTAGCAGTGCCTCTCGTGGCACTGCTGTGAGGATCAAAGGCGTACCGGATGTCATAGGCTAGGTGCTTGGTGCCTGGCTCCTGGTTTGTGCTACATCAGCATCAGCTGTTCTCCTTGTTCTTCCCTATTGGAGTCCCTTACGCACTAAGAAAGGTCACTGGGCTCGAGCATTCCAGGCGCCTGTGGGTTAAAAGGAGAAGCCACCCTTTTCCCTCTGCAGTGCATATCTACCCCCACACACTACCTCACCGTAGGGAAAAGTCCTTTAAAAGCAGGATAAATCGAAGGGCTGATGAATCACATGTAGACACTTTCCATAATGCCACCCACTCGTCTTTCTGACTCATCAATAAAATAAACCCCAGAGTTGATCAATATATGCTGTCAACTGCACCGTCAGACAGCTCTGCCGCCAGGGGTGGCGGGGAAAGCACAGTGCAGGCAGAGGCCAGAGGGCTTCTGATGGGACAGGGCACCTTCTGAGACTGCCAGCTGGCCCAGCAAACCCTGGTACAAAAAGCCCAAGTCCCAAACCGCCTCGTGCCACTCCAGGCTGTGTGCAGCGTGTGAGAGCCACATGCTCCCCTGACCCCACAGCGCCCCGGGCAAGAAGCGGAGCTCAGAGAGGACAAAGGCTCTGACTTCTGACAAAGGTACCACCCTTTTACAGATAAATTGCACCAGACCATAGGTGTGTACTGTGTGCTCAGAAAAGAGAAAGGATGAGGAAAGCATTGTCTTTGAGTCCCAGCTCCACCATCTAGGCCCTAGAACCAGTTACTAGTGTTTGTGAGCCTCAGTTTCTTCAAGTGTCAGTGGTATGACAATGACACCCACCTCCCAGAACAGATACATGTAGGCACTCAGTGAGCAACCGTTGCTTTCCTGCCCGGTTATGCCAAGCATCAACAAAGGTGGATGCACATCTACTATGCATTGTGCGCTACACCATGTGCAGTCTTGGGCCACATGTGCTCCTCGGGAAAGAGCCCAAGGATCCCTTCCAGATGCTCCCTCAGGAGCGGTGCAGGAAATGTGCCTGAGTATGGGGTAAGCAAGGAGGTGGGGACAGAGCAGCCCGCAAGGATGTCCCACCTCAGTCCCACGGCGCCAGAGGCAGGCCAGCCAGACAAGAAACAGCTGCATAGGCACAGAGGCAGGCAGGAGCCCTCAGGCAAGGAAGTGCCAGGGGCAGGGAGCCAGGGCCACAGTGCGTGTGGAGGGACAAGATGGGAGCCCCTTGAAGGCCCTTCTCCCAGAGCCCCCTTCCCGGGAAAGGGCAAGAACCACCCTCCTCTAGAGCATTCCCACTCTAGCTGTACTACTTCTAGTTACTACTCCACTCTAGTTACTGGTTGTGACCCTAGTTATAGCAGTGATACCTGTGGTTGTGATACCAGAGCCTAGTTCACAAGCTGACATATGATGTGCCAGACTACCGCTAAGGCTCCATGGCATTATCTTACCTCATCTTCCTGCTGCCCCAATGAGCTAGGGACTGTTGTCATCCCAGCTGAGAGAAGAGAAAACCAAGACTGAGAACCTCCACTCTCCTGTGCCCCCAGGACCACTTCTAGGCTGTCTGGCTCCTGATTGCATGCATTACCTCCCCAACCACCACCTACTATGACGGAAGAGAAAGGAGGAGCAGCCTCTGACTTAGGGCAACAAAATCAGCACAACTTCCTGCAAGGTAGGCCTTGAAGGACAGGCAGGAGTTAAGTGTACAGCAATGGAAAGGAAAGTACAATCTTAATGAGGAACCATGTGAGCAGAGACCCATGGTGAGAACACGCAGTGTGTGGAGAGAAAGCAGGAAGTCATTGTGCCTAGAGCCGAGCATATGTCTCAAAGGCCAAGGGACACTGGCATGGACGATGGAGGGACATTTGTGGAACCAGTTTTTAGCTGGTTTGTTTGTGATGTGTGCACAAGCTGTCGGCTTGGGCAGGTGCAGTGAGGATTTTTGCATGAAGCAGGAAGATGCCAACCTACAAGCCAGGCCCCCTGCATTTTTTCTGTTTGCTATAGTGAAGCATGTGGTAAGATTTTTTTTTTAACAATGTATTGAAAAGAAAAAATTTCAAAATAAAAATTTTGCTCTGAAACTAGACTAAAGCTCCAAGGTGGAGTATGGGTCCCCAAGCCACCTTGGCTGAGGCCTAGGCTCATGTGCTGGGCACCAGGGAGATTGCCCCATCCACCCACCTGCATTTAAATGTATTGGGCTGAAGGAGGCAGTGGTGTATGCCTGACTCAGCTCCTGTTATCTGAGGCCTCCCCAAGCTTCCTTCTCCATTCCATGCCTC
The DNA here is from genome assembly GCA_004027595.1 of Dinomys branickii. Lineage (NCBI taxonomy): Eukaryota > Metazoa > Chordata > Mammalia > Rodentia > Dinomyidae > Dinomys > Dinomys branickii. Next base: position 121,154 of record PVLD010000147.1, on the reverse strand, counting down.
AGTTTCTCTATCTGTAAATCGAGAGAATGAGTCTGGCAGAGTCAGACATCCTAGAATTGTGATACTTACCACCTTGGTGAGTGAGCAAGTGAACATGTTAGACTAGCTGTACCCTCTTCCCTGGAAAGCCACAGTCATGAGACCAAGGACCTGTCAGGGCCAAGGCCAGGGAAGTGCAGAGCCTTCAGGGCCTGGCTTAGTCTGTCTGGTGCTGCTATCATAGAATACCTGGGACTGGTAATGTAGAGAGGACACAGATTCATTTCGTACATCTCAGAATTTCAGAAGTGTGGGAATCCTAGGTGAAAGGGCCTCATCTGTGCCATCCAGGAGAAAGCAGGAGGTGTGAGGGGGAGGAAGGAGAATGAGGGAGGGGAGGGGAGGGGAGAGGAGAGGAGAGGAGGGAGGCATTAAATTCCCCCTTTATCAAGAACCTACTCCACATGATAATGAACCCACTTCTGCCATGAGAGTGTTAATAGTTCAGAGGCAGAGCCTTTGCAACTTTGTCACCTCATAAAAGCCCAACTCTGAACTCTGCTGTGCTGAGGACTAAGTTTCCAACACAGGGAGCCTGGGAGACACATTCAGAGCCCCGCAGGACACTACCCTATCAGCCCCCTGGGCTGGGCTTAGCAGCCGCTAGCACAGGCCTTCTCTGAACAGCTCTCTGGACCCACATATCACCTTCCCCCCAGAGACAAGGCCTCTGAAAAGTCCTGTGCTCCAATCACCATCCCTGTGATGCTCTGCGGCCAGAAGGCCTTGCTCTTTCTGTGAAATGGCTTTGGGGACATGCCATGGAGTTCAGAGGCACAAGCAAGCATTTCTGGCTCAGGGGACAGGAGGGTTATGTGGATAGGTGGTATGAATAAAAATGTTTGAGAGATCAACGGGGTTTGTGGTTGGAAAGCACATTCCAGGTGGAGACAACAGCTTGGACAAAGGTGCAGAGGCTGAGAAGAAAGGTCCCTGAGAGGTAGAGAGGGCGGCTGCGTGGTGGAGTGATAGGGAGTGAGGAGAAGAGCGATCATCACCCAGTGTAACTGAGTGTTAGAGATGTTTCAGGTGCACTTCTAAGAGAGGAACACACACAACATTTGACCTTCCCAGTAATCCTATAAGCTAAATACAAGTGCCATCCCATTTTATCTCCCAAATGAGTCACAGAGAAGTTAAACCATCTGCCTGAGGTCCCACACCTAGTAAGCAGAGGAACTGGGATTCAAGTCCAGGCAGACAACTCCAGAGCCACTCCCAAGACAGCTTTGAAGAGATGAATAATGAGCAGAAAGTAGAACCTTGAATTAAGAGGCAGAAGGCAGCCCGTGACAGTGCCTGAGCTAAAGAAGATGAGGAGAGTGCGCTGGCCAGGAGTGCGTCGGGAATGAAGAGACTCTCTGGGGATGAAGCCAGTGGACAGAGAGGGTGGGCAGCTAGGAGAGAAAAGATAGGACTGACCTGGGCCAAGTGACAGACAGGACAAAGAGCAGGACTCAGCAGAGACTGACGGCCAAGAATGAGGGAGACGTGGGTGCAGACTCAGCTTGAAACAGCAGCTGAGCTGTGGTGGGGGCCAGGCAGCCAGGAAGAAGCCAGGGCAGAGGTGTGGCAAAGGCTGTATATGGTTGGGCCCTGCAGGGGCCACAGTTGTAGCCAGGAGACTGGGCCTGGAGATCTCAGCCAGCAAGTCCCAGAGTGGCAGCGGAGGGGGAGGCCAGCCAGGAGGGAGGATCTGTGTGCCCATGGCTACCCAGTCCTGCCCTGGAGAGTACGCTGCACAGGTGCCCCACAGTGGCCTCAGCAGGGGGGTGTGAAGAATGGCCCTTAGAGAACAGCAGATCCTGAGAAAGCAGCAGTAAGCAAAGGAGAAGTTAGGGAGGAGGAGGTGTTGTGTGCAAATGTGGTATGATCAGGGCATCGGACACTGGGTCAGCATCGGTGAGGCATGGCAGCTATTAGGAAGTAGTAGAAGAGAAACAGCCTTCACTGAAGAGGGCAGACCATTGGATGAACCCTGGGGAGCCTCCTAGACAAAACACAGAGCAACATCCGCAGGCAGCTCAGTCAGTCAGATCCTATGGAATGAGGGCCCACAAGGCCCATTCCATCCCACAAACCCAGTACCCCTGACAAGGCTGAGGCCCGGGACAAGGACTTGCTGCAGGGCTCAGCTGGTACAGGCCAGGAGGCGCCTGAGTCAGCTGGTGTGAGAAAAGGGCAGAGCTCCCTGGGTTCTGCAGCACCTCCTGGCTCTTGGAAAGCCCTGAACTGTCAGGCCAGCCCTCCTTTTCTGCGTCTGTCTGCCGGGGCTGCTGGAGCAGAACACCATGCCCCAAATGGTTTCAACAACAGCAGTGTGGGCTCTCGTGGTTCTGCAGGCTGTGAGCCTGGGCTCAGAGTGTCTAGGGCTCCCAGAACGTGCCCTGAGGTGATGCTCTTAGGAGATGGGGCCTTGGGATGCAGTTAGGTCACAAAAGTGGAGCCCATACCTAAGAGACACCAACCCCTGCCCCTGCGGTGGGAGGGCAGCACAGGGGCCATACAGGAACTGGCTGTGGCCTTCAGTGGACATGCACTCTGCTGCCCCTCAACCTGGCACAGGGACGGTGCATCTTTCACAGATGCATGCCAGACTGCAGCCCAATCCCACTTACTTACCGCAGTGCCAAAACTGCAGTCAAACCTGAACACTAAAGCTGTAGTTTAGAAAAAAACAACTGTACAGTAACATCTTTTCTCTTAAAAGAAAAACAACACATGTGCTGTAGATTTGATATCACTGACCTAGGACTTCTAGCCCCAAATGGAGAGATAAACTCCTGTTGTTCACAAGCCCCACCCGTGGTACTTCTGCTAGAGCATCCTGCTGCGGCCACGTGGGGCCTGTCCCAGGCTGTCCCCTCAGTCTGGCAGTGGCCGTCGCCTCCTGCATCTCTGCACCCTGTCTCCCTCTCTGCATGTCTATCTCTGTGTCGTCTTCAGATGAGCACCCAGGCCTCTCTGCCCATCTTATCTCTGTAGTGCCCTTATTTCCAAATCCCAGTCTGGTAGCAGGAGCTCAGATGTCAGCCTTTGGGTGCGAGGGAGGTGACTGAGCCTAGTGCGCTCCTACTTGAGGGAGCTCTTCCTACAGGGAGCAGCAGCCTCTCCCCAAGCTGGGGCTGCGAATGGGGCGTATGAGGGCAGGGTGGGGGTGCACTTGTGTTACCACGAGACCCCACAGGGAGGGCAGCAGGGAGTGGAATGAGTACCCTAGATCTGAAGCCAGCCATGCCACTTACCAGCCATGTCATGCCAGGAAATGACCTTGCCCTCAGGCCTATTTCCTCACCATGGAGTAGTACTTATCCTGGGCTTTGCAGGAATTCAGAACTGGCATGAGTCTCAACACATGTGGCACAGCATAAAAAACCCTCCAGGACTGGAGATAGCCTTTTATTACCTACTTACTTACTTATTTACTTACTTGTGGTACTAAGGGTTACACACTGATCTACATCCTTATCCCATTTTATTTTATTTTACTTTTATTATATTGTATTATATTGTATTTTTTGAAACAAAGTTTTACTAAGTTGCCCAGGCTGGGCAGTCTTCCTGCTTCAGCCTCCTTGAGTGCTGGGATTACAAGTGTGCACACCACACTCAGCTGCCCTGTCATCCTTCCTGTCATTGTCCTGCCATCACTGACATCAAGCAGTAGCCCAGAGAGGGAAGTGTCCTGCCTAGGCTCACACAGCCATCTGGCATAAAAACAGATGAGAACTTGAGCCTCCCAACCTACAGACCCAGATTTTATCATCCCTGGGTGATACTAAGACGGAAACAGGAAACAAGTCATTCCTCAGCAGGAGAAGCAGCCCTGTATGTGTCTGTTGGAACATTCCAGATAGTGGCTGCTATTGAGATAGAGGAGCAGCAAGCGGGGACTTGTGAGATAACCAGACGAAGTGTGGAGAGCGCTGACAGTGGCCACATCAGTGTGGACAGAGGGAGGGAAACCAGCTCAGCCCTGGCCCAGAGCTTGCTGTGGGGTCCAGGGTGCAGCCGCTCCCCCAGCCTCTCCTCCCCGGCAGTGGTGCCATCTGGGCAATGGCACAGCCATAGTGTGAGGGTGTCAGGCACCACAGGGTGGGCTGCGCACCTGGGATTCCAGAAGGAAGTGGGCGGTGCCCTGAGTGGCAACAGGGTGCAGGGCAGGAAAGCGTGCGCTGCTGCTGGTTCTGGTCCAGAGAGCCTGGCAGTGCTGTGCTGGTGATGGCGGCCCCAGTCTCAGTGTGGAGGGTGCACTTGGGGGAGGACGCGCTGGTTCCAGGGTGTGGATGCTGCTGTCTGACAAGGTCGTGGTATCGTTGAGCCCCAAACTGGGGAGTGAGGCCTAGCAGCCTGCTGTGGTGCCATGGTTTATACTGCAAATCCTAGGGAGGGCTGTAATTAAAACCAATTTACAAAATACCCAAAATGCATGTATGTTATTAATCCGTTGTGCAGTACATAGTGTTCCCATTCCTTGGGGGGGGCATGCACAGAAGTCATCTTCACTCTCTGTACTTCCCTTCCCCTGCCTCCGCCTCTTGTCCTCTCACCTTCTGCACAAGAGCTACTCCCAGCTCAGCACCTGAAAGTCTACAAATCAGGTATGAGCTGGCTCCAGCCAGTCACTGCTGATCGAAGCAGATAGTGTCCCTCAGAGGAGGTTGGCTACAGCGTGGGCAACCTTTAGTGGGGCAGACAAGGACCCCAGACTACTCCCTGTGGGGACAGCTAATCTGAAAGGAAGGCATGACATTGCACAGCCAGCCCCAACTCATGCTTCTCACTCTCTACCTGATGGTTTACATTTTATTTTTTCTTTCATATCTTTATCTCACTCATAATTGCTTTAAAGTCTCCTAGAGACTTTAAAAAGGATCCTGGGCTTCATCCTGAGACTAGCAAACCACAGGATGCAGTAGGAGAGGGCAGGGGCTTCAGTGACCCATTCATCTGCACCATCCCACCCAGCCCCACCTTCTCCCGGACTGGAGGAAATAAGTGAGCTGAGCCTCCCACGCAGGCCACCCCAGAAACCCCTGAGAGAACATGGACACCCCTAGCTGAAGAGCATCTCAGAAGAGATGGAGGAGTGGGGCCCTTAGGGGGGTCTCTAGCCTCCCCCCACCCCCCCGTGTAGAAGTGCCCTTGCCAACTCGGCCTCCACATCTTAGTATGCAGAGGCCTAGGGATCTATCCGAAGCCCACCAGGAAGACACAAGGTCTGAGATGGCCAGGTGAAGCCCCAGACTGCCACTTGCAAACCCGGCTCCTCCTGCCACCCTCCACTTGGAACCATCCAGTGACCAGCAGATAGCAGGGGTGTGATTTAGGGAGCTGAGTGGAGATACCAAGTACTCACAGCTCTCTGACTAACCCTGTCCTGCAGATGTTAACTGAGGCTCAGAGGCATAGACTGATTTGCCTGTTAATGACAGATAGTAGTGGCATTAATGCCCAGACAGAAGAGGGTGGGGAGGGTCCTCAGGAGAGGGCAGGACTTCAGCTCAGAAGTCTGACAGTTTTCAGCTCCCAGGGCACACTGGGTCAAGCCCAGGATAAGAGCAGGGCTGGGCAGGGCCAAGCAGATACCTGGTCCTCCAGTGAGGCAGCTAAGAACTTGATCCAGACCTCCAGGCCTTGCTCCTCTGCCTCCTCCTGGCCAGTGAAATTCTCAAGGGCACCCAGGCCTGGACCTCATGAGCACAAAAGTCAGACCTGGGCTCCTGGGCCAAGGAGCTGGTGGAGGGACAGCCCAGAGCCACCTGGCAGGGCTGGACCTGAGCAAAGACTGTGCCACATTGACTCCACTGTCCCCTGCCCAGTCCTCTCTCAGAGCCTCTTCCTGATATGAAGAGTAGATCTACATGTATCTACCCATGGGGCTGTTGAAGAAATGGAAGATCTTTCATGGATAAGCCCTCCTTCTCCATCCACTCCCCTTCAAGCTACTGTTGCCATAGGGGCAAGAGGAAACTTAGATATGAATCAAGCTGTGCTACTACCTGCTCAGAATCCAATAATTCATGCTGCACTCAGAGAATCTGCACCCTTCACTGTGGTCTGCAGGCCTGGTCTGATCCAGCCACCACCCCACTGCAGGGCTCTGAGAACAGGCTGCAGAGCCACAGGAATGCCGCGTCCCAGCCTTTAGAAACCCAAGCATCCTCTAAACTACAGTTTAAGCTGTGCATTAAAGCCACTGGAGATTCCAGAATAGAGGAAGGATTTGTAACTGAACACAAATGGTAATAGGGTGGTGCTGGATTTGTGCTCTGATGATATAGCTCTTCTGCCTCTCACTGCTCCACCCAGTCTGGACACTACCCCCTGCTAAGGAGAAGAGACAGTTGTTCATCAGTTCATCTGCTACTCTATAGAGAAGCACTGCCAGACATCCACTAGGCCTAGGCGCTGTCCTAGGTACTGAGGACATAACTGAAAACAAAACAGTGATGATCCACTCTTCTCAAAGCTTTCAGCAGCCCAAAAGAAGCCCACAGAGACAGGCTAACAAGCCAGAAAACAGCAGGTGGCAAGTGCTCTGAGGGCAGCATTAATGAGCAATCAAGGCAGGCATCGTTGCAGAGAGGACCTTGAACCCAAACCCCGGGCCTGTGAGTGACCAAGAGCTCCCCTCTGAGGGCGGTGACATGGACCCTGCTGTCTGGTGTCTTTGGTGCACTTCTTGGGCTCTGCCAGGCCCAGCCAGGCCTCCTCTCGCTTCATTGCTGCCTGGGGCCACACCCCTCCGCTCCCCATTCTATAGTGAAGACCCAAGGCTCAAGGCTCGGAACAACTGGCCGAGTTCACACAGCAACTGGGAGGCAGCACAGCACTTCCCTATGGTACCTTGACTTCACCTGTCCTCTGACCCCCTCATCCTCCTCCTGGGGAGTGGGAGTCTAGGGTCACCACAATGTCCAAAAGAGAGTCCCATAATGTATTGGAGCCTGAAGCCATCAAGATGGAGAGCCACGTCCTGAGATGCTGCTGAGTGTTCATGGTGGAAAAGAGGTCTCACACTGGCTGGCCTCGGGAGAGCACATGGGGTGAAGGCCTGGTGTGCTCCCCTGCAGAAAAAGGTCCCTTCCAACACAGACTGTTGAGTGCTGAGAACAGCTTTGTAGATTCCCACACTTTGGCTCAACTCCTCAAGGGCTAAAGGGCTTCCCTCCACTGAAAGACAGCTCAGCACATCTCAGGAGTTGCTGGACACACCCCAGAATATAGGTTCACCTCATGGAGGCAAGGGTGTTTCCTTCACCTCTGACACTCTAGCAAATTGGGCTTCCATGGAAGTGGAATTGGTGAAAACAGTGAGTGGGTCTGTGCCTGGGTGGGTGCCTGTATGTAAGCGGGACTGCCCATCTACCCACCCCATCCCACCGGAAGCCCCAGCCCAGCTCAGCCTGGAGGCTGCAGAGACTGGAGGGTCTGGCTCTGCCAGTTCCCTATCCCTGCCCATCAGGTTTCCCTGTTGTCTCCTCTGTTCCCAATGAGGAAAGCTGTGCCCATTTGGCCCCCATGACAGTGAGTCCTGGGGAAGGAGCTAAGGCCCAGAGGGTCTGAGATCTAGACAAGCAGAAGTGCCCTACCCTAGACCACATGGCGAGCCTCAGGGGTACATGGGCTGAGCAAGACTCCAGGCTGGCGTGAAGCAGCCAGCTTCCTCTTGAAGTCCTGGGAGATCTAATTACCTAGCCACCAGAGAATGCTGAGCAAGTGAGCCAGGGGCTTGGAGCCTTCTTGCTTTTGACTGCTGCAGTTAATGCAAAGCCAGGCCACAAAACAGTCCCACTCATGTTCTGGTTCCTAAGACTACTGTTTGATCTGAAACTACCAGCTTTTCTGCTGCTACTCATCCGAAAGCATCCCAAGTTGTCCTAATAAGCGCCACCTCCTGTAATAAAGGAAGTGCAGCTACTGCACGGAAAGCTGATAGAGGCACCCTGAAGTGGGTGGGCCCAGCCCTGCAGTTTAATTCTAAGTGCTGGAGAAGGAACTACATCCTCCTTATTAGGACATTGCTTTTCAGTGTCATCACCATCTTGCCAATGAGGAAACTGAGGCCCCAAGTGCCCAAAGTTGTGCACTGACAGCTGCCTAGGTGACATCCAGGGCTGCCTGGCCTGGTCAAGGCCTCTGCTCCTCCACTGACTCTTAACACCTCAGATCTTGGACAATTCTCCCTGTCCTTACTCTGTGTGTTTTAAACTTCAAAGCCTCTTAGAACACATCATGCTGGCTCTGTTCCTGAAAAGCACTGGGGATGATGATTTTCTGCTAGCATGTCGTTGTTAATGGATATTTTACTTGTTGGCTCTAAATACCTGCAGCAGATTTCGTACCAAGCAGGAAAGGGTTTAAAGGGATCAGCCCACCCCCCTTACGGTAAAATAAAATCGAACAGGAAACAAAGGCAGTCAAGTACTAGGAAAAGTTTTTATTTCTTTGTTGCTGAGGATTGGACCAGGGCCTCGCCCAGGCTAAGTTCATGTTTTATCCCTCAGATACACCCCAACACAGGAAACTCATTTTTTGTGACTCATGCACTTGTTAGATTGTTCCTAAGCACATGACCTGTGCCAAGAGCAGCTGTGACTCCAGAGATGGATATAGTAATGAACAGAACAGAAATGCCTCTGCCTTCAGGAGGCTTGTATTCAAGTGTAAGTAGTGTCTTAGTTACTTTTCTTGTTGCTGACACAAAATGCCCAATACCCAAAGTTAGAGGGGGGAAGATTTATTTATTTGGCTCAGAGTTTGTAGATATTTCAGCCCGTAATCAGGTGGCTCCAATGAAGGATGGCTCCACAGAGGAAAAAGAGTTCATGTTGGGCAGAAGATAGCAAAAACTACAAGGGAAAGAGACACGCGTCTTTCTGTCCCTTATATTGTATGAAGGCTACCTGCCCTAGGGCATGTATAGCACTCATACCCTTAACCCTAATCAGAAGTTCACCAAACCAGAGGACTGATTTAGTGATCACATACCCTGAATCCCAGCATCACGCTCTAGTTTCAGCCACCTCTGGGAAGCCACCCCCATGACTGCATGAGGCTTTGGGGGAACATCCAGACATAAACCATCAGGAGGAATAAACCAACAAAAGGCACCAGATAGGAAAATGGTGGCGAGCATCCACTGTTGTGAGGGCTGGAGTGTACAAACAAGGGCCTGGTCAGGGATGAGACTGGGGGAAAAGACCTGGAGGACGGTAGAGCCAAGGGCAGAGGGGAACTCATGCTATGGTGGAGAGATGAAGCAGGGGAATGCATGGGGCCAGATGAAGGGAGCTGCGAGCACAGCAGGACCCAACACTCACCTCCCCTCGCTCTTCCTCGGGGCTGCCAAGCAGGTATTAAATCCTCAGCTTTAGGCCAGCAGGCATGGTACACCCACTGACCACATGACAAGACCATTTTCTGAACCCAGACATAGAGGAAAGCCACTCATGCTGCCTGAGGCTGACCAGCTCACTGAGGGGCTCTGGCCAGGACTCCATCCCAGGACCTCAGCACAGCACCCTGCACTCCAGATGTCTTGATGCCCTATGTTGTTCAATCTGTGTTTGTGGCCAAGTCTCAGGCTGAGCAGAACTCAAAGGAATGTGATTTAAGGCTTTGTCAAGAACATCATGTCTCCTCACAAAATTAAAGAAATGTGTATGTGGTCGCTAGGCAACCAGTACAAGCTGCTGAGGAGAGGGGACAATAATTCATCCCAGACAGCTGCAGCTGACCACCCACCTTCCTTCTCTAAAAGCCCCAGAATGCAGCCCCTGCTGGGCAGGCAAGGAAACCTCAAAGTAGACAAGAGTGGGAGAGGGTAGCAAATCCAAACACACTTAGCATAGATTCAGGCTCAAAAGGCAAGTAAAATGATTTGTTCCAAAAAACATAACCAGAGCTCTTTGTGTCTCTGTGACCATAACAGTGGCCAGACTCTTACCATGTGCAAAACATATTTGCAGCACATTCACATATGTTATTAACATACCTCCTCCTCACAGGAACTGTGTGAGGAAGGTGCTGTGGTTGCATTTTACAGGTAAAGAAACGGAAGCACCATGATGTTAACAACCCAACCTATCAGTGGCAGAGGTGAGCAGCAAAGCTCTAAGCCAGGTGTGGAGACAAACAGATGGACCATCTGAGGGATAGGCCCAAGAGTTAGTGAGGGGAAGTGGACTACACGGAGTTGGGCCAGTCTAGGTATGGTGGACCCTCTGCTGTGTGCTGGGCAGTTTATACAGACTGATGCAGAGCGCAATTTGGTGAGAAGGGACTCAAGGGAGGCAGCCCAGCCTTCATAACACTTCCCAGAGTATACTCAGAGCACCAGAGAGAGGAGATGGTGCTGCTGAGGGGTGGGGAGAAGTAATGGCCTGGCCTGGACAAGGAACTGCAGGTGGAGGGAAGCACTTCAGACAGGTGAGGCACACTGTCACTGAAGATCACGATTAAGCTTGCAGGTATCTCCCTCTGCTCTCACCGGCCAGGACCATGAGCTTCTCAAAACAGGAGTTACACTCTTTGAACACAATACGTACCTAACAGCCAGAATATGGCAATCATGAAATGCTTACTTAGCGAACACATGAACAAAGCAGAGAATAAAGGGAATGAGTGGGCAAGCAGGACTAGATTTGACTGTCAGAAGACGTAAGCATAGATCCCCTGTCAGAAGGTTGCAGGCCCCGGGGAGGGAGACAGTGCAGAGCCCCAGGGACCAATCAATGCATCAGTGTAAGAGAGGAGCGGATTTGCAGGAAATGATTTTCATCTTAGATAGGCCAAGCCAGAGAACTGGACAAAACTGCAGCCCTGCGTGGTAGAGGGACTGAAAGAGAAGAGAGGGCTTGGGCCTCATCAGCACTCACGCTGGCCATGCCTGGTGTTGCAAATCCACCTGGGTGTCAGACTTCCCTCCCAGGAGTCCCTGTTTACCAGTCACAGGTGGCGGGATGGAGCTTGCTCCTCTGTCTGTGCGGTGGAGCTTTCAGCTTGGGCCGCTGAATTCCAGAAGAGGAGAGGAAGGGGCAGCTGCAGGGATGGAGATGCAAACGCTGAGCCCTTGATGTGAAGGCAGAGGTGTGAACCATCTGAGAGCTAGAATCCTCAGCTCTTCCCTCTGTGGTCCTTCAGATGACAAAAGGAGAGCTTTTTCATAAAACAAAATCACTTCCTTATTATTGCTCATTCATTTCAATTAGTGAAAAATTCCTATGATTAATGCCCTTCTGAGAGTGTACTTTGATGACTTTCATGACAAGCCTAGCCATGCGAGCCATGCCAGGTTCATTACTTGAGGAAGGGCTTCAGGAGTGTGCTGCTCTCTGATGCAGGACTGTAACCAGCCAGCCAAGCCTCCTGTATTTACTGAGCACCTGCTTTGTGCTGGGTCACAGGACAGTCCTGGACAGCCTTCTGCAGAGTTTATGTCTGGAAAACTAGGTCACAAGCTGGCCTCAGAGCTGTCTGTGTGCCCGTGGGTGGCCAGGCCATGGTTTCTCCCTCTCTACAGACTGTCCACTAACAGGAGTAGGGGTAGAGAAATGTCCTGCATCTCCTCCCAGCTATGCAGACAGCACTGCAGCCAGCTCCCCGGAGTCCTTCCTTCCATGCAGGGCCGAGGCCTTGTCCCTCTGAAGGGAGGGTGACTCACCTCCCGCAGGAGCACCACCAGGGTTGACCACAGGCCTCTGAGTCCTCAGGCACCCGAGAAACTGGATTCCTGAAACCAGACACATGCGTCTTCTCCAGTGTTTAGAATGAGCAAAACGTCAGAGACAGCTTGCTAGAAGCACCTTCTCCCAAAACAGCACCCTCTGAGCCCTGCTTCAGCCGTTTTCTACAGAGACTTCAGTGAATGTTTGCCATGAGTCACAGGTAGATTTGGTGGCGGTGGTGCCTGCCCCACTAGGCCTCCTGGCTGTCTCCCCTTAGGGCTGTGTCTGCTCTGTCACATGGGCCTTGCACACTCCAGCCGCTTCACCAAGTCCCAATGCTGCCCTCCCCACTCCCTGGCACCCAGGAAGGAAAGGCCACTGGAAGAGGCAAAAGAGGTGCCAACCCCACTCTGTCACATGAGCAGCAATGGAGGTGGCCTTTGTCGAGGTTCTGGGGAGACACACAAGGCCTCCTTTACCAAAGCAACCTAGCAGTACAGCCAGCAGAATGTGGAGGATGCTTAGGTGCCCAGACATGCTGGTGTCAAGGAGCAATGAGGCCATAGGCTCCTGGTGTCTGTAGACCTGGGCTCTAGTCCTGGCTGCTGCTTCATGTGCTCAGACATGTAGCTTCACCTCCCTGAGCCTCAGTTTCCCCTCCTTGGAGTGCAGGCAAGCTGTTCCCCTTCCGCAGTTAGGTGGTGCCAGGAGGTGCTGTTTACCAAGGCCTTCTCTGCCCAGTGTGGTATGCTATGCACTGCCTCACTTACTCCTCTTGCTGGCCTGAGCAGGTCTGCAGGAGCTCCCTTCAAACAGTCCAGGAATCCAGAGGAAGTGAGCACCTGGCCTCAAGTCCCATGCTGAACAGTGTTGTTTCAAGCCACAACTAGTCATTGGACGCTATAACAACAGGGTTCAAAGCCCAGGGGATTAAAATTAAGTGCTATTGTATGTGTGCAGATCCCACTTGCCCCTGAAAGACTTTGAGACAGCATGTCATAGTGGCACTGCCCAGGGAGCCACTTGAAACCAAGGCAGGGTGGGAGCCACCTGTCTGTCCACCAGTGCCCAACCCTGCTCAGAGTGCACGCTCACAGCCCAGTGAGTGAAGATGTGTGGAATCCACAAAGGACTCCCGCCTTCCTCCCTGCAGAGGGTGGCGGGCAGACCAAGAGAGCAGGCGCACCCCCCAAGGGGCCACCCCCAAGGGCTGCAGCTGGCACAGCCCCCGCAACCTGGGTGGGGCCCCCTTTCTCTGTCCCTCAGTCAGCCAGCACCTCGGCTGGGCACCAGGGCTGCAGTTCTGACCCAGAGGCCTTAGAGGGCCCCTCATGAAAGGCTAATGACTTTGTGAGTGAATGATACGGTTATAAGAGATGTGTGCTGGAGGATCTCAGAATTTTCGAGCAAGAAATGTGCTTCAAGAGCTGCTCCAAGCCCTCAGCACAGAGCAGACAGAGGCTGAGCAGAAAGCAGCATGGAAAGCAGGCCCAGGCTTCTGTGCAGCTGGCACAGCCTCCCTGCAGGCCTAGGTGTCTGTGACCATGTGTGCTTTTGGGGACACTGCACAGAGAAGAGAGGGACCCAGAACAAGGGGTGCTGGGTGCTGGGAGCTGTGGCAGGCTGGGGAGCTCACCCAACACGACCTTTTCAAGAACATGTGAGCTGTGCCCAGACGCACTCACCCAGGGTGCAGGCGCTGGCGGTGACCCTGACTCTCCGGCTGGGTAGCTCCCTGTACTTTGAGGATCCCTGCATGTGAGGACCTCGTGACCTCCTTGCTTCCCAGGCAGACGTGAAGCAGCAGATGGAGTCCCGTGGGCATAAGGAGGGGATGCAGCCAGCACATTCAGCAGTCAGGGAGGGCTTCAGGGCTGGGGCCCTGATCATGCTCCCCAGAGATAACAAGGGCACCAGCCGGAATGTCCATTGCTGCAGGATTTCGATGCACGCTGAGAGCACTGTGTGCATTACTTGATCCTTGGGCTTTTTGGGAGAAGTTGGTACCATTTATCTCCATTTTACTGATGAGGAAACTGAGGCCCAGGGCTGTTTAGGTAAGTTGTTTAAAACCACATGACTCAAAAGTGAAAGAACCAGGATTTAAGCCCCGGTCTGCTGACCCCACAGAGCTCCTCGGGCCTGCAGTTGAGCACCTGTTAGGTGGGCAGGGTCAGGGGCCACCCATGCTGAGGAACATGGCCTGTCCAGGGGCCCATCCAGCTGCCCCTGGTGACTCAGCCTAGGGAGTATTGCTTTCCCTCTCTAGGCCCATGTGACACAGCTGTTCATCATCCTTTCCTTCCTGAGGGTGTAGACATCAGAACCCCAGGCCCACATCCTGGGGGCATGGAGCAGGAGTTAAAATGGAACTCCGAGCTCAGATAAACCTGGTGTAGATCCAGAGGATAGCTGTCTTTACAGCCCCATGCCTCAGTTTCCCCAGCTGTAAAATGGGATTAACAAAGTGATGTCACAGGGAAACCATGAGAGTAAACAACACAATGCCCACACTGTGAGTGTCACTGTGGTGTGACACCCAGGTGTGCTGTCCTTTCCCTCACCTGGCTGTTTCCTTATCAACTCAGGGGGGCCTTGTACCGCACAGCTCACCAGTTCTGACTTTCAATCATCTTCCATGTGGGCCTTACCCTCCACTTCCTGGGGTCCCGCTGGTCTTCTGGTTACTTCACACCCTCTCTCTCCATCTGCCCTCAACCCACCACCTCTCCCCAACTCCAAGAGTCCTTTCATCCCGAGAGACTGTAGGAAGTGCTTCCTGCTCCGCGCGCTGCCTTTTCTGAAGAGCGAGGAGCCACCATCACAGAAATGAAGGCCTCCCTTCTTGGCGCCTATTCTGCATGTGTGCTGCTGAAACAAGCATACGAGGCACTTACTTCGATGTTGGGTTTCACCAGCACCTTTTCCCCCAGCCAGATTCAGGTAACTAAATAGAAAGTTTCCAGGCTGAGGCTAAGGCCAGGGAAGTGTGTTTGCCTACATCTTTCCTTGCTGGCTGGAGGCTTCTCTGTCACTCTGTCAGCGTGGAGGACACAGGAGGCACTGAAGTCTCTGCTCTGTTACTGTGTGTGACAGAGGGGCCTGAGGACCCTACACCGGCTCCCCTTCCCAGCCTGAAGATGCCTGTCTGCAAGTGGCCATTGCTCCTGGGTTAGGCACTGGCCTCTGCACACCGCCTTCCTTCCCACACAGGTGTGTCTAGGAGAAGCCATGTGCTTGTTAAGCATCTGCTCCATTTCAGATAAGCACAGGTGCAGGGCTTGCCTTTGTGAAGTTCAGAGTCAGCAAAGGAGCCCAACATAAGAAAACTGATTGCATTATTAGTGATAAAAATAACAATGAAGCTGGGCCTGGCGACACGTGCCTGTAATCCCAGGCTTGGCCCTTGAGTACAAGGCCAGGCTGGGCTACACTGGAAGACTGTCTCTCAAAACAAAGGAAAGAAAAAGAGAGAATATAAGAGAGACATAGGAGCTGGGAGAATGCTCAGAGGAAAGAGACCTAGCCAGGAGGGCTTGTAGCCAAAAGGGCTAAGTCAGTCGCAAAGGCAAAAGAGAGCATTCGGGCAGAGGGAGCAGCAGTGCAAAGTCCTTAGGCAGGAGAATGCCAGGCCACCGCAGAAGGAGGCTGCAGGCAGAGCAGGGACCCTCTGTGCACAGCAGGAGACATGGACATAGTAAACTGTCCCCAGGCTGCTGGGCAGAGACTGAGAGTGGAGCAGAGACCAGCGAGGTGGTTACTGCAGCCTGTGGTGAGTGGTGATGGTGGCCCAGGACAGTTCGTGGACGGAAGAGGGAACATTCGGTCTGAGACAAGTTTTACTTTTCACAGAGGAGAGTTGCTGGCTGGTACAGCCGGGTAAAAAGCAAGAGAGGACCCCAGTGACAGACACAGAAGAACGCAGCCAGAGAAGAGCTAATGGGGACACGTCTTGACCACCCACGTGTGCCTGGCTCATCTCCCTGTCACTTCAATCTAACTTCTACAGTCTCTGCATCAGCACCCCAGCCAGTGTACAGTGAAGGGACTCAGTCAAGGACACATAGCAAATAGGAAACCAAGATTTTAATCCCAGAAGGCCTGTCCCGAAGTCCACTCCATTCAAAGGTCAAATAGAAACAAACCTTATTTTTTTATAGTGCTACTGACTTCCCCCTTGAAACTAAACTTTCAAATATTAAAAAAAAAAAAAGCATGAACACAGTCTCCCGGCAAAAGTTAAAATATTCTAGTCAAGGCTGACCATCATAATCCTTAGCCACTGTGGCCAATTGTCCTGTCTTTTCCTGTAGGTAATAACTGTACAAGTCCAAGGCAGATACTTACAGAGCTTTTGCTACATATTTGCATGTATATATACCCATAGAAAATACAGTGCTTTTTGGAGTTTCCTGTTCTACATAATGAAATCAAACTGCACATATTGTTCTGCAACTTGTCTTTTTCACTCAGCAGTTTGTCTTAGAGAGCATTCTACATCAGTGCACATAAATAGATTCATTTTTACTGTTGTGTAGTGTATTATGGACTAGATGCACCACCATTTATTTAGCCTGCTTGTTTTCCAAAGACAGAATGACATTTTTCTAAAAATGTTGTAGCTTTCAAAGGACTTGTAGACTTTTTTCTTTAAAATATGAGACTTTTATTTATACTAATGGAGGAACGAACCCACATGGCCCTGAACGCAGAGATTTACAACACCCAGACAGGTGGCTCGGTTCCCTCAGGTGTGCGCATCTCCAGGAGCTGGCTCTCTCCCATTGCCAAGTCCCTACTCCCTGCAAGACAGCCTTGAGAGTAGCAGGAGAATGGCAAAGTTGCTGGCTTTAATTTCAGCGCTGGATCTTAACACAAGCAGCCTGGCATGGCCCAGAAAGAGTGCAGTGTGGAGCCCCAGAGACCCAGGTTCAAATCCTGGCTTTAGGTGTGTGAGCCTGCATAAGGCTTCTTACCTCTCTGAGCCTCAGTTCACCCACTGTAAAATGAAGTTTATTATCCCCATCTTACTGAGCAGACAGGAAAGTAGAATTCAAAATACACAGACAAGCTGTGCAATCATGCTGGTGCCCCTTAGGCTCTAGCCCTGGTGGGGCATTGCAGGGAGGTTAGCCTCGCATCACTGAAGGGGTCGCTTGAGGTCACAAGATACAGAAAAGACAACACTGCCGCTATGGCAGACGCAATCAGGGAGCCCCTGAGTTACATGAGAGGAAGGCTACGCTTTCTGGTCTTGGGTACCAATGGGCCACTTTCCTTCATCTACCCCAGCAAGCTCGGCTGCTTCTGGGTACCAATCTGCAGCTGAGAAAACTGAGGCTCAGAGAGGCGCCATCACTTGGCCATGGTCATCTTCAGCCCCTGACGCTCAGCCTAGGAGGTTCAGGAGGCAGGGAAGGGCCCAGTGATGCTAATGATCAGCTACAAAGTCCTCTCTGAAGGAGAAAAGAGTGGCTTTTCTGCCCTTTGTTCTTCCCAGACAAAGGTTGCCTCAGGAAAAGGATGAATCTTGGGTGAGGTAGGCAGAGACAGAGAACGTGAAATGGCCACAACCTGTATGTGTGTGATGAAGCTCAGTTTTGGCAGAATGGGACTTCTCTCCCTTCCATCTCCAGGGGCAGTGGGAAGGATGGGGGCTGGGTTGTAGGAGTCCACCATGGCTCTGCACTGAATTGCTGTCCACCCAGGTCAAGTCACTCCCATGTCCTGGCCCTCAGTCTTCCCACCTGCCCAGTGGGAAGCTGAGCCTGGCTGCTTACAGGTCTCGTCCTGCATCAGTGGTGTGGAGGAGCTACAGGATGGGACCAGAGGCATCTGAGTCAACAGATTTCATAAAGAAAAATGTAGGGCATCCAGTGAAATTTGTATCTCAGATAAACCACAAGTAATTTTAATAGTAGTATGTCCCAAATATTATATAAGACATAGCTCATACTAAAAAAAATTTGTACTTCTTTAAAGCACAAATGTGACTAGGTATCCTGTGTTTTATCCAGTAAACCCTACTCAGAGCTCCAGCTACACCAGAGCCCCAGTCTTTGTTACAGACAACGGACACTGTCTCAGTCATGTTTTCGTCCCTGGGACAAACCCAACCTCCACAGTTTAAAGGAAAAGTTTCTTTTTGCTCACAGTTTGGTCCATGGTCAGTGGGAGGGGCCTGGCAAAAGAGAGTTGTTCACGCAAGGGAGATAGAAAGCAGAGAGAGTCCATGGGGAGCTGAGAGGGAAAGGAACCTCCAGTTGCTCCTGCAGGGACCTACTCTTCCAACTGACCTCCCCTCTCCAGCACATCAGCTGTAACACCCTCATAAGCCAGTCCTCCCACAAGCCCACCCGTGCACATTTGAGGCTGGGTCATCTGGATATGAATCATAACAGATATTTCCAAAGCTTCTAATGGATCCACAGCTACCACTACCGTTTCTTCAATCTGCCTTCTCCCTTTCCCTGCTGGTGTGGGAATTCAGAGCCTGAGCTGAGAGGCTTCTTAAGGAATCCCCACAGCAGAGAAAGGCGTGGACTCAGCCTGATGTGGGGAGAGAGTAGGGACACACCTCTGTGAAAGCCTATGTCCACACACAGTCAAGTGGGAGGTGTACCTGGCCACGTTCATGCTTGAGTGGGCCCACGTGGACACTGGGACCTATAGAGAAATTTGCACCCCCATGGTCAGATGCTACTTGCAGCCCTGTGTACTGCTTGTGTGTGCACGTGTGCACGGCTGGACACCGGACCTGCACTGGAGTAGTAAGTAACAGTGCTCCCTTCCCTGTAGTCACTATGATGAGCAGAGACTGGATCGTAGAGAACCCCACCACCAGGACCAAAACCCGGTCCACATGAGAAAGGAAACAAAGGGTGAAAACTGGGCTGGGAGAAGGCTGGGCAAGGAGAAGCGCAGGTTGTTCTGATTGGATAACACAAGGCTTCCAGGGGAGGCAGGAAGCTCCCTCCACGTCTCTGGAGACTGTGTAGGTCGGTGCTGGGGGAGTGGTGGGTTCTGGGGTACGTCTGCAAGCAAGAACCAAGACTGAGGCAGACATAGGATGCATGGGGCCTGTGGCTTGGTAGGAGAGAAGTGAATGTGCCTTGGGGGTGAGACAGAGGACAGTGGAACCATCAGAGAGGCCACTGTGAGTGAAGAGTGGGACAGCAGCCCCCCATCTCCCCAGGAGAGCTCATCCCAACTCCAGGACAGAAGGTCAAGCCCACCTGGAGAAACTAAATCTGCAGGGCTGGGCCCGTCTCAGAGAACTTGAACTTCAACCAGTTCCTGGGTGATGCTAGGCTGCTGCTTCAGGGACAAGTAAATTCCTGTCCCTGGCTATATCCAGGGAGCCTTCGTGAACTCTGGGGACCCCTAAAGCCCAGGATATGACCCATCCTGATTAAGCCAGAGCCACACAGTAGGGGCTTGGGTGTCAAAACTTCGTAAAGCTCCTGGAGGTTGCTGGGTCATAACCATAGCAACAGCAGCTGAGAGTAAGCACATCCTCACCCGGCGACAGGTACCTGTGCATACAGCAGAGGCCCTGCCTTATGTAAGTCTGTGAGGAGACACTAAGATTGTTCACATGTCATCCAAGAGGAAACTGAGGCCCAGAAAGGAAAGTCCCCTGCCCAAGGGACAGCACTGAGAGGCAGCCCAAAGTCTCTTGTTTCATTTCACTGTTTTACCCTGGAGTCACCGTGAATTCTACAAGTCCTGGAAGTGACGCCTTTGTAAGCTGCTCACTCTGACGGACCTCCAACAGGCATGGGACAGCACAGACTCCTCCACACAGGCTGGTGCATGACTACACCTCAGCCTGTGCCCATGCACCACAAGCACACACACCAGCCCTATGCTGGTGCTGAGCCGCACATCCCCTTGGCACCTCTCGGCTGGGTCTGGCTGGAACCGTGCCTGTGGCAGGCGGTGATGCCTGGCAAGGCTTTCCCCAAGGAAGCCCTTACTGTTTGTTTCATGTGATGTCCTAGCATCCCAGAGCTGCAGAGCCCTGGTTGGCTTTGGTCAGTGGTTCACATCAGCCAAGCAGGTAGGGTCACCACAGGGCATTTCCTTGAGCAGCTCAGAGTGGGGCAGGGCAGATGGTACAAGGCTCTGTGCACATCTGGGCGAGGCAGCATCAAATTCCATCTGTTCCAGCCTCCAGTGAGGCAGCGCAGGGCTCCAAATGGGAGCAATCTACCAAGGTCACTCAGGAGACAGGGTGCATGGTCATCAAGGAAAAGGAAACAGCAGTGTGCCCTCCACCCCCAGGGACTTTCCACAGAGCCCAGCCTGTTGGCATGAGGCACCCCACATATGGGAAGAGAGACCCCCAGCCTTGCCCCTCAGTACTAGGATGGAGAGTGGGCCACACTTCAAATGGCTTCATGGCCGCACCTCTTCCTCCACAGTGACCACCAGCCCAGTCCCTGCTCCTTGACCAGCCCCTCTGCCCTTGCTTTATTTTGATTGGTTCATCATACCTACCTTTAGAACAGCTTATAAAAATTTGTTTCATATAAGGTTTAAAATCACCTAAGTGAGGGAATCCAGACCAAGGAAAGACAAGAGAAACAATGAAAATCCCCAGGCATGGTACTTATTACTGAGTCCCCCATGCTGCTCCAAGGAAGAACTGCAGATTCAGTGCTGAGCTGCTAGGCAAGGCAGGGAGTGGAAGGCAGCATGATGAGTGTCCAGGGTTCCTCCTGCCAGCTGCCACAGCCCCAGCACCCAGGACAACACCTGGCTAGTGGGGTGCTCAGCTGGTCATCAGTGGATGGAGTGAGTAGCTACAGCCACATGTTTCACACAGCCTGGGCGTTCAGGCTGCATAAGGCTTGGGTGGCGGACCCTGATCTCCTCCACATGGGAGAGGACTCCTGGGTCCCTGGGGACAGGACAAGATGGCCACTGGAGAGGAGGCTGTTCACAGGGAAGCTGAGAAGAACACGCTGTGTAGACAGGAGGAAAGTCTCCCTGGCTCAGAAGGTGCAGAGGCAGGAGACTGCTGGGATACCTGCTGTAGAAAACAACATGGGGTGACATAGGGTAACATGGAAAGAGGGCCAAGTGCCAGGGCAAGCACTGGGCTCCAAGGGTCCCCGTGGAGGAGTGGGCGCCAGCAGTCCTTCCCCTAGAGCTGCCTCTGTCACACACCTGTGTTCCCCATGAGGGGTCTGCCTCCCGCAGCTCTGCTTCATCTGGACTCATCCCTTGGTTAATACCCCTACTTTGGTGCAGGTGAGTTTAGGGGAGACACACAGACAGGTCAGTGGGGACCATGAGGACAGCAAGGGCCCCCCATGAGCAGATGGTAGCAGGAGAAAGTAGGCATCCACCAGGGCTCTCCTGGTATGGCTGGGACGAGGCCAAATAGTGAAAGATAAGGCTGCAATCAGAGACTGAAAGTCAGATCCCAAGGCTGGAGTGGCAGGCAGAGATTCTATCCAAGACAGTGAGGCACTCCCCAGGGCTGCGAAGCAGGGGAGGCTAGAAGATCTGCTGGAAATGAGGGATGGAGTGCAGTGGGGCCCAACTGCTCCATCCTGGCTGCAAGACAGGGCTGCTCCTGGCTGTCCTCGCTGCCCTGGTCCAGGGAGGGAGGGACCTCATGGACACCCCTGCTGGGAGGCTGTCCCAGGGTGCTTTGTCTTGCTTCTGGCTCTGGTCGTACAGGGCCTTCATAGTTGCTAGATGAATGACTGACACCAGGACGATTACCTTATTCAACACTCGTAACCACCCATAACCTCCCCACCAGAGAGAAAATTGAGGCTCAGAGAGCTGGTGCCATCTGGCTGGGATTCAGAGCCCAGCAGAGACCATTATGGAAAATGAAGTGAGCCATTCAGCCACTGTGCTATGCTGACTGGGAGTTCAAGCAGACACAGGGCAGGAGCCAGGGCACAGTGCAAGGGGCACGGGGCTGTAACCTCCTGCAGCTGCTGTGGTCAATTCCCACACCCATGCAGCTGTTCTCTCCCAGCTCTGATGGCCAGAAGTCCAAAGGCCTCCTAGGCTCGGAGAGAATCATCCCTGCCTGCTCTGGCTCCTGCAGGCTCCCGCTGCTGCTTGACTTTAGCTGCTCCATCCTAGTCCCCACCTACACCTTTTTCCATGGATCTTGCTTCCGTGTCAGTGTCACCATGCAGGACACCTGGATAATCCAGGTTAACCTCATCTTGGGACCTTTAATGTAAAGACTGTCTTTCCAAGAGGTTACACTCATTCACAGGTCAATCTGGGGCATGGATGTGCAGATGGTGCCCGTTAGGGATGGTTCAGCTTGCAAGTCCAGCTTTAGAAGAGTGGGAAAGCAACACCCATACAGCCACCCTGGTTAGGAACTAATTCACCATAACACACTCACGTTACCATAAAATAGATTGTGTGAGGGGCTGGGCCTAACTGCAAGCTGATGGCAGTGCTTGAGCGCCATTCAGATGGCCTAGATCAAGCTGTGACACTCAGGAAGTGAGGGACATGAAATGCTCTTTTCACCTTGCCATGGGCTTATCCGTGTGGGACCTCACTGGGAGGCCAGGGGAACCTGTATCTCTCAGGGACCACTGTCCGGCCCACTGGCTGGTTCTCTGGCACTCAGTCCAAAGCGCACGGAGATGCCGAGGTCCTGGGCCAGGTGCTGGAGGCTGCTCTCCCGTTCCCCACTGTCCTGCAATCTGGGCATGTACACATGTGTCTCCCAAGCCCCCAAGCCAATCTTGCCAAACTCTGTCCACAGGTTTGCCAGGTACTGCTCCAGACCTGGAAAAAAGAAAGCAGATTTTCGGGCAAAACTTTATACCTCCAAAAAAGCCAAAAACCTTCCTGCAGCTCGTGTGGGAAGCACTGCAGGATGTGACGCTCATCATCCTGGAAATCGCGGCCATCATCTCCCTAGGACTCTCCTTCTACCACCCGCCTGGCGAGAACAATGAAGGTAAGACAGTGCCACACAGAGGCACAGGGGCCCAGAGCCACTGCTGCTCAGGCTCAGAGGGGGAACCAAGGCACAGAAGCAGGGCTTGCCAGGAGCCAGGGTGGAGTGAGCACCAGCCCTCGCTCAGCCCTGCGTGGAGGTGCAGGCTTAGACCGGCAGCAGTGGGCATCACCAGGGCACTTACTGGGCACTACAGTGTGTCTGGCTCTGGGTGGAAGTGTCTTTAACACCTCATGAGAGGCACCACACTTTCCATAATTTAAAGGCGAGAAAACCAAGGCACAGAGCTCATTTGCTAAAGATCACCCCATGTCTAAATCCATCTGAGCAAAATGTTGCTAGCTGGGTAGTTTGTACAGAAAAGAAATGTATTTCTTTTGGTTCTGGACGCTGAAAAGTCCAACATCAAGGTCCGGTACCTGCTGTGTCCTAACTTGGAGGAGGGCATCACACGGAAGGCAGAGCAAGTGTACCAGTCAGTCCTCCCTTATAAAGCCACTCATACCATCCCAGGTCACACCAATGACCTCCCAACACCCCACTCTGAGCACCATCCAGGTATGAATGTAGACGTTAAGTTTCTACCCAGGTGCCGGGCATGGTAGCACACGCCTGTAATCCCAGCACAAGGGAGGCTGAGTCAGGAGGATCATTGGGAGTTCAAGACCACCCTGGGATATAAAGTGAGCTCAAGGCCAGCCTGAACTGCATAGCAAGACCCTGTCTCAAAAAAACAAAAAAAAATTTTTTAATTAAAATTTAATTTTAAAATATATATATAAAATTTCTACCCAGGAGCTTCAGGTACACATTCAAGTGACAGAACCCAGCTAGTAAAGGGTCCTCTTGTTAAAACACAACAGTTGCAGGCTGGGCATGGTGGTGCACACCCATAATCCCAGCACTTAAGAGGATGAGGCAGGAGGATTACTGTGAGTTCAAGGCCAGCCTCAACTCCATAGCCAGATCCTATCTCCAAAACAAAAACAAACTCCAAAACACAACAATTGCATTTTGTCCTGTAAAGATGGGCATTGGAAACGGTTTGGACAGCCTCATCTAGGCTTCCCTGTGAGGGTCCCAACCCTGCTCTCTCACACTGACGACAGTGCGCCTGAGTGTATACCTCCACCTCATTCTCCGAGACCTTCCTAGGTCCCCACCCTCTGGGGACAGAGCTGGAGGCAGGATGATACCAGAGCCCTTTGCATCTGAAATCCGGTACAGAGACTGGCCAACTGATCCCAGGCCAAGTCTAGGTTGCCCCCTCTTTTACTATGGCCTTGGGTTAAGAATGTTTCTGACATTGTTTAAGACTGAAAAGAATCAAAAGGGCATCACTTCATGGTGTGGGAACACAACATGAAATCCCCGTTCCATGGTCTAAATGTGCTGTTTCCCCTACACTGTCTGTGTCAGGGAGTGGCCTTTTAGAGAAAGCGTCCACTACTGTCCTGGAGGAGCAGAACAGAGAGTTTTGCCTCAGGAGAACCACCCCCTCACTTCCTACCGTTCTGTTACTTTCTCTTGGCCTCTCTCGTTCTGACCCTCAACCCACCCTTGCGCTGAGTGCAGGAGAATTGAGTGGTTAAAGCCCGGCCTCTAAAGCCAGATGCCCCTGGGTTCCAGTCCTGCCTCCCTCCCTTCCCAGCTCTCTGGCTGTCATTCACCTTCCCTGACCTCCAGTTCCTCCTCTGATTCTGTCTCAGAGGATGCTGGGCTCTGAGAAAGGGTTTCCTTGCTGGGGCCAACATGCCCAGCCCATAGTGATGCCTACAGGTGCTGACACTGCTGCTGCCCTGGTTGTGGCTACTCCCCACCCTCTCTAGTCTTCACCCTAGACTGCATTCCTGGTACCTCCCCTGAAAGAACCAGTCAGTCCCTTTGTGCTCTCCTTCAGCACAGGCCTGTCCCGGTTTGGTTTGCATAATCCATACATTTATGGAGCTGATGCCTAGTGTGTTTTTGACATGCAGGCTCTTGGCCTTGAGGGCATCTCCAGAACCTGTCCTTGAATTCTGAGTTAGGGAGGGAGCCTGAACAAAGCGTTTCTGCTCAAAATCAGGACTTTCCGCTCCACGTGGAAACTTGACCTCCCCGTACCCTGTCGCACTAGATGTGGCGCCTGAGCCCCAGCTAAGGGCCACGGCCTTTCTAGCTTCCTCACTCTGTGGTGCCCACAGTGTTTACACTTCCCCTGTGAATGTTTCTTTCAATTAGAAATCAAACATACAATTAGCATGTTAAAAAATATAGAAAGATCTAAGATGTAGGGGGAGACCTCACTGTCCCCATAGCTGCAGACAGGGGCTGGGTCACTTCTTCTATGCTTCAGGACTTGGACTGCCCAGAGAAGGGAAGGACTTGGCTTGGGCGAGTAGTTTCCTGGCCCTGCCTGCCCCTAGCTCTGGGGCCACTGCACCGTTCATTCCACCCCTGCCCTGCCATCACCTGACATCCGCAGCCCCTGGCCTTCATGCAGATGGACACCCCTACCTCAGGCAAATGAGGGAACTAAGCCTGCAGGGAGGAGACCACCCAAAAATTGCCCCAGAGATGTGGCTGAGGCCCCCAAGCCAGGCCTGGGCTTCCCTCCTCAGATTCGGTCTCAAAGAGCCAAGATAAGAGGCACACTTGACTCCTTCCCAAAGCCAGAACTGAGGGTTTCTTGACCCCTACCAGGAGACCCTCCTGTCAGAGAAGGGGCATGTATTTAGCAGGCAGAAATGTGGGGACTTGGTCCCAAAGGTACACAGGTGCAAATCCAGGCCTGACAACTCCCCAGCAACGATGGCCCTCGGCTCTCACATCTGAGAGTGAGACACACAGGACCATGCAGACCTGGAGTGGTACATGCAGGGCCACAGCACAGGGTGTGCACACCATGAGTGCTCAGGGAGCTGACCAGTGCCAGCCTTGTCCCGTGGCAGTAGTGTCACCAAGGTCACACTGCCCAGTTCAACACAACATTTGCCCTGCCTAACTCCTGCTCAGGTCTCATCTCATCCATTTGCAAGGACCCACACTCAGGTTAGGAAATGCAGACTTGCGCCTGGCTCCTTTCCCTTCTGTAAGACAGATGAGCCAGGATGAAAGAGGAAGGCACTCAGGGATGGGCTGTGGGTACTGGGACTGCAGCTGGTCATCCAATCACTAGCATCACTCTACACTGGAGGGAGACCCTGCTCAGAGACCTCCAGTGCTCATCTGAGGCCACACAGCATGTTTGTGGCAGGGGTGGAACTGGTATACAGGGTGTCTTAGTTACTTTTTTATTGCTGATAAAAAACACCCAAAGTTAAAGGAGGAGAGGTTTATTTCGCTCACAGTCTGGGGGGTTTCAGTCCATAATCAGCTGGCTCCAAGGCAGAATGGCAGGGCAGAGGGCATCGCAGAGGAGAAATAGCTCATGACAGGCAAAGGGCAGCAAAAGCAAGCAAAAGGGAGAACATAAGCCTCTTCCTGTCCCTTATATTGTATCCAGGCTACTGGGATTAGGGTGGCACCAAACTAGTCAGTGGACTGATTTAGTGATCACCCTAATCCTAGCATCACACACTCCAAATTCAGCCACCTCTGAAAAAGCCCCACCTATGACATGAGACTTTGGGGGGACATCCAGACACAAACCATAACAACAGGGCTCCAACTCCCCATCAGCAGTGTAACAGAACTTAGAAAACCTGCAGATTGATATGTTTCATTTCTTCATATTTCTCTGGGTTCTAGAGATGGAGTCCAGGGCCAGTACATGTTCAACAAGCTCTCTCCCATGGAGCACCAGCCTAGTCTCTGCCTGCAGAAAACTAAAACTAGACACTCTATACAATCCAGTTATTCCCCTCCTAGATCAAAGAATTAGATACCACACTACAATGATACATGCATGCCTAAGTTTATAGCAGCACAACACGTAATGGCTAAATCTTGGAAACAGCCTATTATCCAACAACAGATGAACGGATTTAAAAAACATAGAATTTATATATAATGTTGTACTACTCTGCTATAAAGGATAAATTGGAGCCATTTGGAAGAAAATAGAAGCACCTTGAGACTATAATTTTAAGTGAAAGAAATCAGACCAGAAGCTTAAATATCACATAACTTATATGAGAAACTCAATGTATAAATAATTTTAAAAAACAAAACAAAAGATAGACAATAGGAAACAAGGAACTAGAAATGGAAAGGAGACTAGAGATGGGGGAGGGAAGGAGAACAAAAAGAATCAAGGGGTGTTAAGTACATGCACCTGCTCCCTAAGGTGAATGTAAATACATGTACCGCAAAATAAAAACTAAAAGATTTTTTAAGTATTAAAAAACTACTCCCCACTGCCACAAAAAGAGCTGTTCGAGAAAGAGGATTTCCTGAACTGCTTCAGAAAGTAGAAATAATGATGCGATCAATGTGTTAGAAGGGAGGGTCTCTTTACATGGGAAGTACTTAGAGGGGGATCACTGGCAAGGTGTCTTTTGCTGTAATAATTTTTTAAATTAAATATTTACAGTATTCCACCCTTGTGCTAGGTTTTCTCATCTGCAGAATGGAAGCAATGAGAGCTTCCCCTGTGAAGTGGTTGAGAGGGCCCAGGAGCACTTCCTGGAGGGCACTCACCCCAGAGAGCAGAGGCAGATGCTGTTAGAGCCGCTGCTTCCCAGTCTGTGGCAGAAGCGGTCACACACCCCATGGCCACCCAGGACAACTCCAACCCTCACTGCTGAGGGGGTCAGCTAGGAAGATGACCCCTGTGCCAGCATTTATTATTATTTGATTTCTTGATGGCAGCCATTCTTTCTGGAGTGAGATGGAATCTCAGTGTTGTTTTAATTTGCATTTCTCTAATAGCCAGACATGTGGACCACTTGTTCTTGTATTTATTAGCTATTTGTACTTCTTTTGAGAAGTGTCTGTTTCAGGTGCCCATTTTGGGTTGGGTCTTTTATTTTGGGAGAGTCTGCTTTTTTAATTTTTTATAAATTCTAGATATTACTCCTCTATTAGAATAATAGCTACCAAGAAAAGAAATACTTTCCCATTCTGCAGTTTGTCTCTGTTGATCATTCCCTTTTCTGTGCAGAAGCTTTTTGGTTTGATATGATCCCATTTGTTGACTGTTGATGCTATTTGTTTTGAAATTGGGGTTCTGTTTTTATAGTCCTTTCCTGTGCCTATGTCTCCAAGAGTTTTACCTACTTTATCCTCCAGCAGGTCAAGTTCCGTTTTAATCTCTATGTCTTTGGTCCATTTTGATTTTGTTTTTTTATCTTCTGCATGTACAGAACCAGTTTTCCCAACACAATTTGTTAAAGAGGCTATCTTTCCTCCAGGGTGCACTTTCGGCCACTTTATGAAAGACCAGGTTACTTAATATGCTTGGGGTTGTTTCTTCATCCTCCATCTGTTTCATTGATCTGCATGTCTGCTCATATGTTAGTACCATGCTGTTTTCATCTCAGTAGCTTTGTAGTATAATTTGAAGTCTTGGATTGTGACACCTCCTGCTATGTTTTTGTTGCCCAGAATTCCTTTGGCTATTCTTGGTGTCTTCTGGTTCCACATAAATCTTAGGAGAGTTTTCTCCAGTTCTTTCAGAAATTCTGTTTATATTTTGATTGGGGTTGTATTAAATCTATATTTTGGTAATATGGCCATTTTGACAATCTTGGTTCTGACTGTCCAGGAACAGAGATTATCTTTTCATTTTCTGATACCTTCTTCAAACTCCCTTTTTCAGAGCACTGCAGTTTTCACTATGGGGATCTTTCTTTTCCTTGGTTAGGCTTATTTCCTAAGTATTTAATTTTTCTTGAGGTTTCAAGTGTTTTTAGTTGTGCTGCCATGGCTGCCTCGATTGTTGAATCATTTCAAAGCACATCCCTTTCGTGGTCATTTTGGCCTTGGGAAAGAACCAGAAGTTGCACAGTGAAAGATCCTGTGCATAAGATGAATGTGAACACACTGTAGTGTTCTTATGAACCTGCCTTTTCATTGCATGGCATGTTCCAGCAGCAGCATCATATTTATGATCATGCCTCATAAAGACACTCATGAAATAGGACTTCCAGGCTAAGAATGGTGGTGCACACCTGTAATCCCAGCACTCAGGAGGCTGAGGCAGGAAGATCACTATGAGTTTGAGGCCAGCCTGGGCTACATAGTAAGACCCTGTCTCAAAAAAAAGAAAAAGAAGAAGCCTCCCAGAACTGCTTCAGAAAGTGCCAAGAACAATGGGGTAAGTGTGTTCAAGTGAAGGAAAGTATTTTGAGGATTCATTGCAGTGTCTTTGCTATAATTTTTTATTTAAACACACACTATATTTTTTACTAGCCCTCTGAGCTACCCAGAAGTTAAGAAATGCAGCAAGGATTCAAACTCAGGGTTGGCCCATTACCAGTCCTCATTAGCAGGATTGTGACCATCATTACCACCAAAAGCCAGTCTAACCAAACTGTTTAAAATTATTAGAAAGTTCCAAAACTCCCAAGGGGACCAAAACATGGCTTTCAGGACACCTCGAGATGACATTATTTACCAGCCTCAGAGCAGCTGCTGAGCTTGAGCCTGCTCCTGAGGCACACATATGGCCTGGCCACAGTGATGCTTCCCTTCCCAAGCTCAGAGCCACCAGCTTGCCCCGTGCCCCAGAGCAGAGCTGGCAAACATTACTTGGGTAGCTCTTGACCTTCTTGCCCTGAGCTTCTGAACCTTGATGTTCCAAATGCTCTGCTGGGGTCATTTGAAAGTGCTGTCCTCTATCTGGAAGTCAAAGTGGATGTTGTGGTCAGCCATGTGAATCTGTGGCAGCCTTCCATGGGACACAGGGAGGAGCCCCGGGCTGAGGTCACATTGCAGGCCAGAATCAGCCCCAGCTCTGCTGTGTGACTCCAGGGAGTGACTGCCTCTCTCTGATCTACATCTCCTCCCTCACTCAGCCAGTTTGTGAATGAGAGCTTGGCACACAGTAGGTATTGCATACTGCCTAGGCCTCTCCTGGTCCCCTTGTAAGAAACCCCTCTGAGTTCTCCGAGGTGTAACAGATGCTGTCTGGAGGGACTTGCTGTGGAGACAGGCAGCCATTTGGGCCTGGTCCTGTCCACTGCAGCCCCTCCCTGCTCTGGGCTCTAGTCTCCTCATCTTCTGGGGGGTTACTCTGGTTCTCAGGATTCTTGTGGGAATGGAGAGAGCAGCTTGGGCAGACTCACCTTTGGGTCCAAGGACTCCAGACTGCATGTGCCTGGTGCATCCCTTTCTATTTACCCCATCAGCCCAGCCTTAAAGCAAGATCTCACTGCTCCCACCCACCTTCCAGGTGTGGGCAAGTCACTTGAGCCTCAGCTTCCACATCTGGGAAGTGGGCAGAGTGAGTTGATCGCTGTGAAGCCCTTTGCCCAGGACTTGGCGCCCAGACATGCTGACTGGATGGATTCTTGTCACTGGGTCAGTACCGTCTGTCACTCAGCAGAGCTGAGCTGTGAATGCAGGCAGTGAGGCCTCCTGCTGGTATGACCCCACTGCCTGCTTCCTTCTGCTGCCTGCAGGATGTGCGACAGCCCAGGGCGGGGCCGAGGATGAAGGAGAGGCAGAAGCAGGGTGGATTGAGGGGGCTGCCATCCTGCTCTCAGTCATCTGCGTGGTGCTGGTCACAGCCTTCAATGACTGGAGCAAAGAGAAACAATTCCGGGGCCTGCAGAGCCGCATTGAGCAGGAGCAGAAGTTCACCGTGGTTCGGGCTGGCCAGGTGGTCCAGATCCCTGTGGCTGAGATTGTGGTCGGGGACATTGCCCAGATCAAATATGGTAAGTGACCCAACTACAGAGCTATCCCCTAGAGCAGGGCCCTGGGCAGAAAGGGACAGGTTAGGCAGCTGTGGGAAGGCTGGCTCAGGGAAGGGTACATCCCTGAAGGCTGAACCCAAGCAGGCTGTGGTCTGAAGCACTTTGGGAGAGGGATGGGCACTGACTAGAGGAGACAGGATTCCAGCATCCATCTAAATGGGAATTATGTAAATCATGCACCACTGCTTCAAATTTTTACCCACAACAGACACTGCTAACCAATCACAGTTCTGAGCTGGGAGCAGCCACAGGAGCCTTCTCAATACCACACTCTAAGGACTTCTACCCTCAGAAGGAGTCTGAGGTGAAATTCATCTCCCCTCCTCATCTGGCTATACACAAAGGGCTTTAAGCTAGAGGAGGTGTTTGAGAAAGCAGAAGTGAATGACCCTGAGCCTGTGACACTAACTTTAAGAAAGTGCCTAGGCTACCAGCAAAGAGAGGGAGTGGGTCCCAGGATTGAAGCGGGTCCCAAACCCAAGCCAGACCTAGAGAAACTGCTCTTGTGAAGTGCATGCCTGGGTTATGATTGGGCCCAGCCTCAGCCCAATCTCCAGGCCTTGTGCCATGCCCCTAGCCCCATCTTTTGCTGCCAGGGTGCCATCTTGGTTTCTGCACCCAGGAGCTCTGGAGGTCAGATCTTCCCTGGGGAACTTCCCCTCATGATCATTTCTTTAGAGGACATTTCACCTCTTAGTCCCTGAGACCACTGACTCCTACCTTTCCTCCCTCCCTCCAGGCGACCTACTACCTGCTGATGGCCTCTTCATCCAAGGCAATGACCTCAAGATCGATGAGAGCTCCCTGACTGGGGAGTCGGACCAGGTGCGCAAGTCTGTGGACAAGGACCCCATGCTGCTGTCAGGTGAGCTGCAGCCCCTCAAGAGCCCTTGCCTTGGCTCTGAAACCTCAGGAAGCTCAGCCCCCAGTGAGAACAGCACTCTTAACCCTGCTGTGGACCGGGTATGATGGTGAATGAAAAACAGATTCCCCACCCCTGGGACTTGCCTGCTAGTGACTCTGTTTACTGAAAAGCCCAATACTGAAGCCCTCTCATCAGGGACAGGAAGGAATCAGCCAGGTGACAATCTCTGTGGAAAAGCAATGTACACCAGGCCCTAGATAGCACTGGGTGAGGCTTTGCCCCAAGGAGCTTGTGGTCAGTGAGCAGAGAGAGGTCATGTAAAAGTTCCAGAAGTGGTAGTGTAGCAAGGGTCCTGGAGGTCAGGGAAGGCCTCTTCTCAGAGGCTGTGTTGAGCAAGGGTGTGACAGTGTGAGGAGAAGGAGCCAGCCTGTGACTGCCCAGGGGCGGAAAAGCAGGAGCGATCTGGAGGAACTCGAGCAACGTGGAAGAGCAGAGGGGCCAGAGGTCAGGCCTGATGAACTGTGACCAGGAACATGCAATGATTAAGAGTATGCTGAGGACTCTCAGAAATGTTATTGTTGTGTGTTTCATTTCATTTTGCTGAGCCAGAGTCTCACTGAGTTGCACAGGCTGGCATCAAACTCACAATCCTCCTGCCTCCACCTCCTCAGCACTGGGATTACAGCTGTACACCATGATTCTTGGCCTCTGGGATGGCTTTAAACAGTGGCTGGTGGCATTTTCATTTTTAGAAGCCTACTCTGGCTGCTGGGGAGTTGGGGATTGCAGGCAAGTGAGTGGGTGGGAATATCCTGCAGGGTGAGGTCCCAGCCTTACTGTCCAGCAATGCTCAGCAAACATCCTCAGAGCACAGGAACCCCACAAGCTGAGTCAGACCCAGCCCCTGCTCTTAGAAAGCCCCAGGCTGAATGGGCCTGAGGAGCAGCCCTACACACAGGTATTTAATTCCACAGTAGAGGTGTGAGAAGGTATTGTGAGGGAGCCAAGAAAGAGGCAGAGTTCCCAAAGGAGGTAATGTACAGCTGGGTTTTATAGACTAAGTAGGAGTGTGCCAAGTCCAGTTGTGGCGTAAAGGCCCTCCTTGTAATCTGCAGCTGTGTACAAAGGCCCAGAGGCCAAGAGGAGTGTGGAATGTCTTATAAATATTCCAGTCTGCATGGAATGTAGTAGAAAAGAGTGAGAATCAGCCTGGGGCATTTATTTAGCAAGAATTTATTCAAGCAACATCTGTTAATTAAATATTTCCTATGTGCTGGTAGCAAATGGCACAAATAAGGTCCCTGCCACACTGCAGCTGGAGCTTGGAAGCTCCTGAAGAAGACCAGCAGTAAAGGAACAAGCAGGCAAGCAGGTCAGGTGGGCTCCATGGATAATGAATCAGATAAAGACACATTGCAGGGGAAGGGTCCTGCATTGGTGAGGGGAGGCCTGTCTGATGAGGCTGCTTCTGAGCTAAAATTGGAAAAAAGAGATGAGCGGTCCCAGCAGAGAGACAGCGAGTGCAAAATGGACAGTCCCCAGGTGACTTGACCAAGGGACACTTTCACGGGCCCACTTGGAACACTGGGTCACACAAGAGTTCAAGATGGCCTCTGACCTGTGGCCCAGGCCCTGACCTCTGGGCTGAAATGGTTTACACCAATCGAGTACCCTTGGGGAGATTTCACGGTGAGTCCTCAGATCTGCAGATGCCCCGGGGAGGCTGGCCTGTGCCGCTGAGCAGTAAAGGTTCCAGACAATTCGGAGAAGGGACTGGAGTACAGGATGCTGGCGGGGGCTCAGGAGAGAAAGCGTTCAGGGTCACTGGCCAAGTGGCTTCATAGACTGGGGGTGGGGGATGCGCAGAAGCAGATAGCCTGGAAAAAGCCTGGGTGGAACAGAAGGGCAGGAAGCAGCCAGCAACAGAGGGTAAGTCACAGGCTGTCAGGGCAGGAGGGCCCAAAGGGACAGGGCACCAAGCATCAAGCAATGTCAAAGATGGAGGTCAAGAACAGACTGTTCTAGACCAAAACCAGAAAGGAAACGAAGAGTTTTCAGGGAGCTGGGAGCATGAGGGGCTCCTCTCTGCTCTGTGCTCCTGCTCCCTACCAGGGAGAAGCTGTGTATCTGGGGAGAGGCCATGAGAACTCCTGAGGGGCCTGCAGCGTGTTGGAGGTGGGAACAAGGGCTCTGAGTACAGAGCCAAGTGCTCCAGTTCCCCCAGGCATCCAGTGCATCCTGGGAAGTATGGGCTGGTGGTCAGCTCAGGAGCAGGCAGCTGTGAGCTTAAGATGAGAAGGACACGATCCTAGATGCCACAGTTGTCCCCCGAGCCCACTTCACACCAACGGCTTCGGTCTTGAAAGAGCAAGCTGACTGGAAGGCCCAAGAGGTGGAGCAGGCCTCTGGGTACCTGGTGACATCAGCCATGCTGCATGCTGCAGCCCAAGACTTCTATGACAGGTGCTAACCCTGGTGGCCACTCCCCTGGGGGCAGGTTTCAGGCAGCCTACCCCGGAGCTCTGTCCTGTCTCAATGTAGAAACTGAGCCCACCAAGCTGGTAGCGCCCATGAGGACAGGGAGGCAGCAGGAGGAAAGCCAGTGTCAGGGCCTGCAGAGATCACAGGTGCGGGATGAGCTAGATGAAAGGGGAGACTGCAGGGCAGCCAGCCTGCAGCGCTGCCTGCAGGAACCTGCCTCCCTGAGCACCCCGTCGACGTGCCCGCCCACCCTGCCCTAGAGAGCACCTTCTGCTGGCCCCTCCACCTGCCGAAGACAGCCTACTCCTGCCTTCTTCTTAGTTCATTTAAGTCCTGCTGTCTTCTCAGGCCCCACCTCCTCCATGCAGACTTCCCAGGTCACAGCCGCCCTCTGAGATCACCCTCTTTCTGCAGGGGACACACCCTTTACCCTGTACCATTTCCCGCTATACTTGGCCTATGCAGGCACAGTCTTATAGTACTGAGTTGTACACTGCACAAACCACCTCATGCAAGGAACAGGATGCACCACCGTCACACCTCCAGACCAGGTCTGACTACTATGGTCTCACATTCAGAGGCCCATTCACCCTTGGCCATATGCAGACCAACATGTGGCTGTGTTGCCTCCTACATCAGTCCTCTTGTCAGACACCAGGCAACCGGGAGCACAGTCCCAGCCCAAGTCCTCTGGAGGGTATACCCCTCTTTAGCCCTGGACCTCCCGAGTGCAGGGAAAAAAACAGATAGAGGTGTAGACAGCAGAGAATCTGCCCGTCAGAAGCTGACCTGAGCCAGGCGTGGTTGTGCGCACCCGTGTTCCCAGCACTCGGCAGGGTGTGTCAGGATGGCCGAGGGGTCTAAGGCGCCAGACTCAAGCTGTGCTTCCAGCACTCGGGAACATAAGACAAGAGGATTACCAAGGGCAATCCAGCCTGGAATACACAGTGAGCCCAAGCCTGGGCTACATAGTGAGTTCAAGGACCGCCTGAACTGCACAGCAAGACCTTGTCCAGAAGAAAAAGCTGACATGAGCTCTTGAGTGAACTTGCCTGTGGCTCCCTGCTCCTAGCCTTTGTCTACCTGGGAGGCCGGCAGCGGTGCGATGGGGGCAGAGCCCCAGGACCTCGAGGAGAGTCTGCTCAGGACGCGCCTTCCTCCCCCACCCCCGGGCTGCCACCTAGCCTGGCCTTCAGGAATGCCTGTTCCCCCTCCGCCCTCACCTTTTGCCAGCTCTCTTCCACCCCTTCCTCTCCACCTTCCTGCTGGTCCCCCTCAGGCCTGGCCAAGTTGCCCTGAGCACCTCCACCCAGCCACGTGGCTCCTGTGCAGACCAAACATCTGCAGCATGCTGGGAAACTCATGGCTCAGCTGAACAACCCTGTGGGGACCCTGAGGGGCCAAGCAGGCACTAGCAGGGGCCTTGTGGTGCTTGGAGGCCCCTGCTCACCAGAGCGAGAGTGGCCCTTGCCTTTGCAAGGCCAAAGCCATGCCTCAGGCATCTCGGCCGTGTCTGGCCTATGACAGAAGACAAGTCCTTTCACATCCACCCGTGCACAGGATGCCCACCTGTGCATCTACGGGTGCCCTGCCCACCTCACTGGGCTGCTGAGGGGACCACAGGATGCACAGGCACAGCTGTGGTTGCAAATGCTACAGTGTGAGTTGTCACACTGGGGCAGGAAGAGCACGACACTGAGGGAAGCCAACCCCAGCACGGGTCCCCAGCACTGACAGGCAGACTGATTCCATGTCCTCCGGGCAGGTGGAAACGTTCACCTCGCCAGCTCCCACAGGTGCTGCTGCAGGGAGTGTGGGTACCCAGGCATGAGCACAGCTGCTTTCACTGCTGCCTGCAGCCCTGGACACCAGGTGGGCACCCTGCTCACTTGGAGAGAGCTAGAAGTCCACACTGTTGTGAGCCCACCTCCTGATTTAAGAGTTGGCTCAGAATTCCAATTGATTTGCAGTCCCTATAGACAAAGCAATGTGTGTGTGTGCCCTACAATGCATGGCCTGGGGTTACCTATTTAGTGTACTTTAAAATTACTTCAAACTTCAAGAAAAGTGGCACAGATGGTATGCGGAGAACCTGTATATGTCCTCCCACTAATGCAGCTCCTGTCACCAGCCCTTCTCCCTCAGTCAGGCACAGTCCTTCCCTGGAGCCCTAGGCACTGGTGTGTCTGCTACGGCAGCAGGTCCTACAGCATTTAGCCAGCTCAATCTCATCCCAAAAGAAAGGCCCATCTGTAATCACATTCGGCAACCATCCTGCCCTGGATGGGGACATGCAGGGCCAGCAAGGCTTGTGGCTGCTGCACCTCTCTGTCCTTCAGTGCGGAGCAGCTCTTGTCTCTGCTTTGTCTTTCATGGAGCCAGGGCTTTTTAACCCTCCTGTCTCGACCCCTTGAGCACCCTGAGAGCAGCAGTCCCTGTTATAAGAGATGCCTGGGCTTGTGAGTGTGCAGTGCTCCAGAGATTCAGAGATACCAGAGAACCCGTTTTGCCCCAGTTTGAAGCTGGGGGACTGAGGCCCAGAGCAGGAAAACCAGGCCACACAGCAGGGGCACAGCCAGAGTGAGACCCTAGCTCACTGCTCCTCCCATAGCCTCTGAGGACAGTGTGGCCAAGGACAGCATGTAGACACTCTCACCCTGCAGTGTGACCTCCAAGGATGATACATGGACACTGTCATCCATAGCATGGCCAAGGACGGGGTGTGGACACTGTCACTGGCAGTATGGCCTCCAGGCATGGTGTGTGGATATTATCACTGGCAGAGTGGCCTGTCTGAGGCACCATCCAGTGGCTTCACCTGGGAAGCAAACAGGCAGACACTGTCAGGGTGTCACGGAGGGCTAGGGTCAGAAAGGCAAGGTAAGGCAGCAACAGGGCCAGCTCCTGGGACCCCACCATACTCTCCCTCCCCAGCCAGAGCATTTTCAGTACAAGGCTATAACTTCTTTGGGAACTTAGCCCCATCCCAGTGCCTGCGCCTGCCCCCTCAAGCGGAAGGCCAGGCCAAGCAGCGAGCGGACCTTCGCCATTGCCGCTTAGGACGACACCATGACTGCAGAAGGCCTGGTCTGCTGCTCGGCCCGCACTCTCTCCATTACATTACCCTGCCTCTTCTCCATGAGAGGCAGCGGGGTGTAGTGGATAGAGCACGGGTTCAAGTTCCAGCTCCACCACTCACAGCTGTATGACCCTGGGCCACCACTCGACCTCTCTGAGCCAGAGAAACCACAGGTGGGCAGAGGGGCTTGGGACTGTGCTTGCACCAGAACCTACTTCCCAGGGCTGTCAGTGGGGAGGCTCTGCCCGCTGTCTGGGGCCCTGTGTTATAGTGGTGGTGCAGAGTATCATCTGGGCCACAGTGGGCAGATGCG
Source organism: Dinomys branickii (assembly GCA_004027595.1). Taxonomy (NCBI): domain Eukaryota; kingdom Metazoa; phylum Chordata; class Mammalia; order Rodentia; family Dinomyidae; genus Dinomys; species Dinomys branickii. The sequence continues at coordinate 83,907 of PVLD010000147.1, read as the reverse complement.
GTTTGCCCAGGGCTTGTGTCTGAGGCAGGAGATGGCCTCAAGCAGCCTCCCTGACCTCGCTCCTTGAGTCAGGGCTAGGAGGTCAGGGGACTCAGGCTGACTTCCCCACTGTGAAGCCTCAGTGGATCATCCACCTTCTCTGGGCTTAGCAGCCCCATGTGTAAAACGGATCCTCTAGCTTTGCCACTGAGCACACAGTGTACCCCACTTCCCAGAGCACAAGACTGTGTGCCCACAGCAGCAGACGTATAGGCCAGGCTCTGGGGCAGGAGGGGTAATGACCCATAGCCTCCCTCAGCAGCCAGGTCCAAATCCCAGGGAGGACTGATGTGTGACTCAGTGGTGGAGCATGGGTCTGGGGTGTGTGAGGGCCTGGGGTCCATCCCCCACCCTGAAAAAGAAGTTGAAGGAGTAGGAAAGGAGTTCAGGGGAGCAGAACACTACTCCCTCCTGCATCTTGCCCTCCGGTTCCTCAGGGCTGTGCTTCAGTCTCCCCCAACAAGCCTCTTCAGCTATGAGGGAAGGACTGAGGTTGCAGCCCCTCACTGGCTCTGCCCTCACTGGCTGGAGGCCTAGAAATAGGGTGACATCACCCCACCTGCACACAGCAAGAAAAGCAGCTCAGACAGTGTTGGCACACAATGAGTCCTCAGTTACTCGCCCATCTCTCTCTCTTCCCCCTCAGAATACATCCAGCAGTTCCCCGTTGAGCACCAAGCAGAGTCCCCAAGTCCTACGCCCCTCCACAGTCAGTGCTCCCTCCATGAGCCTTGAGCACTAGCCCAGAGGTTCTGCTGCTGCAGTCCAAGCCTCCCACTCTGCCCAGCTCTGCCCCCTAGCAGCGCGCTGGGTCCTGGGGTGCTCTGTGTCTGGTGTCTCTGTGCCTATCTGCTGCCCTCAATCCTGGCTAGACTGAGCTCTTGGAGGACAGAGCCCACAGGGGACCCTCCCTACATACCCCAAGCCAGGTGTGGGGTTGACATTCCACGACACCTATCTGTCCTGCCTGTGACCCCATCAAAAACCTCTTTCCCCTGAGATGGAGCTGCATGCCCCACACAGGATGTAGCTTTGATCTCCTAGCCCCAGGACACAGCACATCAGACACCATTGCTGAGAGGTGATAACCTAAATGGGCTGCATGCTTTCCTATTTCACAGATGACAAGACTGAGACCTAGGAAGAAGGGCCAGGTAAACTCATATACCAGCTGAATTCTTCATGTTCTGGAGGGTTCCCTGGGCAGTTAGAGGGGCTGAGGGCCACAGATGGTGTCCAGGGGCTCCCACTCTGCCCTGACCCAAGGCCCTACAGTTTCCCCTGGAGAGAGATGGTTGGCTGACCTTTCACTGGTGCACTTCTTGCCCCACCCAGGCAGCCTGGAGCTGCCTGTACCACTCCCCTCTTCTTATGGCAGGAGACAGCCACACTGCAGGACCAGGCACAGCCCAGGGAGGTAATGGAGCAGGAGCCAAGCCAGGACAGCAGTAGTTGTGAGGATGGTTTCCTGGGAGATACTACCCACCTTTATAGGTGCCATGCTACTCAGGAGAACACAGAAAATAAGAGTTCAAGCGGACAGTGCTTGGGCTGCAGCCACAAGTCAGGCACAGCGTTGTGAGGGCCAACAGGAGACTGCACTCAGGCCCTGCCCTTGAGGGGTGCAGATCTCGTCAGGGAGCCAGGGTTGGAGCCAGCCAGGAAAAGACAGGGCCAGCTCCAAGGGAGAGAGGGAAGCCCCTGCTGGGAGCAGGGGCTCCAGGAGAAGGATGAGCGGAGTGGGAGAGGGCATCTAGCTAGTGAGACCTTGGGCAAAGGCACACACTGGGCACAAAGTCCAGTGAGCTGCATGGTCCAAGCAGAGGCCTTGTAGCAGGAGCCAGCAGGCAGGGCCAGGAGACGGGCTAGGGTCCCTTGGGGGCACTGACTGCATCCTTCATCCCTCAGCAAGCCGTACAAACCCTCGGGGAGGAGGTCAGTGTGACACTGGCCAAGTAGTGTCCAGGGACACTGGTGGACATGGAGGAGAACCAGGCAGAGAACCAGTCCCCTGCTCTTGTCCAGTGCTGAGGCCTAGGGTCCGGAGCTCCCCTGGCTGCTGCCCCTCTGACCTGCCATGGTTCAGAGAGGAGAGCTGCCGGCTCTCGCTGCCACCACGAGGGGAGTGATCAGATCGGAAAGCATTTAAGTTCTGCTTATCTTGGGTGGAAACTGGCCTCCTGCATCTTTTTCCACCTCCTCTCTGATGGGGAGGTGGACAGCCTCCCTGCGGCCACCAGGCCAGAGGGCCTGCACCTCATTTTCCAGCCAGCCTCTCATGCCTGTGTTTGAGACCAGGCTTTGGGGGCCTCCTTGTCTCCTTGGCAAAGTGTGGTGTGGCCCAGACATAGCTCAGGAGAGAGCAGAGCTCAGACACCACTCTGCCCCCACCAGTGGGAGTATGAGGGAACTACCTCTCTGCAGCCTCCTGCTCCCTGAGGGCCTGTGTGAGCTTTTAGCAAGGCCAGCAGCACCTTGCCCTGTGCTGAGGAGGTACTTCGGGACGTAGCCTCACCACTCTGCCTTCCGTGCATGCTCTACAAATGCAGCCTCTGTGCTCCTGAGCCAGCCCTTACCCTATGTGATGATACTAGCTTTCTCCTCTGTGTCTTGAGGAGATTTAACAGGCGCTTTCCCAGCCCCACACAATCTGAGCTGGTGCCTGAGAAAATTCTTGACCAGGGGTTGTGTTAGGACCAGGGTCCCAGGCCCGGGCCTCGTGGAACAGAGTGGCTCTAGGGTCTGCCTGCCATGAGAGGCTACAAGGCCTAGACCACTCAGCCTGGAGTCTCATCTGGAGTCACCCTGTGGTTCCCACTGTGCCTGTCAATGAGTTCACCATCAAAGAATCTGGGCTCTGCAGCAGCTTGTGGGCTTCCTGGCCCTATGAGCTTTCCTGGCTTAGTCCCATCGGTGTGTGGACAGGCCAACTACCCGCTTCCACAAGTTCACTGTAGCTGTCTGTCTGCCTGTCTGTCTGTCTGGATCTGTCTGCCTGTCAGCCTCTATCTGCAGAGAACATCAAGATCCCAAGGAAACCATCCTCACAGCTACTGCTGCTAGAGCCCAAGATGCTAGTGGGCCACATGTGCAGCATGCATGTGTACACAGCACACGCTCAGACCCTAGAAGAGAAGGGCCAGGCTGATGAGACGCTGAGAAAGGAAGCAGAGATTTCTTACTCAAGAAGTGCCTTAGGCCCCGGCCCAGACAGACTACACTGACTCTTACCACAGAGACAGTTCCGATGGGTTTGCAGACCAAAGCTGCAAGTCAGAAACAAACTGGGAGACAGGGAGGTTCTCAGGGACAAGTTACACTACACTATGTCTTTATAGTCCTTTTGTGACTGGCAGCTATCATATAGGATAACACCCTCAAGGTTCAGCCTGCTGTGGCGTGTGTCAGAATTTCCTTAAGGCTAACACTCCATTTTTTTCTACCTTTGAATTCCATCTGCACTCTACCACAGCCCCACGTGGCCTCAGATGCCTCACCCTGAGCCTGCACAGCGGAGGGGCCCACTTTCCAGCAGCAACCAGACTCTTTGAGCAGAAGTTGACACAGAAACTGCAAAGACAAGCAGAAGTAGAGCGCTTCAGCCCTACATGGGCAGAGCTATCTCCTGAAGAGCCTTAAAGGAATTCTGAGGCCTTTTGGAATCCAATTTGAGCAACCTAGAATTCTATCAAAGGGATCCTTAATTCCTGGAGAAGACTCATGTTAGCATGTGCCACCCCTATTCAGAACTTCAAAGTATGTGAAATTAAATACACTGAATGACTAAGCCAATTAGATGGAAATAAAGTAGTGAAAAGGGTGTGATACCATCATGGATGCGCTTCTTGGTGGCCACACAAAACAAAGTCTAGTGGGCAGTAGTGACCAGCTTGGTGGTAACACAGGGATGAGCATCAAATGTCTCTGACCACTGCACAATGACGTGAAAATCCAGGACTATTATGCACTCAATGACTTCACAGGCATTGGAAACACTCCTCGAGAGCTTGTTGCCTACATTCATAGTGAAGAGAGAGGCTAAATTTCAGCGAGAAGCTTGTTAAAAAAAAAAATAAAGATGGAATTTTTTTCCTCATCCAGTTACAGACCCCTGAGTTCTTCTCACAGATTTTTAGGATACCGTTTTAAGCAGTGCTGTATAGTATTTGCTTAGTATTGCTGTCCTGGTTACAGATTTAAGCAGACTCTAAGTACTATCAGGAAGAAAAGTGTTCCTTGACTGACCTGTGTGGAAGGAGAGGAAGGGGAGGGAGATAGCAGGAGGTGCCACTCTGGCTCCAGCCAGGGTAGTCGGCTGGTCAGGGCCTGGAGCTGTGGGGAGGGCTGAGTATTGAAGGGCAGCAGCATTTCAGCCCCGGGCCCATCCCAGAGCTGCCTTCACCACCGCAGGTGGCACCCACAGTCACAGGGCTCAGGGAGCTGGGAGCTGGGGAGATGTTGTTCCTCCCACTCCACGATTGGATAGTAACTGGCTTCTGGCCCTTCCACAGGGACACACGTGATGGAGGGCTCGGGACGGATGGTAGTGACTGCCGTGGGTGTGAACTCTCAGACTGGCATCATCTTTACACTGCTGGGTGCTGGTGGTGAAGAGGAAGAAAAAAAAGACAAAAAAGGTAAGCCCCCCCTCAGACCATGAACGGCTCCTAAGGCCACTTGTCTTTCGGGGGGCCACTCAACAAACTAGTTATTGAGTGACTTCTTTGTCCACACTCTGCACCAACAGCTCCTCCTCCATCCTCAAGGCCCTGCTAGGGCCAGGTGGCTCTATCTGTTCCATTTCAGGGTCTCGTCCGGGTCACTGTCTTGTCCAGTTGTGTCTCAGAGGCCCCTCCTTCCGCTCCAGGCAGGCCCAGAGTATGGCCCAAGCTGTGGAGTTTTCAGTCTCAGCATAGAACAGCCCACAGGACCTGGTCTCACTACCACTCTGCTAAGAAGTAGAAATCCCCTTCACCATTGCTGTCTCTGTGCAGCAGGATAGGAAACCCACCCAGCACTCACACAACCTAGCTGTATGCAGAGAAAACTCCTGGAAGATGGCCAAAAGCTTGGGTCCACTTATGCCACTGGAGGTCCCCTCTCCCAGTCCCGTGGAACTGCCACCCTGCCTAAGTGCTGATTCCTTCTCTCGACTGGGAAATAGGCCCCCTTCCACATGAATAAGGCTTCCCATACCTCACAGAACAGAAGAAAAATACTCCTGTGGCAGGCCCTAATCCTATCCCAGGTCCAGGATTCAGTCACCTGACACCCACACTCAGGCTCAGGGAGTGCCTCTGTTCCCATGCCAGGCTCTGTCTCCTGCAGCAGGCTCCATGATGGGGTCCCCCACTCAGAATCCCTGAGGCCTGGCAGGCAGGTAGCAGAGGACAGATGTCTCTCCCTGAGTCTCAGGGCAGCTGTGCTATCTGCAGTCCCATAGACCACTCAGGTGCAGAGCCAGGGTCAGGGTGTGAGGCTGCCTGCTCCTAAGGGCAAAGCCCATTTCCTAGTGCAGTGGTAGTGAACCTGTGGCATGTGTGCCAGTGGCATGCAGATTCTTCTCTACAATTACATGATGGGTTATATGAATTGCTTTTTCTAAACTAAAACCTCAGTATTCAGGTTCAGTTGCACTGTTGGCACTTTGCAATAAATAAATGGGTTTTGGGTTACAGTTTGGGCACTCACCTTGAAAAGATTCACCATCCCCTAAGATTATGGCTATGGCTCCACTTCCACAGGAACCGTGGGTGGAGCTGTTGTCTGGGAAATCAAGCTGGGGAGAGTGAGGGGTGCTGGAGTTGATGGAGGAGAATCTGATCAGGAGGGGCATCAGGGCAGAGTCCCTGCACCGAGACAATGAGACCATTTGCAGCCAGAGTGTTTGGCTGGGCTCAAAGGCAGGCAGAGGGGCAGATTCGAGAGGTCAGGTTGGATATGAAAGCCTAGACATGTTTGTGGCCTTTGGGGCCCAGGCTCAGACAGAAAGCTGCACAGGCCAGACCTGTGTCTTTGAAAATGCCAGTAAGGACTACTGCCCCAGAAGTGTGGGTCAAGGCCCCTACTGGATGCTGAATGCATACCACCAAGACAGTGTCAGGAGACTCAGTGTCACATAGGAGAAGGAGATGTGAAGGGGACATGCAGAGGAACTTGGGAAGTGGCCAGCATCACAGGCCACCACGTGCAGCTCAGCAAGGACCAGGCCCACCTTCCCTCCTGCCCCATTTTCTGAGCAAGGGATGACGTAGCTTAGAGCCTGGCAACAGCTTGCTCCCATTTCAGGGTGACTCGTGTAGCTGAGTGTGCGTGTGTATGTTCATGGGCAGATGAGGCCATATGTGCTTCTCCTTCATTAACATGTCTCAAAAATCATCACACAGGTGTGAAGAAGGGGGATGGCCTTCAGCTACCAGGTACAGTAAGACATCCCTCACGGTAGACGGGGCTTTTAGAAATAGCTGCAGCTTTTCCCACAAGGCCTTGCCCCTAGGTGACCAGCGCATAGCTGGGGAAGCCCCTGGCCTGCCAAGGCTCTGCACTCACAGCTGCCCTTCTGTGTCCTGTGTGGTACCAGCCATCAGGACAGGCAACACCACTCTGTCCCCTAACCCCTCCAAGGCTTCACCTTATCAGCTAACGCCAAATGTCCCCAGCATCATCCAATACCCTCAGCCCTGAACACAGCCTGCAAGGCCTCCTCACTACCCCTGACCCTGCACCTCCACTAGCAACCCATGGAGCTCACCCCAGTTTCCCACCACAAGCCATACAGCATGTCCTCAGTGCAGCAGCACCCCTTACCCACAGGACCTCTTCTCTCTGGGTCCCTACACCAACAAAGAGGACAAGGGCTATGCGTACCACCTCAATACTCTCAAGTCCTAATTGAGAGAGATGGCTCTGGTGCCTTTCTTGGAGCCAAATGTGACATGCTTGGTGCCTCCTTTTAGATGGTGGGATATCTTGTTGGAGGCTACCACGGTGCTCTTTGGAGTGCTGGTTAAGGAAGGAAGAGGTGGCAGTAGGTAGTAGCCTACCTTGAAGACACAATCCTGATCTACCGCCAATGACAACTGCTCCCCAGGGCTCCCTAACACGGTGTGATAGTGGTCACAGCACATACCCCTCCACACCCTTGGGGTCCCCAAGGTCCCTCTCTCTGAACACTTTGCATTGACTCCGAGTCACGGACACTCTGGCCCCAAAGAGCAGCTAGACACTCTCCCGGTAGTCATTCTGGAGGGGACCCACCTGACCTGCTGGGCCAGCAGGTCCAGACCCCAAAAGAAGAGTGCCATCCCCCCCACCTGCCCACCCTCCACGCTTCGCCCTAAGGCCTCCATGTCGGAGCCCCTCCCCCACCCCTTTGACATCTCCATGGGAACATTTCATCCCCACATTGGAGTTTCTGGTTTTTAGCAGAGGTTTGATTTTGAGAATAGAGTGGCGTGGTCCCCACTGGGGGGTTTGTGTCTTTGTGGTTGTTGCTTCTCTCATTGTGACACGGTGCATTTTCCATCCCTCCCACCCTCCAGCAGCAGACGGTGCAGCAGCTTCAACTGCTGCAGATAGTGCAAATGCCAGCCTAGTCAATGGTACGTCTCCATGGCGAGCTCTCTCGGGTGTGGGCGATGGGGTCTTTCTCTTCCACCCTGAATCCGGGCTTTCTTTACTTCTTCTGGACCACACAGACCTTGGATGTGCATGGCCACCCCAGACAGCCACCCTTTCATGTGGGACAGGTGCTTAAGGGTGGAGCCATAGCCTGGGACACACTGCAGCCGCTTCTGGCTACCAAAAATGAGCTGGCTGTGGTTGTGCTCTAGATCCCTAAAGAACCTCAAAATGGATATGGCTCTGGCTTCAGATTTGGCTCCAAGAAGCAGCATCTCGCCCAGCGTGGCCCTCCCCTAAGTGCCCTCCTGCTCTGGCTTCAGGAAGCCGAACTGGGGTCAGGACTTGAGCTGAAGCCGGCATCTGGAGCCTGCTGAAGGTTCTCAATTTCCACTAAACTCTCCCAGAGGCAGGAGGCCGGGGACCCAGGTGGCTCCATTCCTTGGCCTCACCACATAGCATGGCTGAGCCACTGAGAGACATTACCTCTCCTCTCTCGAAGAACGCATGGGCCCAGGGTGGCCTGGGCTCCAGCTCGGGTATAGATTGGTGTCTGGCTGTTGCCTGTGTTGAGTGTCTATGGGTCTCTGCATTCTCACTGCCCACTCCTTGGGCCGGGGGTGGGGGCGGGGCTGCCCATATCCCTGAGCTCTGCATCTTACCCTCCTGTGCACAGGCATAAAGAATTCCATGCTCTTGCCTCCAGCCTCTGATTTCTGATCTCTACACTCTCCCATAGTCAAGGCAACAGATGAAGCTTCGGTTGACTCAGATACCACCCTTGTCACCAACTTAGATAACTTAGATAACATGATAGTCACCCAGGCAGCTCAGGAGCTATTCAGAGCCCTTAGGGCCCAGCCATGAGCATGCTATCCCAAAAATGCCAAGAGAAGGGCCAAAGGTCTTTGTTTCCCCAAGTAGCTGCCTACCAGGCACTGGGCTTCAGGACCCTCACCCCTTATATCATGCACCCCTCACTACTCCTGCAAAGCATGGAGACCCCCATCCTGCCCAGCTTCCCATCCCCTGCCCCCAAACCTCTGGCCAAACCACCTACCTTCCCAGTGGTGAATGGCAGAAGCACCTCGAAGACTTCTGGGTTGGGGAAGCCATGTGCCAATTTGAAGTGTAACTATTTCAGGTGCAGGAGAAGGAGGAGGACAGCTCAGGATGTGGGAGGCAAAGAGAGGGAGAGCTATTTGACAAAACTACAGCTGGGAGAGGACGAGCCAGGAGGTGACACTCACTTCCCTGAGTAAACCATCTAGACCCCAGCTCAGCTGGCCAGTTCCAGAAAAAAGGGAGTTTTGCTTCCAAACTGCAAGTCAAAAGCCACAGTATCCCATGCCAGGCTGTGAGAAAGATGAGGAACTTTTATTTTGTGACCATGTACTGTCGTCAGACGCTGTAATCAGAGACCCATGCTCTCCATTCATTTCAACCTTGTGAAGTCCCATGACACAGGCTGTGCTGCTGCCACTTTAAAGATGAGGAGACCGAGGCTCAGGGAGGCCGACACTAGCCAAGATCACTCAGCTAGAAAGCAGCAGAGCTGCAATGTAAGTGCAGGTCCCAGGCAGGCTGGCTCTAAAGTGTGCACTCCTCCTCCTGATCCAGAATTTGCCGTCATAGGGCATCTTGTAAGTGTTGCAGGGAAATGAAAAGTTCTCCCTCCAGGGAAGGACCTGTGCTCAGGGATGTTAGAGAACACTGGACTGAGCTGGTTCTTCTTCTTAGAGCTGGAACTCACTGGTGTGTAGTGGGGAGGTGGTCAGTCATCCAGGGAGCCCTAGACTGATTTGATACCAGGACCTTTTCTGGGAGGACCCTACGGTATTGGTGTGCCCCATTGTACATTTGGGAAACAGCACTGTGAACCATTGCTACTGAAAATGTGATCAGAGGAACCAAGGATTCCATGTCACCTGGAAGCCTGTCAGGAATGTAGGGTCCTGGGCCCCGCCCCAGATCAACTAAATGAGAATCTGAATTTGAACAAAGCTTTCAGGTTCCAGGAGAGGACACATTAGAGGTTCAGAGGCATGAGACCAATCCCAGGCAAGTGAGAGGGCATTCAATGCATTGTCCCCTCTTTGTGACTTAGATATGGAGAAACAAAATTGGGTGACAGCGTCATCCTCCCTGGGTCTGTTCCAGCGATCTTGGAGGCATTGTGATTGCTATGATCACTGCTTTCTTTTACATGTATCCACATGTCACTATTTAATATATCACTCAGAGTCATGGCTATAAACATGGTCAGTGCCCGGCATCTACACTGCGCTTGGCAGGAACATCTCATAGCATCACCCTGGCTGATGTGGCCCCATTTCAGAGAAGAAAGAGGAGACACAAAGAAAAAGAGTGACATTTCTGTTGATTGGGTCACCTTACAGGACTGTCCCAAATCTTTTCTCTTCACACCTCATCCCTCGTGAAACTAAGAGAGAAAAGGCCAATGGGAAGTTGGTGCCTAGAATCAGAGAAGGGCCTCCAACACCCCAGCCCCACCCCATCTCATCCCACTCCCCATATCCCTGGACCCACCATGGTACAGGGTCAGGCAGGCACCACTTTGGCCAAGAAGAGCCCTAAATAAGTCCTTTGCTTCTGAGAAACTAGACTATATATACTGGGGTACACCCAGAGCGCAGCTCCCTTCCTCCAGCATGTATGTGCATTGGTGATTATTTTTCTGGCCACACAATCAGTATGGCAATAAAAGAGGAAATTGCTAGCTGGGTCTAATGGGTGCACACACCAGCTAGCACATCTGATAATGTACAGTGCAAATAAAGGACCCTATGAGCCTTCTAAAAGAGACTATTAAAAGCCAAGTCCTCTGGTGCCCCTTAGCCTAGTTAGTAAAATTATTTTAAGAAATAAAAATAATAGTTGTTCATTCCTGTTTGCTCTAAAAAGCTTTCTCCTTACCATTTTTAAATCTAGCACTTTCACGTCCAGGCAGCAAAGATTTCTCTCTTTAAACTCTGGGGCAGACTGCTGCGCCCTTGCTAAGAGGGGAGCAGGGACAGAATTGATGGACACTGGGCAGCAGGGTTGGGCAGTCCAGGGAAGCCTGCTCATTCTCAAGTCCCTTCTGAATTCTTTAAAGGCTGCCTCTGACCGTCCCTTGGCCTCAGTGTCCTCCTCTATAAAACGGCAGTGTTGACAACCTTCTTGCCCCACCTTGCAGGGACCCAAGTAAGATGTCATGGGCTAACAACCCTCATAAACAGCCAACGGCTGAACCATGAGAGTGGCAATTAGAGCAGGAGACTTGGGCACTCAGAGTGTTATACAAAGGTGGAAACTGAGGCCAGGAAAGGTGAAGCCATGTAACAGTTGGTGTCAAGATCTGGGGGACCTGGCCGGCAGCCCTCTCCCAAGTGCCCTTCTCTGGGCTGAGTGGCTTCTGGAAAAGGGAAAGCAGTGTGGAAATATGCGTACACCTTGGGGCTGGCCCTGTACTCTCTGCAACCAAAACAGAGACAGGACACTTCCCTCTCAGAGTCTTGGGTTCTCACCAGTTAATGGGTGCGAGGCAAGGGTATTCTTTATCAGAGTGAACAAGGAAAGCATTAGATGAGCTCACAGAGGCCAATGGGACTCAGTGGCCGGGAGGTCTGGCAGGAGATGTCCAGGTGGCTGACCTTCTCAGACCTCTGCAGGTGGCAAGACCCAGAGGTCCTATGGACAGGAGGCTGCTGGAGAAAGGAGGTATCTCAGGGCAGAGGCTGGGCAGGGGCTCCCCAGCAGCCCTCATCTCAGGATGAGAGTTCCAGATTTAACCCTGCCCCACACTAGGCAACATAGGTCCTAGAATGTGGTGGGGTGCCCAGGGAGCCCCTCACTTACAGGGATGTCAGACAAGGGGCCACCTATGCCACAGAGAGGCCCAGGGAAAGTGTAATTATCCCTCCTGGACCCAGAAACAAAGGAATACATTGTCCTCAGTATCCCATCCCGTCTCACCATTCTAGAGTCTCTCTCTCCCTCTCTCCCTCCCTCTCTCTCTCTTTCTCATGCTCTCTCTCCAAGGTGTTTGCGTTTTTCTTTGATAGGAAAACAAAAAGGAAGTAGCTAAATAATTTTCTCTTTGCTCCTGTCTGCCCACAATCATGCCAGCCAAATTCATTATAAAGGGCTGGTTTTGGGGCCTGGGATTCTCCTTCTCCTTCCCACTTTCTTTTTGTTTTTTTTTTTTTTTTTTTTGGTCCCTTTCTCCCTCAGATACTGTCCTGCAACCTGTAAAATGCTTGGGGCCAATATCATCCCTACAGAAGCCCTCCCTTAGAATCCCCCAGGGCTGACGGCCCCTGCGTCTATCTGGTGGCCAGGCTCCCCTCAGTCCAGGTCTCTTCTCAGCCTCCCACACAGCTCAGCCCTTCCTGTCTATGATGTGAATGTCTGTGGCATGTTGCGTCCTTGTGCTGACCAACCTGTGCTGTCTGTTCTCTGTTGTCTGTTAAAATTTTCTGTCATGTAGGTAAAATGCAGGATGGCAATGTGGACGCCAGCCAGAGCAAAGGTAACCCTCTACACTAATGATTCTTGTGTCCCGAGGCTCCTCCCCAGCAAGCTGAGTGCCACACCAGGGACAGGAACACACTAGGCCAGGGCAGATGCAACCATGCCCATGGGGTCTTTGGAGGTGCCATTGTGAATAAAGACATGTGGCTGGTGGGGAGACGGGACACTGCTGAGACAATGTCTCCCAGCCTCTGGCTATTCCACTGCCCTCTCTACCAAAGACTTGAAGCTGAGGCTTTGAGGGCTTTGCAGGTGGAGGGACAGGGTAGAATTAGACCTGGCTCCATCTCTGTCCCAAAGGCCACAAGCCCTCCTGTGAGTCTCACACTGGAGAGGCCACAGTTGGGGCAGGGACTTAGCACCTGTGCATGGGCACACCCACTTCTACTTTTTAAGTTTGCTTTCATCCCTCTTGTCTGCTGGCTCCCAACAGTGTACCTTAAAGGATACGCTGGGAGAACTCAAGCTCTTTGCCTGAGCAAAGGGACAAGGGACTGTTCAGGGTAGAGTCTCTGGCCTTGCTTAGCCCCGAGAGGGCTGTAGTTCACTGCTGCTGGGCACCCCAGATCCCAGGTCAGGGCAACAAGTGCCATGGGTACCAGAGATTCCAGCCAGAAGAGGCACGTCCCATCCCAGGCTTCTGTGCTAGCCTCGAGAGCACTGCCCCAGGCAGGTAGGGTGGGGGCCATGTGCTGGCTTCAGGCTGACCCACACCTGTCTGTGTCTGTGTCTGTGTCTGTGTGTGCATGTGTGTGCTCTGCTCCTGCAGCCAAACAGCAGGACGGGGCAGCTGCCATGGAGATGCAGCCTCTCAAGAGCGCCGAGGGTGGTGATGCCGACGACAAGAAGAAGGCCAACATGCACAAGAAGGAGAAGTCCGTGCTGCAGGGCAAGCTCACTAAGTTGGCCGTGCAGATCGGCAAGGCTGGTGAGTGTGCAGCGGGACCAAGGCCTTGGGCACCTGATCTGCACAGGGAGGGGCTCCAGACAGATGGTCCTGGAAGCCAGCCCTGCTCTGCCACAGCGGCTGAGCTGAGTCCCGCATAGAGCAGGCACTCAGCATGTAGTAGGGCAACAGAATGAAGCCAAAGACCAGGCTCTGTGGTAGCTGCCTGCTCTCTAGTGTGGCATGGCTGTGAGAACTCGGCCAGGTAACTTCTGAGCCTTGTGTCCCGGTCTGTAAAGTGAGGGTGGTGCTAGCCTCTGCTTCACAGGTCACTAGAGGTAAAGGAGGTTACATAAGCAGAGCACTTGGCCCTTGGCATGTCTAGTGGCTGGAGAAGGAGAAGATCTTGCAGGGCTTGTTGTTCTAGGCAGCATGGATCTTAGGAGGACAGCAGTCGCCAAGAACAGTTTGAGCAGATTGGTGGGCTGGAGCTTATGACTCCCCCAGCTACAGTGCAGAGAGATCAAAAGGGCTGAAGGCAGTGCAGGAGCCCAGGAGGAGCCCACTGTCTGAGCCCCACAAGACAACCAGGCTTCCCAGCTGCAGCAGGAGTGGTAGACAGTGCCAGTCCTCTGCAGGGTGAGCCCAGCACTTCAGCGTACCCTAACCTCCCCGCCTGGCTGCAGATGTGGCAAATGCCAAGGCTTCCCCACCTGGTCGCTCCCTCCTCCACGGCTGTCTCCCCAGCTCTAATTATAGACACCACAGCATGGATAAGGGAGGCAAATTATAGGCCTGACTGTCTATATTTAAACTTGGGGCCTGATGACAGCTCCAGGCTTCTGGGAGCTTGGCTGCCACCCTGCCGCTGTCAGCCAGGGACAGAGCAGGCTCCAAGGCTCTGCAGCTGGAGGTGGAGTGGGCCAGGGATTTCCTCCATCCACTGCCATTGCTGTTACAGAACTCAGGGCAGACACAGCACTGGTGGGGAGGGGCCAAGCCATGACAGTCTGTGGCCTTTACAGTCCTTGCCCCACACCTCGCCCTGCCCAGAAAGAAGCAGGCAGTCAACCACACCAGGCTCACAACCCACACCCGCCTCTTCCTTGGGCTGAGTGCCCTGAAGGCAGAAATGAGGTGGTGGGCACAGAGTGCATGGAGGACACCCTCAGGGCGGTCCCAGCAGGGGAAGGAGCTGGTGCCGCAGCCATTTCCAGAGACAGCGCATAGTCTTGATCCCTGGGGCCCCTGGACCATGCACCACAAAGCAGGGCCTGTCTACCTTGCAACATATAGCTGGGTCTTGGGACACTGAGCATCAGGGGTAGGTGCCCTCCCAGGCCCTTCCTGGCAAAGAGACTCCAGTGGCCCACAGGCCATCCTCCTCCAGCAGAGGCTGTGGGTTTGAGCTGGCTCCCAGCCCCTGCAGCTGCATCTGCAGCTCATGGGAGATGGGCACACTCAAGTTGCAGGTGGCACCCCAAGGACTCTGGGCAGGGCACCAGTTGTGTCCCTACTGCTACAGCATCTCCCTGGCCTATGGCTGAGGGCAAGACATGTTCTGTCTGAGCCTCCACGTCCTCATTGAAAATAGGGCCACCTCTTGTTTCCCCTTCCTGGAATGCTGCTCCTCAGGTCACCAGGTGCCTACTCCCCCCTTTGTTTCAGTGTCTGCTCAAATGTCACCTCCTCCAAGACACCCTGGCCACCATGGTTAATACAGTCCCTCCCGCCACCCTCTGTCACCTTCTGCCACTTGGTGCTGGTGTTCACCTTCAGAGCCCTTCTCCATGTCTGCGACGATCTTGTTGCTGAGTCTGTCCGTTTCCTGATTGCCTTCCCCTCTAGAGTGTCAGATCCCTGAGGACAGGGACTCTATCTTTATTACTGCTGTGTCCCCAGTTCACAGATGAGGAACTGCTATGAGCCTACACATGATAGATGTCGGGTGAATGAGTAAATAAACAGTGTCAACCTCTCCTGCCATTGTACATGACGGGTTTCTAGGGCACCGTTAGGATCTCATGGGCGCTGTTAGTCGTTCTGTATACATCACTAGAGTACATCTGACCCTCAGAAGACCACAGGAAGCAAATGTGCATCTCCATCACACTGAAGGAGACTGAGGCCCACTGAGGCCCCTGAACTCACTCTGAGTCACAAAGCAAGGAAGTTATGACATGGGGGGCTGTCTGATCCCAGAGCCCTTCAGCCACATCTCAGTTCACCCCTTGCTCCCCACTCCACACCTCTGTTCCCGTGTCATAGGCCTGGTGATGTCGGCCATCACAGTGATCATCCTGGTGCTGTACTTCACCGTGGACACCTTCGTGGTGAACAAGAAGCCGTGGCTGCCTGAGTGCACGCCTGTGTATGTGCAGTACTTCGTCAAGTTCTTCATTATTGGTGTGACGGTGCTGGTGGTCGCGGTGCCTGAGGGTCTTCCGCTGGCTGTCACCATCTCACTGGCCTACTCAGTGAAGGTGAGCCATAGGCACTGTACCCAGGGCCCAACCAGGGTCTGTCAGGGGATGGGCAGGTGGTGTGGGGTGGAGAGGGGAGAGAAGAAGCATAGAGTGCCCAGGGCTCGGAGAGAGGATGCATTCAAATCCCAAAACTCAGACACCTTCAGAAGCCCTGAGCAAGCATCTCAGTACACCCTGGCTCTGCAGCCCTTCTTCACAGCACTCCAAGCAGTGCACCTCTGCGCTTGTCGGGATGCAGGCCCATAGTAGCTGGCTCTCTACAGCGTTCTGAGAGAAGCCAGAAAGGCTGGGTGTGGTGACACAGGGCTGTAATACCAACACTGATTCAGGAGGATCGCCAAACATTCGAGGCCAGCCTGGGCTACATAGCCTGATCTACATAGCAAGACCCTATCTCAAAAAACCAAAAAAAAGAAAGAAAGAGGAAAAAGTCAGAAATCAGACTTACATGAACTCTACAGATGTTTACTGACAGTCAACTCAACTGTAAAGTGTAAAATAAGACATACGTATGGCTTGGTGGTCTGTGTTTGCATGATGTACACGAGGCCCTGGGCTCAATCCCTAGCACTGCAGAAAACAATAAAAATAAAATGTAGGCATCACTGTGTGAGCCAAACCCACTGCATCCGCTGACTCTGTGTGGAAGCCTGGCAGTCACAGTTGTAGCACCTGAGCAGTTATGAAGTACTCAGACCACACGCTCAGCGCTCATGCCCTACCGTGTAAAAGAGGAAATGGAAAGGTCTGAATTCAAGGAAGCCCCATCTCCTCAGATACAGGCTCAAAATATGAGAAGTATTTTTGGGGTTTTTTTGGGTTTGGGGTTTGGTTTGGTTTTTGGTTGAGACAGTGTCCCACTGTGTAATACAGGTAGCCTCAAACTTGCTGTGATCCTCCTGCCTCAGCCTCCTGAGTGCTGGGATTATACATCTGTGCCACCAGGCCTGGCTACGAGGTTTTAAAAGCAGATAAATGGAGGACTTCCAGGCCCACAAACACTTGCTGGGGAAGCTTAGGCTAGGAGATCTTCCTACCCCTGAAGACTCCACAAAGCCCCACCTCCACCTGTGTTCCAAGAGCCCGGCCCCACTGTCTGACCCTCTGTGGGTTACTCCCACAAGTTTCTTCCCTCAGCCCCAAGGTTTCCCCAGCTTGAGGGCAGAGCCATGGGCTCCTGCTGCCCTGTGTCATCATGCCAAAACGTCCCCACAAGGTATGGCTCAGTCATGTTTACAAAGAAGGCCTTTGCCCTGAGAAATTGGCAGGGCTGCAGGAGGACTCAGTGAGTGTTGGTTTCCAAGCCAGAATTTGGCCTGGGCGCCGGTGTAATTCCATACAGAAAAGAGATCTCCAGACCAGTGCCAGTAAGTGGCAGGTCTGTGTAAAGGATACAACCCTTATCACCTCCCCGTTTTAGGGTTCTCAGAGAAACTCCATCCCACAAGCCAGAGCTCCACATTGCTCTCTGTGGGACCCACAGCCTGGCAAGAGGAACACTTCAATGGCTGTGAGTGGGGTCCACAACCACCCCAGGAGCTGGTGGCTCTCTGAGAGCTGTGCAGAGCGGGCTTAGGGGCTGTGCACAGGGCATTTTAGGCCCCCACAGTTTGACTCTCTAGCACCTGGCACCTTGACAACCTGGGTCATGTTACTCGTGCATTCACTTCGTGAACAGAAGAGCTGCAGCCCAGGAGAGGCAGCCTGAGCTAAGGGCTGCCACAAGGCTCTGAGCACAGGCATGACCACTCAGGGCTGCCCCAAGGGCAGAAGGGGAGCCACATTGGTCATTTTAAATTTCCCGGTACCTACATCTTTTTAAAAGTAAAAAGAAACAGGTAAAATTAACTTTAATAATACAATTTACAAAAAAATTTTTTTCTTAACAGAAGCGCAATCAAAATAGACGGCAAATGTTCAAATTCTTTTTTAGAATGATTACAGTAAAAGGCACAGTGCCATTGATCCTCCTCCAAATACTTCCCCTCTCTTCAAACACACCTATCCCAGCCTTCTTGCCACTTTCTGAAGCAGCTCTAGAAGTTTTCTTTCATGAGTGTCTTTATGAATATAGTAAAAAATGTAACGATTGCTGCTGCCCAGGGCCCCCAGCAGGCAGCCAGGCCCATGACAGTGTGGTGGGCAACATTGTGGTGTCTCATCCCCCTTACCCACTGATCTTCCGCTGTGACTCCTGCTCCTCCCCTGAGTCAAAATGACCATGAAGTTAAACGTTCTGAATTGATCGAGGACACTCAGGCAGCCATGACTTTGCAACCAAAGACACTCACAAACAAGCCTTCAGGCATTGCTTCAGAAAGTGACAGGAACGTTAGGGTAAATGTATTCAAGGCAAGTAGTATTCTGAGGGAGGTTCATTGTGATGCAACTTATACTGTAATTTTTTAATATAAATATTCCATACTTTTCCTTCACAACTCATATGTCTGAATTATTATCAATCCAACACATACTCAATATAAAAAGAAATGTTTCTTCTACGTGCCTTTTTTTTTGTAATGGCTTCCCAGTCCAGTGTATCTTTTATGCTTGTGCTTTGGACGAGCCAAACTTCGCGTGTACAATAGTTGTATGTGGCCTCTTGGTCAGACAGGCCCAACAGAGAAGTCTTAAAGTCAGCAGACAAATCCTCTGCAGAGAGTGCAGATGGGCTGAGGCTAGACAGGATAATTCAGGCTGTGAGGGTGAGCAGGGCTGTGTTCAGATTCCACTTTTTGGCCTCCCCAGGTGTGTGGTCCTGGTCAACCCACTTTGCCTAGATCTCTCTCATTGCCAAATGGACATAATGATCCTCTCAGGTCTCATAGGACTTTTTGTTTGGTTTGTTTGGTTGGGTTTTTTTAGTCCTGTGCATTGAACCCAGGGACTTCACACTGAGTTACATGTGGAAGTTTCACTAAGTTCCCCAGGCTGGCCTAAAACTTTAGATCCTCCTTCCTCAGCTTCCCAGAGTGTCACAGGATTCTTATAACATCAGACAAGAAAATAAATGCAAAGTGATTTTGCACACTCTCAAGTATGTTGCAAGTTCAGATTTCTGTTGCTCATCCTAAACATTATTGCTATTATCATAGGGTTTAAGGGAAAATGCATTAACATATAATCCTACCAATGCTCATTTTTTAGCCAATAAACTTCTATTAAAACCATTCTAATCTGTGTTATAAGCAGTTGGGATGAGGAGGAATAATTGGGGAAATCAAATCCCTAGGAACAGAATAGTCTGTCTGATTCTACCTTCCACAAATTTTCACATCCCCACTAGCCAGAAGGTCAGCAAGTCTGGGGGAAGGGCCTGCATGAGCAACAGGGATTCCTGAGAATCACTTTATTAAAAGATAGGTAATGTGCAGCAGGGAGATACATCTTTCAAAAGTGGGAAAGAGTTCAAGAGATGGAGGGAGGGTGAACAGAGGGAAAGGGAAAGAGGTGTAAAAAGGATGAAAATGTGTTATACACAGACCAACCTCCCACAATGAATGTACTGCAAACACATACTAATGTAAATAAACGTAAATAAACAAATTGAGAAGACTCTGGAGATAGACAGAGAGAGGGAAGGAGAGAGAGGCAGAGGAAGAAGTAGTTTTATTTGTATTACTTGCTTGAGGACCTGGAAGGACCTATGACTATGGAGCTGGGCCAGAAAGGAAGAGACAGATAGAAGAAAATAATAATAATACAGTAGGATATGATTTTGTTATCAATTTAAAAAGAGAGATGATATACAAGATGTATCCATTCCAAGTGTTGGTTTATGGTTTATTTTTTTCCTTTTTTGTGTAGGAAATTCTGGAGTTTTAATATATAAGTTATAATATATGCTTATTGTGGAAAAATAGTGTCTATAGGTTTTTTAAAAAGTCAATGAAAACCTGAAATTCTCTCACCAAGAAATGACATCAATATTTTGACTTTTTTTTCTAGCTGTTTTCCTATATCTTCAAACACATAAATAGCCTAAACTTACCTTTGGTGAAGTTAAAGCAACAATGAAAACCAGGCACCAGAAAGAAAAAAAAATGATACACTTAAGGAAACCCTTAACCAAACAAGGAATAGTCATTTATGTTGAACTAAGAGTAAAACCCTTGAAATAACGAGGGAAGACACAGCCTTCACTTTTGATCTTTTCCACCATTTTTTTACCAAGTATGCAGATGCCTTCTGTAACTCAAATTAAATGGTGCACATAATAACAACGAAGGAAAGGGGCTACATGAGCAGAAGCTGCCAGGTGTGAGGGCCGCTGGGCCAGGGGCACTGTGCACCCAGAAGGCCCTGGGCGGAGGCAATGCTGCGTACCTACTCTGCACTTCCCATTCCGAGCACCCTCCTTCACACTCAGCTCCTCATTCCCTGCTCTCCCTGCCCCTTCTCCCAGAAAATGATGAAGGACAACAACCTGGTCCGCCACCTGGATGCCTGTGAAACCATGGGCAATGCCACGGCCATCTGCTCGGACAAGACAGGCACGCTCACCACCAACCGCATGACTGTGGTGCAGGCCTATGTGGGCGACGTGCACTACAAGGAGATCCCTAACCCCAGCTCCATCAATGCCAAGACCATGGAGCTGCTGGTCAATGCCATCGCCATCAACAGCGCATATACCACCAAGATCCTGGTGAGTGAGTCCAGCCGCACCCTGTCCTGGGGGAGCACCAGCTGTGGGAATGGCACAGGGGTCCTGCCTGGGAATGTTCAACCCGGTAGAATGATGATGAACTCAGTTCTCGTCAACTTAAAATAGCTGTAATGTTTGTGTGACCAGAAAGATTATTGTTAATTATTATTGTTTACTATTGATGGTTCTTATTATAGGTTACTATTTTTTAAATCCTGAAATTGACCCCACATGCACATAAACTTTTTATGTGTTAGCTTGTCCTATACAAAAAAATATTCCAAAATTTAGTGTTTCAAACTAAAACAGTGTCCAGATGGCCCTGAACATTCACAGGTTCTGTATGCACTTATTATACAGTGAACCAATCATGGATCAAAAATATTCAGAAAAATTTCCAGTACACTTACAATGGTTGCATCTGTACTGAACATATAGAGACTTTTTCTTGTCCATATGCACTAAACAACTCTTTTACAGGGTATTTGTAGAGGTATCATGAGTAATCTACAGATTTAAAGTCTATGGAAGTCTAAAATAAAAAAAAAATAAAATAAATAAATAAATAAATAAATAAAGTCTATGGAAGGCTTCCATAGGATTTATGCAAATATTATGCCATTTTGTATAAAGGATTGAGCATATACTATGGGTATCTGCTGACAGTCATAGACCCAATCTCTTGTGGATACCAACTGCCAGCTGTATTTAGCACAGAATCCCTAGGTTGATGTTAAAGCTGGGCTCAGCGAGGTGGTTCTTCTGGTATCTGGGCTCCCTTGCACATCTGCAGGGTTCAACTGGGTAGACCTGTCTAACCTGGCCTCTGGGAAATGGGCTGGCTCATCTCTCTTCTGCGTGGCCATGCTTCCTCCAGCAAGCTACTCTGGGAAACAGAGTTCTGAGAGGAAATTGAAGTGTGCAGGCTTTTGGAAGCCCTGGGTTCTGAACTGACACGTCGTTACTTTGCCATATCCCACTGGACCATGCAGTCTGGAGGCCAGCCCAAATCACAGAGCGAGATATGGACACTACTTCTGTAGGGAGGAGCTACAAAGAGTGTGGATTCAGAGAGAGGATTAATTGTAGACACTTTTACAAACAATCTACCACCAAAGATACTGTTGTTAACAGTTGTATTGGTTTGAGTAAGTAAAACTAGCCTCACTGTCTCAGCTAAGCTGCCCAGGTTCATGATGCTGAGGTTTATCATCTGTTTTAGAAGAACAGGTCAACTCTATAACTAACTAGCAAGTGGTTGATGGAAGAGAAACCTAGAATCTTCCCTTCCAGATGCCTATGCCATCCAGATATAAGACATTTCTGCCTCATGTGTATCTCTGGGTGACCAGCTGAGCTTTTTGTTTACCTTCCAAATGTGCCCAAGCCCTGACCTCCCCTTCTGCCCCTGAGTTGGCTGCAGCTTTCACGATCAGGTCAGACTGTGGAAGCCACCAGCAGCTTTACTGAATCCTGGAGGAACATGCAAGTCAGCCACAAGGCACCAAGAAGTGATGAGGGAAGAGGAGGAGGAGCAGGAGGCAACTCCTATACCCTGAGCTGAGCAGAACCCGAATCACCCTGGAGCTACAGGCACAGGGAGGCAGAACTGACAAAGGGAGAAAGTAGGTCAGAAAACACGTGCAGACAGAGGACAGAAAGCCCTGGGGGCAATGCCAGAAATGATGACATTCTGGTCTTCTTTCCCTCAGTTTGGAAGGGTAGCATGCTTCATTCTGTTCTTCAGGCCTTCCTAAAATAACTGAGATTCCATTTGTGATTTTTGTCCCACAGATGTGGCAGAGAGAAGAATGGGACAAATCCCAGAAAAGGCCTTGAGCAATGGGGTAGCCACATGGGTGCAGCCCTTTGGGGTGGGCTTGGACAGAGATGTATGCTGTTCGGTTACAGCAAAGGAGCTCCTAAGTTCTGCTGGGAGGACTACGGGACTGGCTCCACAGGAACATGTTACATGAGGCGCTTCAGAGCATGGCAGTGAGGCTCCAACCTCACTTCTGTCTTGAGGGACTGAGAGTCACATCCCAAAAGTCAGCCAGTGCACCTAGGGGAAGTGCAGCTGGTGAGGCCAGAGAGAGACCAGGCCCTTGGAAATTAGGGTCTTTGGTTTGTAACCCAAGTAGAGGTCACTTACCTCTTGGGCACCAGGGTCCTGTTATGCCTCGAACATTGGCACCCAAGGGAGGCCTCTCTCTTGTCTTCATGGATCCTTCCTGGAAGTATGCTGGCTGCATGGTCTCTTTTTTTGTGGGCTGACAACCATCAGTGTGAGAGGCTCAGAGCCCCTGGTGGAAGTGAAGAGGGATTAAAACTCCTGTGCCGGAGTCAGACTGCCTGGTTGCAGCCTCTCACTTACTGCATGAATATAAACAAGTTATTTAAGCTCTCAAGTTACTTGATCCCAATTTCCTGAGGGAAATAATAGTATTGTGAGGATGAAATTATTTAGTAAGTGGAAAGAGCTTAACACAATGCTTGGCATATAATTAGTACACAGTCTGACTCTGTTGTTACTCAGCAATAAAATCACTCACCCGTTGAAAGAAGATTCCATCTCCAGCAATGCAGATGCTCAAAAATAAGTAAACAGACAGCAGAGATTGCTGGGCTAGAGAGGGACAAGATTTTACCCAAAGTCACACACTCAACTGTGGCAAAACCAGACTGTCCAGGCCAAACCCTGCTGTAGAGGCAGGGTGTCCAGACCAGGTTCCTGGCCATCAGAACCAGTCTTGCAGCATCATTAGCCTTGTGGTCTTGGGCACAAGGCCAGAAGGCACAGAGGCTCTGAGGGAGCACCCTTTCTAGGTTCAGGTGAACAGTGAGAAGAGGCTGGGCAACTCAGTCCAACGCAGCAGTCCAGATACCCTCCAGACCAGGCTGGGAGAGCCAGACTGCAGAACCTCCAGAAACCATGGAAGAGGAGCTGGGCAGGAAAGACATATGATATCCTTCAGTTTCTCTGCCCAGCAGCTTAGCTTGGGACATGAGCCCCTTGCCAGGGCTCAGCTTCGACCTGCTGCCCCCACAAGGGCACGCTTTGCTGTATCTTTGTACTGTGTCTTCGTGCTGTAGGCCTGTGATAGCAAGAGACATAGCAGAGTCTTCTTTAGGCTCCTGGCCTGAGATTGTGGAAAATACAGGGTGGATGGGTAGGGTAAGTGAATAAATTGGTAAATAAATATACAGATATTTAATTTATAAGATGAGTAGATAGGGAGAGAGAAGGACGGATGGAGAGATGGTTAGAGGAAATGGATGGGTGAATGGGATGAGTGGATATGTTGGTAGGTAGATGAATAGATGGTTGGATATACAGGTGAGTAGGTGAGTGAGTATGAATTGATAGGAATCTCAGGAAAGGTCTGATAGCTCTTCTTGTAGCCGCGAAATCAGTCCCTTGTCAGTCACGTTGCTCTGTCAGTTCCGCCACCTGGCTGAGCTGCATTTGCTGCAGCTTCACTCACACATCCGGGAGATGTGCCTTGATCCAGAGCTCATGACTTGTTGGTGTCCTCTGTTCCTTTAAAAAACAAACCAACAACTAGATGAGTACTTACAAAGGTAGATTGTGTAAACATATCCTACATAATATGATATGATTCTCAGACCACACTGACCACCTAGTCCAGCCTCTGCTTTTCTTGGAGGCCAGAAATGGGAAGGAACTTGTCCCCAGTAGTTAGCAGAGTTTAAATCAAGATATTCTGCACCTAGGTGATGGGTGATAGTTAAGAGCTTCAGCTGCGAGAGTCAAAGACACCAGGGTTCAAACCTCATCTTCAGCATTCACCACCTATGTGACCTTGAGCCAGTTGCTTAATCCCTCTGAGCCCGAAGATTGTCATTCATAAGAAAGACCCTGGACCTGGGAGCAGCTAGGAGTGCGCCAGGGTCCCAGCACAGGTGAGGGCTGAGCCAAGCATGGAAGCTGGGTTTGTGCACCAGGAGCCTGTGTAGCTGGGCCTGATCAGCTGTGCTTTGCCAGCAACTGCCTTGTTGACCCTCTGCATCCCTTCCATATTATGCAGCCAAATGGGATCACTGCCATTCTGCAGCTAGGAAAAGTGAGCTGCAAGAGAGCTCTAGTGACCCGCTTGTGATCACCAAGTGGCAGAGTTGGGTCCAGCAGATTCCAAAGAGGTCCACCCAGGGCCAAGGGGATACCAGGCAGGCATAGCCCCTGAGTCCCACACACCTAAAGGGACAGAGCTCACTTGGTAACCACAGTAGTCTATGGCCTGGGCCTTTCTGCAGGGCCAAACAAGGAGGCAGGAGACTGGGCCGAGCTTAGGAGCAGTGAGCGAGTGAGCCTCCAATGGGCTTGCTGTTCCCAGGGCTCCCAGGCCAGGCAGAGGGCGCAGGAGCTGAGGCAGCAGGCAGGAGGCCTGGGAACCATGCCCCAGAGGCCAGCCACAGCCCCCATGCCCATCTCTTCCGAGCAACGCAGGGACATTTTCTGTCCTCTCACTTCTGATCATGAGGAATTTAATCTCCTCTCTAAGGGAAGCTGTGTGAGTCATCCTTTAGTTAAAAATTGCTTCCCTGCCTCAGAAATTCTGGCACGCCTCAGATTTCCTTTGTAATCTCTTGCCTTTGAGCATCAGGACTTCCTCTGACTTCTCATCGCCTGCCCAACCCATCCTCTCTCTGAGCCACAGCTTGATTTTCAGATGCAAAGCTCTTTCCTCAGATTCTGCTGCCACACTCTTTGGAGGAACACTCACCTTCCCTGCCAGCAGCCACTGTGCATGCCGAGGGCCGTCTGAGCAGACTCAGGTTTATCTTCTGTGAGGCTGCTGCTAAGCCAAGGTGGAAGGATAATTGGCATTTGAGTTATTAAACTGAGGATGGGCACATGTGGAGCTGGACTGATGAGAATATGTGGCATGTTTTTGAAAACACAGGCAATAAAGAGAAAACAAATCTCCCTGGAGCCCTTGGAGTGGTTGAGGAAGGACTCCCTGGCAGGGTGTTTTTCCTAGATAAGTCAAACAGCACCTAAGAGACACTCTGAGTCCTTGGTGTATGTATCGCTAAAGCTAGGTAGCTGTGGTGTCACCTGATCCAGGGAGCCCCAGGAATCCCCAAACGGCAGGAAGGGTCTGCCCGGTGGTATTCTGTCAGTCTCACCAGTCTCCTTGAGTCTGTGAACCCAGGCAGATAGTGGGTGCTGGTGCTCTGGGAAGCAGACAACCCTTGGAAGCTTTCCTGGCCTGGAACCCAACCTTCCCTGAGTTGGGCCAGCTCTGAGACCATGTGCTGGGCAAAACTGTGGTGATGAGTGTGCAATGCACAGATGAGTGTGCAACACACAGTGGGGCAGGAGAGTCTCTTGGCGGGTGGGACAGTAGGGACTTGGTGTTGAATCTTAGTCATCGTGGTTTCAGTTTTTGCACACACCATCCCTGGGAGAAGATGGTTCTAAAGCAATCACCCAGGTGGGGAATTTCAGGTGTGGGGTTTTTGTTGTTGCTGCTGCTGTTGTTATTTTGCAGTTCTAGGGACTGAACCAGGGCCTTTGCACTGAGCTACATCCCCAGCCCTTCTACTTTTACCTTTTTTTTTTTTGTACAATGTCTCATTAAGTTGCTAAATTACTCAGGTTGGGCCAAATTTACAATCCTCCTCCTTCAGTGCCCCCTAGTGCTGGGATTATAAGGGGATTCCAGTTGTTTAATAGAGCTGCTGTCCAGGGCGTTTCTCCAAATCACTGGGATTTCTGTGTCCTAGAACCCACAGCAACTTCCCACCATCAGCCCTAGGCAGACCTGAGTCTTGCTCCATGGCTCGGCCCTGTCACTGTCCTCAGGAGCCCTGCCACCTGAGATGCTCCTGAGAGGTAGACCCTTAGATGACAATTTCATCCTAGAAGGCATCCCTTGGGGAGCAGCCCACAGATACCTGACTATTTCCTGACCAGATGTCCTCTGACCAGGCCTGGAGGTGTGCAGAGAGCAGGAGGCAGACATGGGTACTCAGGGAGCAATCAGCCAGGGTCTGGGTGCTGGAGAAGGGGGCAGTGCTCCGGGCAGTGCATGCTGCAGGCCTGGGCCTTTGAGCGCAGGACATGAAGCAACTGGCAGCCCGCCTGGGAGCTGGGACACTGAAAAGAGAGGGAGTAGGCAAGAGTCAGTCAGAAGAGCACTTGGAACGGGTTGAGGAAGGGGTCACAGCTACTGCAGCTAAGGTCAAGCTGTTCTTATGATGGGCATCAAGAGACTTCGCTGCCAATGCCTGTCCTTGAAGGATGGTGGCTGGGTCCCCAGAGTCGGCCAGTTGGCATGAAGTCATTTTCAAATGCCTCTTCAGGAAATCCTCACACTGAGCTGCAGAGTTTGCTGCTCTTGGTCGCAGTAACAGAACCTGAGACAATCCTCTCGTATAGAAAGAAGAGTTGTGGTTGTCTGCATCAGCATTTCCTCCTTCTGAAGGCTGATGGTCCAAGTGTGTGTAGACTGAATTTTGTTTATCTGTTCACCTCTCAGTAGACAGCTCTCCACTGGGAGGGGCGACTCCCAGCTCTTAGCAGTTGTAAATGATACTACTGTGAATACAAATGTACAGACATTTCTTTGAATCCTTTTGTTCAGTTACTTGGGGGACATACCCAAATGTAGACTTGGTGGATCCCGTAGTTATTTATTGAATTTTTTTGAGGACCCACCGTCTTATTCCCCATAACACTGACACCACTTGACATTCACACCAGTGCTGCAGCAGGTCCTGGTTTTTCCACATTCTTGCCAGCATTCTTATTATTTCCTAGGACTTTTGTTGTCTTTTTAAAAATAGTTTTGGTGTGAGATAAGTATGAAATGATACGTGCTACTATGCTTTGAATCCTATTTTTGCAGATGTTGTTTATACTTTGTAGCTCTTCAAAGCCAATCCTCAGCGATCCTAGCTCCTTTTACTCCCGGCACCCCAAAACCAGAGCATGAGTTGTCTCTCTGAGTCACACCCACACCTGCACCCTGCTCTCCCGAGAGCTCCGCAGCCTAGGAGGGGCCCAGGATGCGGCCCTGAAGAACAGCAGGCGCTTGGGGCCTTAGTCAAAGCTGTCCTCCAAACTGGAACAATAGCAGCACCTTAACTTCGGCACAAAGTAGGCCCTGGAGATAAAAGGGCTCTTGGGAATTGTACAGCAAGAGCAAAACCTCCGAGTATGTCAGGATAAAGAAGCCAAAAGAGAAAAGGGGAGGGCGCTGCTTCTTAGTAACACATGTAGGCAATTTCAAGTTCATAGAGACAAACTGAGTTACGGAGGAGGCAGCTCTGCCATTTGCAACCACAGATTGTTTGAAATCCTTTTAGAGGAAAATTAAAATATTTCACAGAGGGTAATAAAATGCCCGGTGTTTTGCAGGCCTGACTGCTCAGCTCTCCTGGGCCAATAAATAATTAGGCATTTTTATTTGAGTCTCAGTATCATCACTTTCTTTCACTAGCAGAGGGGAAACTATTGTGGAAAATACATAGAATTCTGGAAATCACCAAAAAGTTAATTATAAAACTGTACATATGTTTGTGTGTGCATGTGTGTCTGTCTGTCTGTTTTCTTTTGTGAGTACAACATAACAGCCTGTTGTGGAGACAAAGGGAAGCTCTTAGAATTTGTTTTCCCAAAGGCCAAAAATGTGAGCTGTATCCACGCTTCTGCCTCCAAATGAAGCCTCACCAGAGACCTTGGCATGCGAGCCCTGCGAGGTGCTGGCTGGTGGCTGCCGGCTGCTGAGACAGGGCTCCACGCAGCTGTGGGAGCTGCGAGACGCTCCTGCCACTCCACTCTGCTCTTCTGTCCCTCACCAGAATCTACCGGAAGGGAAGGGTGGATTTCTCTCAGCTGGAAATCCTCTGCTCCAATACCTCCTTTTCTTGGATGAGGAGCACATGCTTTAAATTCTGAGGTGTTTCCTTCATGCACATCCCTGAGTCTCATGGTTGCTGCATGTCATGGCTGGGTCTGCTCCCTGTGCCTAAGCCCTGCCCGCACAAGAGCAGAGAAAGCCCAGGCCATGTCCAGCTGGTACTGGAAGGATCCACCTTCTTCCTGCCAGGCTTTTCTTTCCGAGCAATAGAAAGGAAGCAATCCTCAGGAGGAGGATTCAAAGCCTCTTTGTGCAAAGCTGGTTTGAGATCCACATAAAAACCCTGCTGGAGCGGGATATGGGTGGTAAACACCTGTGAACCCAGTACTTAGGAGGCTGAAGCAGGAGAATCACAAGTACAAGCCCAGCCTAGACAATGTAGCAACTTAGTAAGGCCCTGTCTCAAAATTTAATTTTTTTAAAAGGGCAAGGGATGTAGCTCTCTGCAAAGCCTTGAGCTCAGTTTCTAGTACTGCAAAAACAAAAACAGTACTGAGGTGCAGGGGGACTTGGGGTCCCCCTATGAGCTGGAATTCCCCTGGCCAGCATGGGGTTAGGCTTGGGCTTGCTGAGGCCTCAGGCCGGGCCTGCTGCTGAGTCACCTCTGCCTCTCCCCACAGCCCCCGGAGAAGGAGGGCGCTCTGCCCCGGCAGGTGGGCAACAAGACGGAGTGTGGCCTGCTGGGCTTTGTGCTGGACCTGAAGCAGGACTATGAGCCCGTGCGAAGCCAGATACCAGAGGAGAAGCTGTACAAAGTGTATACCTTCAACTCTGTGCGCAAGTCCATGAGTACCGTCATCAGGATGCCCGACGAGAGTTTCCGCATGTACAGCAAGGGTGCTTCTGAGATCGTGCTCAAAAAGTAGGTGACTGGCAGGGCACTGGGGAGGAGCCAGACCAGGTGGGGAGGTGGAGGGCTGGGTCCCACAGTGCCCACCATCACCCAGGCTGGGCCAGCCATGCCCCTGGGCCATCTTGGCATTAGGAGGCCATACACATCCTCTAGCACCCAGGGGCACTGAGAAGGCCCTGCCTGAGGGCTCAGCTCCAGGGCCACTTGATGGTCTTTGCACTGCATCCTCAGAGAGCCATGCAGAGTCCCCTTCCTCCTCCCCCAGCCTCTGCCTCCTCCTCCCTCAGCCTCTACCTCCTGCCCCCAGCCTCTCCGTCCTCCTCCCTCAATATCTGCTTGCTCGGGATGCTCCACCATAGCCACACCTAAGACTTCTTTCTCTTTCCCTCAGCATACAGTTGGCTAATGATATTTGTTTTCCTTATTAACCAGGCTCCTCTAACTCCAGATGCTAGAAATAAGCCTAGAAAACTGAGCAAGTTACCCCCCTCCCTGAGCCTCCATCTTCCCCACCCACACATTGCAGGGTTTGGTCTAGACCCAGGGTTCCCGGGCACAGCTGTGCCCTGGAATCACCAGGGGAGCATTTCCAAAAATGCTGACTTGGACAGAGGGTGCAGCTCAGTGGCAGAACACTTGCCTAACAATGTGTGAAGTCCTGGCTTCCAGCCCCAACACCAAAACAAAAACATCGGCTCATGGATGTGAATCTAGCGACAACTTGAATTGGAATCTCTAGGCAGGGCTCACACATGAGTATTTATTAGATATTAAGTAGTATTTCATTTTATTATTAAAAAATATTATCCCAGTGTACAAGCAGAGTTAGGAACCCCAAGCCTAGGCTTCCCGGCCTTTGCCAACATCAGCTGCAACGTCGCTCTGACAGACAGAGCCTGTGACTGTGGCACATGACAGTCCTGAGGCACACAGGAAATGAACTAGCTGAGCACCGGATAAGCATGGCAGGTGCCCAAGGTCCCAGGTGGGGACTCAGCGGGCCCTCAGCCAGCCCTTGTTTGTGTCCCCGTCTCCCTCCCCAGATGCTGCAAAATCCTCAGTGGGGCAGGCGAGCCCCGAGTCTTCCGGCCTCGAGACCGGGACGAGATGGTGAAGAAGGTGATTGAGCCCATGGCCTGTGATGGGCTACGCACCATCTGCGTGGCCTACCGTGACTTCCCCAACAGCCCTGAGCCCGACTGGGACAATGAGAACGACATCCTCAACGACCTCACGTGCATCTGTGTGGTGGGCATTGAGGATCCCGTGCGGCCTGAGGTAGGGAGAGGCTGGTGGTCCTGAGCCACCAGCTCCGCACAGTGCAAGGAGCTGTTCACCTCCTTTCATGCATGACACTCATTAAGACCACTACAGACCACATCCAGCTAATGTGAGCTCAGAAAGCTAGTACTGCCTGGCCAGCCAGTGTTGTTCTGCATGGGACAATCTTGGAGCTGTCCACTCAGCCAGCAGAGGCTCTGCCCTCTGTCCCCAGGTGACAGGTGGGTGGGCCACCCTGCCCCACAGGAACCAGGGGCTCTTGTAGCAAATCTCCAGGCCTGGACTCCCAGCCTCTACAAGGGATACACCCAGTCACAAGGGCCGCTGTCCTCAGGAGAGCCCAGAGTGTGGAGTCCTCGCTCTTGCTCCTCTCATCACATGCAGGTGTGCGATCATGTCCCCTGGCCAGCTTCTCTGGTGACACAGATGGGCTTGTAACAGATGTGCAGGTGCAGAGCTTGAAGTCAACCGTAGGCCACATTCTCTGCAGAAGGGGCATCGCCAGGATCGGGCGACAGCACTAACAAATGCTCGGCACACAATGGGCCTTCCGGTTCCTGTAGCATTGTGTTCAAGGGAGGCTGGGACTGTGCTGAGGTTGGCTGGATCAGGAGGATGAGGTATGGTGGTCCCAGGGCTGTCTGAGCAACCAAGGCCGCAGGGAGGCACCTGCAGCTTGGGATCTCCAAGGTACTGCTGTGGGGCTGCTCCCAGAACTACCGTAGTTGATGTCCATACCTGCCGCCTCCAGGAACTGAGATCTGGTGCCAGCCCCTAAATGTCCTCCTGACCTACACTAACGCCATTCTGTGGGGGCCACTGGCCCTTCCCTATGCCCTCTCTTGCAGAGCCTCAGTTTCCCCTTTTTTAAAGTAGGAGAAGGTAGCCAGGCATGGAGGTACATGCCTGTAATCCCAGCACTCAGGAAGCTGAGGCAGGAGGATCTCACTATGAGATCCAGACTGCGCCAGTTATGTAACCCCTCTGAGCTTGTCTTTAGACCTGGGAGGATTATAGTACATACATTTACACAAACACACACACAGGGATATTGTGCGGGGTCAGATCACACACGTGAGCAATCAGCAGGTTGCCTGGCATTAGGTTATTTGCCCATAACTAAGGATCCCCTTGCCTCATTGCTTCAGATCCGAGGCATCTGGCAGCCCCTAACACAGAGCCCGACCTGCACAGGTGTTTGTGGAATGAATAAATGAGAATTATTGCATTTGAAGCCCCATCCAACCCTCTGACACAATCTGTCTCACACACATTCACAACACTCACTGGGTCTCATTCTGTTGCGGCAAAAATCAGAAATCGGGTCAAACTCCGCAGGGGATCCGAAAACTCATCCAGAACAAATGGAGTTTTAATTAATTTTAATATGGGATCAATTTGGACCAGTCATTGCCCCCCATTCCCGATCAGAGAATGTGGCACTTAACTGCCTTTGTTCTCATCTTATATACATTTTTGGTTTCCATGGTAATAGATTGGAATGTCTAGGCCTGGCCATAGTTGTTTACCTTGCACCATGTGACCAGGTCAGGCTCTGGCCATAATGATATATATACTTTAACAATTTAGGCAAGGAGAAGAATTCCAGGACAAAGTCAGAACTGCAAAGTTAACCCTTTACAACTCCTCCAGGATGTTTCTCAAGACACATTTTGAGGCTTGTCTATCTTAAAATGTTGTGCTAAAAGTCACCGCCCATTATATTCCCCCCTCTATGATATTTTTTTTCTTTAAGAAATACAAATTATGTCATATGACATCAGCCTGGGCTCTACTTGACATAGAGTGGAGCTCTCCACAATTGAGGTTTTCTATGTTATATCAGAACGATGGACGCCATAGCTTGTTGGGCACAAGAAAGGCATAGAGAATCAAGTATAGCCTGACTAAGTCCAACAGAGTCCATCCAAGGGCACTTGGGGTGTAGCTGCAGTGGTGTTTTCCTTGATCCGTTAGACTGGAGGTCTTTCCCATTGCTGCAACTAAAATATGACTAGCATTGTCAGAACAGAAGTAAGAGACACAACCATGTTAATATAATCAATCCATTGTAGGATCCATGACAGATCTGTTGGCAGTAGACTTTACCATGGGCTCAAAGATCTCCTTTTATTTATTTTTTTTAATGGCCCCGTGTTCCAGGATGGCATCCATAGAGGTGCTTTATAACCTGTAATATACAAACATACCCTTGTCCCCCATGTTCCTAACTGTACTGGTATACCTTATTTATTATTTTTTTTTCTACCTATTAATATCTTGTGGTCATACTTTTCTGTTGGTTGTTTAAGACCAAGTTAAAGTGAGACCTGTACTGATTAAAATTAATTACCTACCAAGGTCACTTAACTCTCCTAGGATTTACCTTGGAACCATGTACAGTACTGCTCAGTACTTCTGTCAGTGTCAGCCATCAGGATGAGTCACGGCCTTTGCTCGACCAAGTTGCTTTCTGTGAAAGCTTGGGAGGCCTTTTCTCCTGGTGACTCTCCGTAGGCACACTATATACTATACAGTCATTTTCCTCTGTGGTCCCATAATCTCCTTGATCAGAAGGTCAGGAACTCAACCGAGTTATGATGTTGCAGCACAGATTCCCTTATATCCTGGGTGTTATTTTGACCTCAGGGGGTTTGGCCAAAATATTGGCGTCCTTTAAGCCCAATTTGTCTTTTTAATTTTTGGTCTCCAAATCTCAGTTGTTAGACATCCAGCAGAGAAGATTAATGACATTACATTATAAGTACCTTGAAATATAAAGTACAGTCAGAACTGTTATTAATTTTTTTTTCAATCATGGATGTTCTAGTAGTTGAATCCCTGTGGAATGTTAACAGAGCAACAGTTATATAGCTTTACAAAGAAAACTGGAAGTCAGAAAAATCATACATAGCATTGTTATATAACAAGCATGATAACATTTTTACAGCCCAATAAAATAGCCCTTTTAGTTATCATTTCCATGTAATACATACAAAGTTTAATCCAACCTTTTTAAAACAGGATATCTTTTAAGAAATTTATAACACTATCTGGGCTGTTTACATTACATATGTTTTTGTTAAAAAAAATTATCATTTGAGTAATGACCTCATGTTGGCCTGACATGAACTCCTTATTACAAATATCTGGAACTCAAGAGAAAGGCAGATTTCTAACATTATATAAACAATTCTGGTTTTACATCTTAGAATACTGTACCTTTTGTAGGCATGAATACATTTAATACACCATGAAATTAGAATTTAGTTTGGTACCAATAGCATCTTTTAATCAGAAAACAAACCTTACTGTCTTATTTTGAAAATTTCACCTTTTAACAATAACCAATGTAAACATCACAATAATATATTTTGCACAATATTTATTAAGGTGTCTCCCGTAAGACTATGGAGATTATTGAGGCTCCTTATTAATGAACAAAAACTGGTTATCAATTGGAGTCCTGGGGGCTGGGGATATAGCTCAGTGGAATAAGCGCTTGCCTAGCAAGCGCAGGGTCCTGAGTTCGATCCCCAGTACCGCAAAAAAAAAAAAAAAAATGGAGTCCTGTATCATAATCTCTCTCCACCCTAAGGGATTTTCATTTAACTACCTTAACCCACCTTTGTATGTCCTATGAACATTCATCCATAGTTAGACACATATGACATTTATAAAACCAATTTTAACATGATTTTGATTAGCCAGCAACTTGGTAGAAGCAACTCTTTAATCTATAAACCAAATTAGATTGCAGACACTTGTCTCAAAAATCAAAAAATATGAAAGAAGAAAATTTGTTGAACTCAAACTTGTCTCAAAAATCAAAAAATATGAAAGAAGAAAATTTGTTGAACTCAAATAAAACAGCTGTTTACAGATTGGACAGAGACAAACAAACACAAACATATACATAAAACAGTTTGTTTATAAATTCAGCGTGCACTCAAATATATTTTCGCCACATTGAATTATAAGTCAGAGGTCTCTTATAAAAATAACTTGGAAAAATAACCTTTTTCCTGTAATTAATATATTTTAGTATTTTATTCCATCTTAAAAAATACCACCAACTTTTATGTCCTTCCTGTAGCTTCCAGCTTAGGCACCACCTTTACATACATTATCACATACTCAGATCTTTCAAGTGTTTCTGTATTTTCTCTCTTAAGACTTACTATATTTTAGGTTAATATCACGTATGTAGACTTTTTTCTCTTTTTAATAGTGCTTGTGGAATCCTTTTTTAAGACTTCACATAGCAAAGATATATCTAAAGAAATTATAACGATTTAAACCAGTCATTAGGAGCTGTAGTTGGTTAGCAATCCCAGTTGCAGTGCCACTACAGGAAATGAGCAAGCATTAGCATCTCTTAAGTCTTGTAATAACCTCCATTACCTGATTTTTTTTTTTTTGGAATAACAAAGTTCTAATGCAAGTACAGACGTATTTAGCCCAGTATCAATTAGGCCTTCAAAACATTATTTATTTTTATACAACATATAGACCCATTTTACTTATTTCTTGTGTAAAATAAATTTATTTGTGTAGTCTTATTCTGAGGCTCTTGTCTTCTCATGAGGTCTTTATATTTAACAAAGGAAGGTTTAGCTATAGGTAACAAAATCAACTGTGTTATACATTTTCTTTGTTCAAAGACTCAGAGATCCATGGCACATGCAAAAAACTTACATCTTACCTTGACAATTACCATCAATCACATTAGGCACGATAGCTATCCCTTTTAACTTTATATAAGCTTATATAGGAATATATATAAGTATATAGGAATATATATATTCCTATATTTATATCAGTATATAGGAATTACAAGATCAATTGTTTCCTTAAAGAGAATTGGGGTGGGTTTTTCACCCCAGACAGGAGTGACTCTGCAAGAGATCTCATCCTGTACTTTGGAATTTAACAGGCATATAAACAAAAACTCATTATTAGCAATTTGTTAATTTATTTTGGTTGTTTATCCCTGTAATTTTTTTTTAATTTCTGCAGCTTGTGACACTCTGTCCCCTTACATAGGTCAATGGGATGATGAGCTGCAGAAAGAAGCCCTTTCAAAAGCCTGATGATTTTTCCCATGTTTAATCTCATTTGTTTCTCAGCCACCCTTAAAAAGTTTTTCCCTCTTCCGAAGTAAACAAAGTTAACATCTGTTGACAAATCACCCCAGATGGGGAGGTGAAACTCAAACATTACTTTTAGCAAACCGATCTGAATGGAGTTTGTTTTAAGGGGGGTGGGTGGCAGCTCTGCTTGCTCCTTTATCTGGATCTGTTACAGGCTCCGCCTCTGTCTCCACAGCAGATACAGCTTCACACAACAGCAGCAATTACAGCACTGTGGCGCAGCCCTGCAGGGTCAGGACCTGTTAAGCTTTTAAGTAAACAGCTGCCAGAGGTAGGAAAGGCAGGAGTACGATCAGAGCTCCCCCCAGCTCATGTAACCCATTTTATTGTGATCTCAGAAAGCAGGCGCACTTTGGATGCGAGCGCACTGAACGACGTGAGCGTGCTGAATGACGCAAGCGCAGCCCGGTTAACACAGAACAAGCATTTCAAACAGATAGACAGACAGACGGACAAGACAATCAACAAAATCCCGGGAGAAGAAATTTAGTCCCACCGACTTGTTTTGTCAGTTTAGATTAGAGACTGATTTGGAACACAAAGCCGGATTTTCTCTCGGCACACACCAGAGAGACACAATCCTTCCTTTAGAGGGTAAAAAGCCCACTTACCCCAGCGGCTTTTCTCACGTTTCCTCCTGGCTCTGAAGGGCGTGAGTCCTGCTGCTTGAGACCACATCTCACGTCTGAGAGCCACAAGCCAGCAAAATACCAAGGGCCAGGTAACCAAACCTTGCTGCTTGAGACCGCTCCTCACGTCTGAGAGCCACAAGCCAGCAAAATACCTAGGGCCCTTCCCGTCCCAAACCCACTCTCCAACCCGAACCCAGTCTCAGAAAGATAAGCCAATTAGAATCTTACCCAGTCGGAGGGTTGAAACTCCATTTGTCTTTCTTTGTAGCCACAGACTCCAGGCCTTAGCCCTCTCTGGATGGTGAGAGCTGAATTCAGCTGGGGCGCCAAGCCATACAGGAGGGGGCCAGGGGTCCAGAGGCCAGGGCCCCCTCAAAAGAGGAATTCACCTCGGAGTATCCCGGACGAGCCCCCAAACTGTTGCGGCAAAAATAAATCGGGTCAAACTCCGCAGGGGATCCGAAAACTCATTCAGAGCAAATGGAGTTTTAATTAATTTTAATGTAGGATCAATTTGGACCGGTCATTGCCCCCCATTCCCAACCAGAGAATGTGGCACTTAACTGCCTTTGTTCTCATCTTATGTACATTTTTGTTTTCCATGGTAATAGATTGGAATGTCTAGGCCTGGCCATAGTTGTTTGCCTTGCACCATATGACCAGGTCAGGCTCTGGCCATAATGATATATATACTTTAATAATTCAGGCAAGGAGAAGAATTCCAGGACAAAGTCAGAACTGCAAAGTTAACTCTTTACACCTCCTCCAGAATGTTTCTCAAGGCACATTTTGAGGCTTGTCTATCTTAAAATGTTGTGCTAAAAGTCACTGCCCATTACAATTCAACCTCTCATTCCTACCGAGGTCCAAAAACAGCAGAGACAGCGGATGCCTGGAGCCCATATGCATGATCCTGAAGACTGAGCTCTCTCTGGTAGAGAGGCCATTTATCAGCCTCTCCAGGGGATGCTACCCATGACTGGCCACTAGCACACACAGGCCTCACAATGCTGTGTCACCTCCTTGCTGGAAGTTGCTGGGTCCCAGGGCTTCTAGCTCATCGCCTTGCCTAGGAATGTCCCTGAGGTGGGGTAGAAAAATTTGGTCACCGGTGCTTTTTTGGCCATGACCACAATAAGCTGAAACATACTTTATGTCATGACTCTAATCAACATACACACTTAGCCCACTTTCCTGGTTTTCTTTTAAATGCATTTATCACCCACTAAACTGATTTCACAGTTGCTCAAGGAGTCCAACTTGAGATTAGAGCTGCTGGTCACACTGGTATGCTGTCCCAAACCCCCAGTCTGCCGGTGAAGCAGAAAGACAGGGACAAGTACCCACATCTCCTCCCCATAAGTATATATCATTTATTTTTTCTGGTACCAGGGATCGAACTCAGGACCTTGCGCTTGCCAGGCAAGTGCTTATGCCACTGAGCTATACCCCCAGCCCCCTCCTCCCCATAAGTAGCCAAGCACAGCCAGATTAGATCAGGCTTGCCACTTCCCCACCCCAGGGGCCTCCCCTGAGTGCCACATGAGGACAGCTCAGGCATTTTTCAGAAGAGAGACCTGCATGCTGCAGCCCCCAGTGTTCTCTGCAGCCAGCATAGTCATCCCAAAAGGTGACTGCAGACAGAGACTCTGGGATGGGGCCTGGTTACAAGCTCCAGTTCACTACCAACAAACCACATCTCCTCACAGCTCTTCCATCTTCTCATCTGCAAAACGGGTCCCTCAGCTCCCTTCCAGGCTCTAACTCTCAGACCAGCAGGCAGCTGATGAGCAGGGCTACCCCACCTCAGTTCACACGGCCCTCACTGGCGTCCATGGAGAGAAGTCGTAAACGGAATTAGAGTGACTCATAGAGACCATGGCAGAGTCAGAGACCTGGGTTCTATGCCCTCCTTTCCACTCCCTCTCGGTGTCCTCAGTTTCTCCATCTGAGAAATGAGAGTTAGGCCACCAGTGTTGACAGTTGCGGGGACAGCAAGCTGCGGGGCAGCTCTCTGAGGGTCCACAAGCTCAGATGGTTGTGATACTGAGGAGACTCTGGAGAGGCTTTGCATTTGTCTGCCTCTCCAGTGGGTAAACTGTGCATGTGGAGCCACATCCGGAAGGTTCAGGAGCACAGACTTGTGGAGACGCTGTTGTCTTTGCCCTGGCTCCCCCTGAGCGGCAGCTGCTGCCCACACCATGGGTGATTGTCCCTCTAGGACTGTCCATGCCCCTGATGACAGTGATAGGTTTGAGGGTTGTTGTTCTGTGGTACCAGGATGGAACCTAGGGGTGTTCTACCCCTGAGCTGCACACCCGCCCTTAGTTTTTACTTTGAGACAGGCTTCAGTAAGTCGCCCGTACTGGCTTCAAATTTTGTATCCTCCTTCCTCAGTCTCCAGCATAACTGGAACCCTCAGGTCAGCTGGAGGTAGGGGTTTCTACTCTCCTAGGCCTCCTCCCATTCCCCAGCACTCTCCACTCCCTACCTTGGGGATCCATCCAGGCAGCTCCGATCCGCACAGTGCTTGGTGAGGGCCTCCACTCGGAGGCCCTGAGACAGCTCAGATTCCATGTACAGCAACAAGAAAATGCTCTGCCTCCATGAGTCCCTGTGGTGCAGAAGGGAGAGCTCCACACTGCCTTCCACCTGAGACAAGATGGAGCCGGAACCCAGGGCACCACCAGCCAGTGCTGCAGCCTGGGGAGCAAAGCCTGGTCTCATGGGGCATCATAGAGGTTTGCATCCCATGCAGTCATAGAGGAGAACCACCACCAGAAAGAACAGATGTTTAAAAGCCTTTATTTAATGAAAACAGGAAGCACACATTTCCTGACTGTTTTCCCTCAGTGAGAAATATCTAGGATAATTTTAGTGAAAGAAGCCATTTTTCAAAAAACTTAGAAGTGATTTTATTAGTAGAAAGCATATTTCCAGCACACCAGTGTCCCTGGGTCTGGAGCCTTAACCCTGCCTGGGTACTTGGTGCCCTGGGCAGCTGATGAATGCACGCACAAGCGGAAAGGGCAAGCTTCCCACAGGGTCTGCACACAGGAAGCGAGGGAGGAAGGCGGGCACGCACACAGTGGCAGGCAGTCTACTCTCCGTTACGGGCACAAGATGCCTGAGACAGTCCTGTGTAACGAAGACAAGATTTTAATAAGTTTAATAAGTCCACGGTTGGCTGGTCCCATGACTTTGGGGCCTTGGCAGCACAATCTGACCAAGGTGAGAGAGCAGAGCAGTCAGTTCACTGCTCATCCTGCCCACCAAGTGTGAGAGAGAGGAGACCAGCCCTGCCCATCACAGGACCAGCCCCACCCACCACAGGACCTGCCTCCCAAAGGCTCCACCCACCCCAGGGAGCTGGGTACCAAGCCTCCAGTGCTGGGGCCTTTGGGACCCTCAAGACCATAACTACCACAGATCCCCAAGATCTGGGGCCCAATGGACAGCCCTGTTGCACTTGTGAGAGAAAAGGCTGCGCGGGCTCTTGGAGCCCGATCAGGAAGGACTGGCAGCCCCTGTCCTAGGTGTGGTTCACAGAACCCTCCCACCCTTGCTGCGAGTGGATGTCAGCGCCCCCCATTACAGAAGAGAAAACCGAGGCTGGTGAACAGGTGCCAGCTCAGTCTTCTGGTCCCCAAGCTCTCTACACCATGGCAGGGCGAGGAAAGCGAGGTCAGCACGTCGGTCAGTCTTCCTAACCATGCTAAGTGCTGGGAGAAGCCTGGAAGGGGCCAGTGTCACTCCCAGAAACAACCCTGAAAGCAGGGCTCTCCCATCAAACCCAACAGGAGGCCCAGGCCCTTCACATCCAGAGCCTCCTTTGCTTGTACACCATGTGGGTGGCTCTGCAGCCCGAGCTGCTCTGTGCTCATCTGTGTGGCCCCAGCCCTGGCAAAGCCTCCATGGCTTATGAATCAGAACTGGCATAGATATTCCCTCCTCCAGGAAGCATTCCCTGATTCCTCCTCCCCGTACCCTTCTTTATAAAGTAATAGTGTCTTCCTCTGTGCTTCTAGAGCCTTTTATTAAGTTTGTACCAAAAACCCAAGGCTCTATACAACAGTGTGTGTCTGATGCAGAGCAAACACCGTGTTATCTGAAAATAGAAAAGTTATAAAAGAGTAAGTTAGACTTGGCCTAACATGGAGCAGCCAACTTCAGAGGGAATGGGCACCCGTCATTGGAAGTGTGCAAGCAGACACTGGCCAACTATCTTTTGGGGACACTTGGGAAGAGAAGTGAGCAATGACAGAGGGTCAGAGCCAAATGATGCAAAGTCTTGTTCCAATGCCAAGGCTGTGAGCTCATAGGAAACATGACCCCAAACTTATTCCTCTTTGGTGTGGGAGCCAGGGGAGGTGTGTGTTCCAGGAGAAGAGCTCTGTCCTGTCATCTGCAACTGAGGCCAGAAGGCTGTGCAGGGTATGAATGGATGCTGGGCATCCACGTCCCCTCTCCCACCCTCTTGGTGGCCTTCAGGGAGCTGCTGCTGGAGCAGAGGCCTTGCTTATGTGGCCCCCAGGCCTGAGCAGACACAGGAGGCTCTGCCAGGCCCTGGAAATAACCCCAGCAGAGCCTGCAGCCCTCTGGCCTGCTGCAGACCTTCGCTCACTACCTCCTGTTCAAGGCTGTCCCTTAGACAGCCCTGGTACCTGAAGTGGCCTCCGTCCCCACAGCAGGAGCTGTCCTGGGCTGTGTACCCCTCCCTCAGCCACAGGATGGCCACGTTTCTCTCAACACCAGCTTGGAGTCCCCGAAGCACGTGACAGTGCCCAGGCGGTCGGTGGTGGCCAGGGCAGAGAAGAGACAAAAGGGGAGCGGGCAGGACAGGGGGGCAGAGGGCCTGGGCAGTGCCCCGGCTGGGGACCCTAATGGCGCTAAGGGAGCAGCTGGCGTGGCTGGGTGGCCCAGAGCGAGGTGTTTTCAAGGCCCAGCTTTGCTCTTGCAATTCCTGAGGGCTAAAAGGGGACCAGGAATTGGGATGTGTCCACAGTCAGGTTTGCGCTCAGGGTTCTCACTCGGTGTTAGTTTGTGTGGACTGCCATATAACAGTCCAGGCAGTGCCCAACTTAAGATGATTCGGTGTAATTACAGTGGACTAAAAGTGATGGGCATGCCACAGAGTTGTACTAGGAATTTTGAGTTTGGAGCTGGGCATAGTAGTACATACGGGTCACCCCAATACTCTGGGAGGCTGAGGCAGGAGGATTACAAATTTTAGGCCAGCTCAGGAAATTTAGCAATTTAGCAAGACCCTGTTTCAAAATTTTAAAAATGTTTGAAAGTATGAGAATACAGCTCAGTGCGAAGGCCCAGGGTTCAATCTCCAGTGCCACAAAGAAAATTTTTTAAATTTTTTCTTAGTTTGGATCTTTTCCTGGGATAGTGTCTTGGTTACCTTTTCTCATTGCAGAGACAAAATACTCAACCCCCAAAATTAGGGAAGGAAATATTTAGCTTATTTAGCTTGCAGTTTGTGGAGGTTTTGGTCTATAATCAGCGGGCTGTAAGGTAGAGTGGCACATGGCACAGGGGCAACACTTCAAGGCATGGGAGACCGAAAAAGTAACAAGAGCAAAAAATGGGGGTGGCAGCAGGCAACGCTTTGTAGCTCTCCTGCTCATTATCCCAGCATCGGACCATGAATCAATCAAACTGTAGAGGCCCACCCAGGACGGCAGGAGGCTTTGGGGGGCATCTCGACACAAACCATAACAGATAGCAACATCCAGCACAACACTGTCTGGAGGTGCTCAGCAGGGCCACAAGCCACACCTTGAAGCTGACAGACAGGTCCATCCCAAGAGGGAGCAGCCAGGCCTTTGCTAAGTGCTACATGGCTGAGGCAGGGTGAGCAGTAGCTTAAGGTGTGTGCAGCGCAAGTT
Source organism: Dinomys branickii (assembly GCA_004027595.1). NCBI lineage: Eukaryota > Metazoa > Chordata > Mammalia > Rodentia > Dinomyidae > Dinomys > Dinomys branickii. Next base: position 41,987 of record PVLD010000147.1, on the reverse strand, counting down.
TAAGGTTCACAGTGTTTCCAGCTTATGGGTGCTCAGAACCGACAAGGGCATCTTCTCACAGCCGACAGGTTCAGCCCCTGCACACCTCACCATGTGGAGGCAGAGAACTGTCTGACTCCAGGAGGGAGCTGCTGGCTGCAGCAGAGGGTGAGGGATGAGGAATGTCTCTCCAGGCCCCCTCCCATGCATCTCTGTGACTGAAGCACCCTTCTTTATAAGGTCACTCTGGGTGGGGGCTCACTGTAGTGGCCTCAACTTCACTGGACCACAGCCATGAAGCCCCTTCCCCGGCGAGCTCCTCCTTAACAGCTTGGGCTCGGGACCCAACTGTATCTTTTTTTTTTTTTTTTTTTTGGCGGTACTGGGGATCAAACTCAGGACCCTGCGCTTGCTAGGCAGGCGCTTATTCCACTGAGCTATATCCCCAGCCCCGACCAACTGTATCTTGAAACAGTTCAGGCTTCACCTTCTCTCGGCAGGCAGTGGCGCAGCAGGGCCGACAAGGGAGTGAGCCTCCAGTTGGCCCATTGCTGTGCCCTACAGGAGGCGGGGTTGTTGGGTTGAGCCCGCAAGCTTGAGAGTCTAACCTGCTTTTGTCTTTCTGTACAACTAAACTCTCTGCCCTTGACATGTTCTCTCCTACTCAAAGATGTTTCGCAGCAAATATAGCCTTATTATTTTATTATTTGTCATGGCCCATGGGTACGAATCACTTGTTCCATTGATCTGTGTTCCCCACAAAGGGCTGCAGCAGCCGCGGGCTACTTTCCATATCCTAATTGCTGGGTGAATCCACAGCTCCAGGAGGAGCTACTGGGAAGGAGGGGTGGTGGGCGTTGCCACCTTCTGATTGGCTGAGCTGGTCTAATCTGATTTCATTGGCCCAGACATAAGTCTGTCACTACAGTTATGAGAGCCGGATGCAGCCAATATTTGTCCTATTTTACATGAATCGTGTAATTATTCTAAGCCAACATCACAGTCTATAGATAAAATGTCCCCAAATGCAAATGCCCCCCAAAACCTGAAACTACACAGGCTTATGGAGTTTGTGAATGAAACCAGCACAAGTTCAAGTGTAGTTATCAAGTACTGGGCACCCTAGCCAGGGCCAGATCTAAGGGCTGCTTCTTAGGGTCTTTTGGAAGTAAGGGTAGCTCTCTCTCTCAGGGTAGACTGTCATGTTCAGCAGGTGCCAGCTGCCTGGGGCTCTGTGCTGAGGAGAATTCTGAGGCCCCAACACCTGCCCAGGTGTAGGAGAAGAGGCAGGGCTCCGCACCATGTGTGGTTACCTGGTCCCCTGCCTGCAGCTGCCCAGGAAAGGTACTCACTCCAGTTCCACAAAGGGAGAGCCTACATGAAGTGGTGTCCTCCCCTGTAACTCCTGTCCTCCTGTCCAGGTCCCTGAAGCCATCCGCAAGTGCCAGCGGGCAGGCATTACAGTCCGCATGGTCACTGGTGACAATATCAACACAGCCAGGGCCATCGCCATCAAGTGTGGCATCATCCACCCAGGAGAGGACTTCCTGTGCCTGGAGGGCAAAGAGTTCAACCGGAGGATCCGCAACGAGAAGGGGGAGGTGTGTGGCCAGGGTAAAGGGCCCCACGGGACACCCTGGGGACAGGAGCGGGGAGGCATGGGCATTGCATGCTTGTACAGGAGCCACCCCAGGTGCCACTGGCAGCCCAGTGCCCCTGGGTCGGGCTCGCTGTCCCTGCACCTCAGTTTCCCTCTCTGACCCTACCAACCCGCTATCTACCCCGTCCCTCTCCAGATTGAGCAGGAACGGATTGACAAAATCTGGCCAAAGCTGCGAGTGCTGGCTCGTTCTTCTCCCACGGACAAGCACACTCTGGTCAAAGGTAAGCCAGGCTCTGCAGGCAGCGCTGAGGCCCATGCATGCAGGGACCACCCCGGCTTGCAGCATCTTTGCAGGAGGGAAGGTCCCTGCCTGGCCTTCCCCACACCTGGGAGCGCTCCTCGCTGTCCCACCTCGCCTGCACCTCCGCCTCCTCTGGGAAGCAGTGGGACTGGACCATCCAGGGGCTCAAACTCATGGCTCAAGGCCCAAGTGGGGCCCACAGATGTGCTCTATAGGTCCACTGTAGTGCCTTTTTATGCTGATGTTTTATTTTAATTTTTATTAGTCCATGTTTGCAGGATGTAGTGACTGCACATACCACGTGGAGTTGGTCCGTGTCCATAACACACCTCAGTTCTTTCTCATCCTTCCCCTCCTGCCACCTCTTGGTCCCTCCTTATGCTAAACTGAGTGGTGTGTGTAGACCTTGCTCTCTCCTGCCTGGCAGCCTGTGCTCAGCCCACCCACTTACTCTCGTCACCCTTGAGCTCAGGAGTTTGAGGCCCTTGGTCAGCTTCACCTTGGAGGACCCCGTCAACATCTGTGACCAGCAGCCTGGGAAGGAGTGGCCCAGGAGAGAAGCCTGAGCAGGAAGGCCCTCCTCCCTCTGCTTCTCCTCCAAAGAGGGACACAGACCCTTGCTAAGCCGGGTGGCAGCTGCAGCCGCTTCCAGGGCCGCACACACACACCTGAGCCAGCCTTTGGGGGAACAGGGTCCCTTTGGCTTCTGGCTTCGGAGGCTTCAGGCCAGGTCACTTGGCAGCACTACTGCTGGGTTCGTGGCCACACAGAATGCTGTGGCAAGGACTTGTGGTGGAGCAGGTGCTCGCCTCATGGAGGACAGGCCAAGAGAAGGAAGTGCCCAAGAGAAAGGCTGGGGATCAGAGAGTGACCCCAAGCCCACATCCCAGGATCCACTCCTCAGTGAGGCCCCAGCACTCCGGCTCCTCTCAGCAGCATTGTCAGGGCACAACTTACCTATGGGCCAGTCGACCCAGGGACATCCCAAACCTGCCAGCAGTAAGCTGCCAACACACGAGCCTTGGGGGCCACATAATATTCACACCATAACACCTGGCTCCTGGCCTGCTTTGCTGCTGACCTGTCCTGTGTCTTGGCAAGTCCCTCCACTCTGGGACTCAGTTTCCCCATTTTTCTGCCTGAAATTATCCCTAGGTGTCTTGAGTTTCTGTCTCCAGAGTGTTGCCCGAAGACATGAATGGAGGTAGATCGGGTCTAGGGACAGAAATACAGACCTCAGAGCCATAGCTATGGAGCATCTTTATCTCTTATTCGTTCACCCATTCCCTTGTCAGTTCACTTATTCTCCCAAGTAACTGTTTATTGAGGACCTACTGTGTTCCGGCCTCTGTCATAGCCAGGCATGGAATCCACAGTGCAGTTTCCACGCAGCAGATGTGGACAGGGCAGCAGAGTCCCCGCGGAGTGAAAAGCTGAGTGGTGGCTGTGAAGGGCGAACTGGGTCCTCACCAGCTTCTGACTCTACAGAGGGTGTCAGGCCCAGGCCCGCACGCAGGCCAGGGAGCAGGCAGGCAGGAAAAGCACTGCAGAGCTTGGAGTGGCCAGGCCTCCCGGAAGAGCAAAGTGGGAGGAGAAACCTGGTGAGTCCTTGGCCATGAACCAGCTAACAACCTGACCTGCACTGTGCTTTTATCCCAGAGCTGGCCTGTGTGGGGACACGGAGGAGCACTGTGTAGAGAGCAAACCCTGCTCTGGGGAGGGACCACCAAGATTGCCTGGTGTGACTGTTGCCTCCTGGACTTGGTAGTGGCAGGACCAGCATCCTGCAGGGCTGAGGGACATTGACAGGTTGAGAAGCTCAGCTTGGGAGGGATGGCTCAATTCCTGGGCCTTCGGGGTTTAGAAGCCTGCATGCTAAATGCTGTGTGGCTCTCAGGTGGTCAGGTGGATGACACTTGGAAGTGGCAGGTCTGAGGAGAAGGGATGCACTCAGGGTAGGACTGGCCGAGCCAGGGCCTCTGACACCAAGTGGAGCTGTCCAGACAGCTGCCACCAAGTCAGAGAGAGGCCAGGGGATATGGCAAGGGCGGGAGCAGCTGGGCTCCCACCTGAGTGGTGGTGGAGGCTGAGACCCCATCTGAGGAAACCAAAGAGGGTGGCCAAGGAGCAGAGGCAGTCTGGGGTGAGGGGTGCAGGAAGGATTCCTGTGAGCACAGTGGGAACCTAGGCTGAACAGCTGGAGGATGGACACAGAAGTGGCCACAGGGAAGCCTCTGTGGCTGTGCTGGGCTGAAGGTCAAGAGATGGCAGGGTGGTAGAGAGCTGCCTCCCAGCTCTCTGCTCTACTGAGAGCAGTTGGAGACTATAAAAAGTCTGAGCCAGCCCAGGAGCCACAGAGAAAACCCCACCTCCCTCACCTAAGAAGCCAGTGCTTCTCAGGGGACCAGTGAAGACAAAGGCCCTACAGGCCCAATGGATGGGACCCAGGCCAGCCGCTGGCAGGGTGAGAGCAGCACAGGGTCACCCCTGAGCCAACAGGTGTGGAAGCAGGCCTGGGCTAGGGGTGCTTTACAGGGAATGGGGCCACAGGGTGAGGGGGCAGGCACTGGCACAGGTGCCCGTGCAGGGTAGGGGGGGTCCTCAAGGTAGCAGAAAGGCCTAAGCTACAGATGGGTGAAGGAGTGCATCAGCAGGAGAGACCAGCACAGACCAGGCAGCCAGGTATAGCAGGGCCAGCATGAGGCCTGCTGAGGGAGGCCTCAGAGCGCACACACTCCCTGAAGCCAGAGAGGGTGAAGAAAGTGACCCAGGGGGCCAGGACCAGGGCCAGGCCAGGGTGTTAGAAGACAGAGCCTGAGACCAGGAAGGGATGTGGGAATTCTAGTGGCAGAGGCTGGGACCAAGGGCAAGGCAGGATTTCTGTGTAGTTCTAGAGCCACAAAATGTAGGCCTTGGTGAGGCACTGACCTGTGAAAGCAGAGGGATATGTCAAGGCTGACACCCAAACTCCTGCCCTGCCCAGGGACATCCCTGCCTAGGAAGCCACTCTGTGAGGGATCCTGCCATCTGCTCTGTTCCTGGTCCCTCTAGGGGCTGGGACCACATGTCACCACTCATACTGGTCTCATGGAGTATTTTATGAGGATGCACATTTGGAGAGAGGTCAAGATAGGGCCATGGGGCTGCGGGTACCCTCAGATGGCGTGGCCATGGAGGAGCAGATGGTGGACCTGGCGAACCCCTCAGAGCCCCAGAGAGGCCACGGGGCCCTGAAACATGCAGAAAAGATGAGGGATGGTGTTTCTGGATGCAGTGGCCACCAGCATGGCTAAGGGCTACAGGAGCAAGGACAGAGAGGTGGGCAGGGCCCTGGCCACAGAGGCCTCATGGCTGGCCCAGGTGCCCAGCATGTCTTATGTGCCAGGAAGAGCCAGGATGGTAGCAGCTGGTGGAGGAGGAGCCAGAGAGGCAGCCATGCTACTGGTGAGCACTGGCCTGGGCTTGCTACTCCTTGGCCTGGGAGCCCTGAGCACATCTACCCCCAACAGGCATCATCGACAGCACACACACCGAGCAGCGACAGGTGGTGGCTGTGACCGGGGATGGGACCAATGATGGGCCTGCACTCAAGAAGGCTGATGTGGGCTTCGCCATGGTAGGAGCAGCTCAGGGGGCCTGGGTGGCATCTGGGAGGAGCTCAGAGACAAGGGCTTGGGGGGCTTACAGCACCTGCAGTGCACGCTTGGCCTACCCATCATCCATTTGTGAGTGTCCATGGCTGTCAAACCTCAGCCTGGCCCTGGGGGCCTTCCTGGAAGGGTGCAGTGCACCCTGCTCCCAACAGCTTTGTGCTGACAGGCATAGGCAAGTCAGGGGAGCAGGGGAGAGGAAAAGGGGCCAGGGCAGGGCTCCAGCCTTGGGGACTGGGGGCTGTGTGTGTGTTGCCCAGCATGGTCTGGCTGTACTGGTCTCCAAGCAAGGGTGGGGTGGAGCTGGAAAGGTTAGGGTTACAGACAGCAGTGTGGTACCACTCACTGCTTGCCCAGCCACCTCCAGATTCCTGTCCCTGTCCCCACAGGGCATCGCAGGCACCGATGTGGCCAAAGAGGCCTCAGACATCATCCTCACAGACGACAACTTCAGCAGCATCGTGAAGGCGGTGATGTGGGGCCGCAATGTCTACGACAGCATCTCTAAGTTCCTGCAGTTCCAGCTCACCGTCAATGTAGTCGCTGTGATCGTGGCCTTCACGGGCGCCTGCATCACACAGGTGGGTCCTGGGGGTACAGCAAAGCCTGGGGCAAGGTGAACCCCAGGGCCCCTGGGGACGGCACTGCCAGGGCAGGAATCTGTATCGTAGAGCTTGGTCGAGGCACCAGCATGGCAGGGGTGATCAGGGGCTGTCAGGCCTCTTGCCCCATCTGCCTGGCCCTGGCTCCAGCCTGGCCACAGCTCCGGGAGGTGAGAGAGCAGGGCCAGGGCAGCAGAGGGGCAGAGGACAGAGAGCCAGCAGTAGCCCCAGGGGTCTCAGTTCTCCAGGGAGTGTGCAGGCAAAGCCTGGTGGGAACAAGGATCAGTAGGGCCCTGCAGATCACCAGCTCTGCCACAGGGCTGGGAAGACCCATGGCTAGCAGGACCTGGACTCCTACAACCTCGCTGCTTCCTCGCTGAGGCGACCCTGAGATCAGCCCATGTTACAGAGGCTCAGAGGACAAAACAGCCCCACCCACCAATCGGTCCTTAAGCTGCCTCATACTGGGGGTGCCTGAGGCCTGACCCTGCCAACAGCCACTGGGACAGACCATCTGTGCTCACAGGAGCCCCGACCTCGGCCCCCAAAGTGTGGGGCCCTAGGTATATTGTTTCTTGTGGTATCTTGAACTGTGAGGGTGCCCAGTCCCAAGGACCAGTAGGGTGGGGTGGGGTGGGGTGTGAGAGGGAGCAGCTGGGACTTCCCTCTGACGCTGAGGGCCCACTCCTTTCAACTGTGGATGAGTGCTCCCTCTAGTGGCAGCTCCAGGACACTGCCATAGTGACCGCCGCTCAGGAGGCGGCTGTCTGCTGGGGAGACATAGCTGAAGAGGACTAGCAGTTCACCAAGGTCTTTGACAAAGGGAGGGAGAGGGACGGTGGCTGGCCCCCCAGACACAGGCAGTGAGGTTGTTGAAGGGAAGGATGAAGCCCCAGGGTGCAGCCTTCCTGCTAGGCCACAGGTGGGGGCGGAGGAGGGGCTGTGATGCCCCCTAGGAGGTACATGGGCATGGGACAGGCATGGGGCCGCATGTGGGGGTGTGTGGCCAATCGATGAGCACACCGCACCACCAGATGAGTGAGCTGAAGCCCGAGGAGAGGCCGGGCATCATCGCAGCTGTGGCAGGCTGGTCTCCTCCCCATTCCCAAATAAACATGGAGGGCATGGCCACACAGGTGAATAGCAGGCTTTACCTAAAGCCATTGTAGAGGAGGTGGAGGGGCTTCCTGTTAGCATGGTCAGCCCTCTCCGTGTCCAGGTGCACAGAGTCCTCTACAGCAAGGCAGGGAGCAGAGAGGAGTATGGAAGACCACAGTGGACTCCACATTCAGCTCACCGGCCCTTCCCCGCCCTCCCCAGTGCAAGCAGGACTTGGACCTCCTGCACGTCTGTCCAGTCACCTGGAGAGGAGTGAGCTGCCGTGTTAGGGTCCTCCCTGACGAAGTCTGGAGAAGCCGCTTATATCTAAAAAGAAACAAATCCTAACTTAGTCTCACCTGCCTTGCCGGTTATAGTTACACATGATTGCTGGAGCACACATACACTCAGACACTTTTTCAGATCACAATGACCAGTAAAAGACGGAGGAGAGACTGGGCCAGGCCCTAGCCTCTGCCAGGGAGGAACCATGGAGGCTGCCGGGAGCAGCAAGGGTGCCACTAGGCTCAGGGGAGCACAAGGCCACCACAGGTGACGTGCCCTCCTCCCTGCCTGCATCCCCAGGACTCCCCTCTGAAGGCCGTGCAGATGCTCTGGGTGAACCTCATCATGGACACTTTCGCCTCCCTGGCATTGGCCACAGAGCCACCCACAGAGACCCTGCTGCTGCGAAAGCCCTATGGCCGCAACAAGCCCCTCATCTCGAGGACCATGATGAAGAACATCCTGGGCCATGCTGTCTACCAGCTCACCCTCATCTTCACGCTGCTCTTCGTTGGTGAGCCTGATCCCCACAGCCTCCCAGGCACCTGTGCCAGCCCTGCTCCTGGACTCACACTCACCTTCCTGTCTGCGGTGGGGAAACCAGGGAGAAGCAGGTTGTTCAGAGTCACGCTCAGAGCCTGAGTACAGCCAGGCCGTCTCAGGCTGGGGACCCCAAAGCCGACAGCCCCTGGTGCCAAACACACACTGCAAAGGCAGTGTCCATGCCAACCACTGCACCCCATAGTCTGCAGGAGCCCAGGTTCTGGAGGAAGTAACCACCCTTCTCCTGCTAGAACCCCTCTGTCAGCCTCACCCTCGGGGAGCAGTCCTGCCTCCTTCCCAGTATTCCTTTCAGGCGGGTCTTCAGGTCTCCCAGCCACACTTCCATCACAGTAACAAGGATCTGAGATAATTAACTTAGAGGAGATTTACTTTAACTTAGTTCTCACTACTCAGCCTCAGGGCTGGAAGGGACGTAGTGGGGGCACTGGGGTTCCACAGTCTCCTTCAAGGCCCCCTCCCTTGAGGACCTAAGAACTCCCACCCAGCTCCACCACCTGTAGGCAGCATCACAGGCTGGGGACCAGGCTGGTGACACAGAGACCTCTGGGGACAATTCTGCAAACCACAGTGGCCTATCATGGGCATTCCTATCTTTCCAGTCCAAGTGTGTTTGCCAATCTGGGGTCACTTTTTCTTCCCCCTCACAGTACTAGGGATCGAACCCATAGAGAACCGAGTTACTTCCCCAGCCCTTTTTATTTTTTTTATTTTGAGACAGAGACTCCCTAAGCTGCTGGCTGGCCTCAAACCTGCAACTGTCCTGACTCAGCCTCCAGAGTAGCTGGGATTACAGGCATGTGCACCATGCACTGGCAAATCTTTATAAGCAGTACTACCTGGTAACACAGCTGGCATTCAACCTTTCTCAGATACCCACAGAAAGGGTGGCAGACAGTTCCCCAAGGTCTATGCCACCTAGAGGAGAAACTGCACCCCTCACTGGCCTCCAAGTTGGGGCACAGCTCAACTGTCTGACCTGCCCCCCCTCAGCCCAGCCCTGCCCTCTGGCTTGGCAGGTGAGAAGATGTTCCAGATCGACAGTGGGAGGAACGCACCACTGCACTCGCCACCCTCCGAGCACTACACCATTATCTTCAACACCTTCGTCATGATGCAGCTCTTCAATGAGATCAATGCCCGCAAGATCCACGGCGAGCGCAACGTCTTTGACGGCATCTTCCGAAACCCCATCTTCTGCACCATCGTGCTGGGCACGTTTGCCATCCAGGTAGCCAGGACTCCCTGACCGGGCCCAGGCTCAGCAGAGCAATGCTGGGCAGCCCTTGATGCCTGTCCCTGTCTCTCTCCGCCCACGGCCTCCAGATAGTGATCGTGCAGTTTGGAGGGAAGCCATTCAGCTGCTCCCCACTGCAGCTGGACCAGTGGATGTGGTGCATATTCATCGGCTTGGGAGAGCTGGTCTGGGGCCAGGTAAGCTCAGGCAGGGTGTGGGGTGCCCTGGACAGGCAGGGGAAGACAGGGGCCAAGGCTCCCAGGAGCCCACTGGAGCAGGGCCTCCCATCTCTGCACATCTGAGCAAAGCAGGCTGGCTCAGGCCCACATACTGGCGATTCTGAGCATCACCAGTGGGATTTTCCTTTTCATCTGTGCATCACTCGCTGCTCCCATTACTTTTTTTTCCCACCAGCTTACATTTAGCTCCAAAGGCAGAACTATGTCTCTAATATGACTGGAAAATCAGTCACTTGCTATAAGTAGGAGCTAACAAAACAATGCAAGGAGCGTGCCATTATCAAATGCTCACCAGATGCTGGCAAGCCCAGCCTGGAGCCTGAAGCCAGCTTGGGAGAAAGGGGGGTGAGTCAGTGGTATCCTGCACTGCTGGCCTGCGATGGCCTGCAGAGGACACAGAGTGCAGGCGGGACAGCCCTGCCAGGGTGCAGTGCAGTGCTGGTGGCCATCCAAGGGGAAGCACGAATCCCTGGCTTTAGGGATGCTCTCTTATGGCCTCTCCAGCTGTGACTCCAGAACATATTCCACCAGTCCCTTCCCTGCCTTTGCCATACACGTGCGTGTGCATGTGTGTGTGTGTGTGTGTGTGTGTGTGTGCGCACACGCATGCACGTGCATGCACGCATATACCATCATCACAGCCATGACCACTTGCAGCTCAGTCTCTTCCCCAGGACACCAGGCTTGAGAGCAGTGTCCAGAGCCAATCCTGAGCCAAAGGGGCTCTGTCCCCAGGGCACCCAGCCATCCAGGCCATGGGGCCACCAGGGCCAGAAATGTTCCCACCTCAGGCGTCTCCAGGCTATAGTAAGAAGCTGCAGAAGCAGAATTAGCTGGATAAAGAGGAAGATTGAGTTTCATCCACAAGGGTCTTCCCCAAGTTTTGGCACATTGCTGACACACAGGACTTAGTACCCTGTTCTCTGTAACCCCAGAGCCAGGCCACTGTCAGTGCCCGGGCCCTCACCCAAGGGAGCCTCACCCAAGGGAGCCTCACCCGAGGGAGCCTCACCAGAGGGAGCCTCACCAGAGGGAGCCTTGGAGCTCTCAAGAGACTAAGGCTGATGCCAGTGTGTGAAGCTGACACTGAATCCCAGCGGCCCCCAAAGGCTGGGTGTTGAGTCAGCCCATCTGTCCTCTACTGCTTCAGTTTCCCGTAGGCCTGCCTCCCAGACCCCAGTCCTGGGGACAAGCCCGCTGGGAAAGATGGAAAGGAAGGCATTTCTCCTTCGCACATCACCTTTCCCACCCAGGACAGGAAACTTCGTATTTCTTCCCCATACTCAGGGTCCCTGAAGGGGGCTCAAGGGGACTTGAGGGCCAGCCATGGGTCAGGCTATCCATGGCAACTTGGACACACCATGTGGCTTTATCTCCACAACTTCCAGAACTTCCACCATATTTTACAGAAGAAAAACACAAAATACAGAGAGGCCAAATGATTTGCCCAAGTCTCACAAGAAGTATGGCCTAGGGTGTTCAGAGTCACATCTGTGCAACTGCCCAAGGCCCAGATGTTCAACTCCATCCCCCTGACTCTGGATAGGTGAGTGAATTAAAAAGCAAATTAGTTGCCCAGCACAGTACACACCTGTAATCCTAGTACTCGGGGATGCCAAGAGACAGCAGGATTGCAAGTCTGAGCCCAGCCTGAGCAACAGCAAAATCCTATCAAAATTTTTAAAAGTAAATAAAAAAGCTAGGACTGCCCCTCTGTGGGAAGGCCCTGGATTCAATTCTCATTACTGGGGTTGGGGGGCAAGTTGGTAAGAACCTGTGAGAGCTTGAGGGAGGCAGATGTGCTGAGTGGTAAGAAATGAAGGAAGGAGGGGAGGAGGGTTCAGGAAGGGAAGAAGCCAACCGGGTGGGCACCTGGTGTCCTGACTCCTGCGCTGGCCCCTACAGGTCATCGCCACCATCCCAACAAGCAGGCTCAAATTCCTGAAGGAGGCAGGCCGGCTCACACAAAAGGAGGAGATTCCCGAGGAGGAGCTCAACGAGGACGTGGAGGAGATCGACCATGCCGAGAGGGAGCTGCGCCGTGGCCAGATCCTGTGGTTCCGTGGCCTGAACCGCATTCAGACACAGGTGTGGGACACTCCCAGGGCAGGGCTGCAGAGGCATGTGTAAGCCTGCCCACCCCAAGCTGGCCACCGAGGGGCAGGGGGCTTGGGTGACCCCTGGCAGAGGCCACCACAGGGCCCCAGGCCGGCTTTCACTCTCACATCAGCCATGCCCCTCACACATTCACAACTGCTGAAGAAGCAGAGAAGCCTGCTTGGGAAGATGCCTCGTGACTGCTCCGCTGGTAGGGGGTCCCGTAAGGGGGTGGGAAGGGTGAGTGAGGGGACTGTGGCAGCAGGGGGCAGCCACCAGGACGGAGAGACAAGGCTGGATGGAGCCTGCAAGCCAAAGTCGCTCCAGGTCCTCCTTCCACGAGGTAGGGGCACCTGTTATCACACACATCCTGCGCTCCCACAAGTGGCTCCAGGCTCCCCTGGGGCCTGGAGGAGGCGGAGGAAAGCCAGGCCAGCGTCCCCTTGCACACATGTCCATACACACGCACACTGCACACACTGGGGAGCACAAACCACAGTGCACCCCAACCACAAGCAAAACGTCTTCCCAGAGCAGAGCACACATGGCTGCTGTGGGTCTATGACACACACCCCATGCTCTCTCACACTGCCGGAGGCAGGAGTTGCAGCCCAGTTGCTGTCAGAGCACCAAGAGGTCAGTGTCAGAAGGGGACTAGGAAACCGAGAGGGAAGCCCTCTGCCCAGAGAGACCAGCAGGGGGTGCTGGAGCTGGGAATTTACACTTCAGGTAGCCCGCGGCACTCTGGGAAAGAGCTGCAAACTAGTGACTTCATTTCCACTGGTGTGCGTAGCCCCACCCCAAACCTCTTCTCACTGGATTTCACCAGCCCTGAGAGGCGGGTGTGACTCCCCAGTTCTGGAAATCACTGAGGTCCCAAGATGACCCTTCCTGCCAAACCGGCCAGGGTAGGATGGGGGCAGCAACACTCAGAGGCAGGCCTGGGCTCTCCTCCCTGACCAGGACCCAGCAGGCTGCACTTCCTGTGAGGGCCCACAGCCCTGGTGCCCCCAACTCCCCTGCAGGCTTCCCACTCCCAGAAGGAAGCAAGGACTGCAGTTTCCTGAGGGGTATGGTGTGAGCCTACTGAGCACCAGTGCAGCCTAGCACTTTGTTACTTACAGATAGCACCGTCAGGTAGCTGGGACTGCCCCTAAGGACAACAAACAGGACTCAGAGAGGGTACCAGCCCAAGGCCACCTAGCTGGAATTTGAGCCTAGGTCTTCCTGCCTGAGAGCCCCACCACACGGCTGGGGCTCCACGCCCAACCTCACCCTAGCCCAGCCCACCGGCCCTGAGCCACCAGCACGAGGGAGCAGGCAGAGCCCCGAGTCCTCCCTGGGGGTGTAGGACCAATAGAGGGCAGACATCTTTCTGGGCCTTGGAGTGTGTCTGGTATTTTTGTTTTAATTTAAGTGACCCTGTCATTGTTGCCGTGGCTGCGGCTGTTTTCGTGACGTGGCGCCTGTCAGTCGTGTAGCTGTTGTGTCTGTTCTCGCAACTTGTCTCGTTCTCTCCTCCATTGCAGATTGAAGTAGTCAATACTTTCAAGAGCGGGGCCTCCTTTCAGGGCGCCTTGCGGAGACAGTCCTCGGTCACCAGCCAGAGCCAGGATGTAGCCAATCTCTCTAGCCCTAGTCACGTGTCGTTGTCCAATGCTCTTTCCTCTCCGACCAGCCTTCCTCCTGCTGCAGCTGGGCGTGAGTGTGACTCCTTACCGCTCTGCTGGTGCCACCAATGCCAGCTCCTGGGCGGGCCAGCGGGCAGGGGCTGGGTACCAGAGGACGTGGGAGGCAGCTGGTCACTGTCAGGCCCAGGGGGCCAAAATGCCAGAGCCCCTGGGGAAGGCCCCCAGTGGCAGGAAGCCAGGGCCAGTCACAAGATGGCAGTCACTCCTCAGGCCAGGGTCAGCTGGGTGCCATCAGGGCCATCAATGGCCAAAGGGCCTGGGTCGAGGCATCACCATTGGTTGGGAGGGCCTGGGTTTCAGTGATAAAATGGTTCCAATCCATTACCAGGCCCCAGAGGCCCACAGAGTCCCATTTCTCACCCTCTGTCAGGAAAAGCCAAGTGTAGGGCCAGAGTTGACCAGGAGGTCACAGTCACCCAGTCAGGGTCATGCATGGAGCTACTGTGGTCAAGAGTGAAAGCCCTCGGGTCACAGGCACAGCAGGGCCCAGCCATAAAGAGGTCATGTCATCCATGCTTTCTCAGCTGGTCAGGAAGCACCCACTAGCAGTGGGGTCACGGCCACAGGGGACAGACAAGCCAAGAGGTCCCTGCAGGTCAGAGGTCACAATCAATCAGGAGTCCCAGGCCACCAAGGAGACCACAGCCCAGGGTACCACCCAGCAGTTCAGAATCTGCCCCTCCACACCACTTCCCCCCTTGCGAAAACACTACCTCCCCAACAGAGGGCGGCAGAACCATGGAGCTCTGCCCTTTCCTAAAAAGGACAAGGCTCCTGACCCCATCAGCTGACCACACGTGGAAAATGGTGGGTCAAGCCCTCCCACCTTGGAAGGATCTGGTCTACCTGCAGCATCAGCCCCCCTTTAGCTTAGGAACAGCCTGACCACCTCCCCCGCATCTCCCTCCTGCCAAGCTCATCTCCTCATACCACCACTTCCGACCCACGCATCTCTAGCTTTGTCAAGACCTTTCCTGGACCTCCCCATGGTTTAGGCCCTGGAGGGAATCAGTCTGTGTTTCCCACCTGCCTCCTCTCTTTTGTCTGCCAAAGGGGCTCCTAGTTCTGATCTCAGATAGATGTGAGTGCACGTCTGGAATCACAGTACTTGGAAGGCTAGGGCAATAGGGTCACTGTGAGTTTGAGGCCAGCTTGAACTACATAGTTAGACTGTCTTAAAAAGTCTATGTGATGTTATCCATGCCAGTCTTCAACCCTTGCTGAGAAACAGACTCCAGGCCCTGGTACTTTAGAGAGTGCTCCACCTGCATCAGAAAACAGTTATCACACTCACCTCGGCCCTGAGGGTGACCTGCATGCAGGGCAGGGTTCCTGCCCTGTGGCCCTCTGACACAGAGCCTGCTGAAAGCCTATGCTCGTGCCTGTCACTTTCTTTATGTGGATCTTGTTCTGCCCAGTATGCAGGAAGGATGCCTAAGTCTCCATCCATTAGCAGTGATGGGGCAGCCAGCTGAGCCAAGATGAAGGAGGATGTATTTGAGCAAACGGTATCTGAGTCACCTTTCCATGAGGTGCTGTCTCTGGGAGATCACTTCTGGGCTGTCTCAGGGCAGAAACATTTGGTCCCGCCCTCATTCCCCTTCAGACCAGCAATCCCGGCCCTAACAGGTGGCTCTGCCTGTCTAACTCTCTTCTCCATCCGGTCCCCATGGACACCTAGCTCTGGCCTTGCTCCACGCCACCACCTGTCCTGAAGTCCACCACCAAGTGCTCCAGCATGGAGGACCCCTGTTGGTGACTCCTGAGTCCCCCTAGCTGGCTCTGTCTACCAGGAGACTGGCTTGTGGGTATGAGCTCAGTTCTTTTCCCATTCTAGTTTGGCCTCATTCTTGAATTGTAGCATTTGGTGCTGGCCATGACAGACCTCATGTGACCTCCTGAGGCACCTGTGCACCCCTGGGATAGCTTCCTTTGTTCGACCTTCATCACAGCTTGCACAGGCTGAAAGAAGAGCTGGCCTTTCCCACCTCACAGCTTTATCCTCATCTTTTCTTCTTGGTCATATGTAAAACCATCCAAGGAGCCCAGTCCTGTGACAACACTTCACCTTCAGAGAAATGCCTATCTTTACCCATTCTGCATTCCCTGTCTCTGAGCTGATCTCCTTCCAAGCCAGGTCCATCTACTTTAGCCCATGTGACTCATGTTCTCACTCTAGAACAGCCTTGCAAAGGAACCCAAAGAGAGGCTGTATCACAGCTGACCTTGCCCAGGTCCCTTCTCTCTCTCAGATGCCTCAGTGAGGCTCTTTATACACAGTTCCCTCACCTTGGCCCCACCTGCAGCTCTCCTAGACGTTCCCCATTTCTACCTTCTGCTTTACAATTCAGAGTTCTGGGTCCCTCCCAGATCCTTTCTTGGGCATGGGCTCTACAGCCTGACCATCCTCCTGCCCAAGAGCCCAAATGGAAAGTACAGGCCCCAGGCAGACAAGTGCCCATCAGGAGCATGGCGCCCAGCAGGGTGGCACCGGCATGCTCAGGAGGGAACCTGCTGCACACTCATGCCACTCCCTACCCACTTCCTCACAGGGAGCCTGTTCTCTCCTAGAAATTCAGTGATCACCCCCAGTGTTCTTCACTGGATCCCTGCTCAACAGTTCCAGAGGAGGAAGGGCAAGTCCACCAGCGTGTCCATTAACACAGAAAGACACTGACTTGGCCAAGCTGTCACAGCAAGGGACCTGTCAGAAGTCTGTAGTTCTTGCTTTCCCCCGACTCCACACTGCTGCTACCCCAGGCCCATGCCCACAGCTTCACAGGAGCCATGCTCCAGGGCACGGGAGGCAAGGAGGTGTTTCTTCCTCAGCATTTCCCAGCACGTCTGCATCTCCCACTGGTGATCACTCTCTCTGCCCAGGCCAAGACCCTACACTTCTTGTCTCCCAGGAGATTCCAGCTCATCTCAAGCCATCTTCGCCCTTAGCAAGTCTTCGGCAGGCTCCATGTTCATCAGCAAAGGCCCTGTTCCTTCACACCCACTAAGCCAAGCATAGGACCCCCAAACCAGCCCCAGGCCACATTCTGGACATCACAGCTCACTCAACAGACAGAACACCCCTCCCTTGACTTCCCCTCCAGACTCCTGATTCTTACAACTACTAGGGCATGGAGTTTACCCTGTTGGGAAGAGAAATGAAGACAGGGAAAATAAAGTTGGGTCTCTCGTTCATATTTTGGTGGCTAACTTAGCATGACCTTGGGTTGGTGAGAAAATGGCTTGTTTGGGGGGGGGGGGTCCAGACCTCTCCACTGTCTGAATATTCCCTGTGTTTGTTTCCCTAGAGGGCTAGAGAACCCTGGACACAGAGTTCAGCAAGAGAGAGTGAAATTAAAAGAGGTTGTGAGTCTTTATCTTGAGCCTGAAATGAATGTGAATCAATCCCAGACTCTTGGCTTCCCTGAAGCCGGGTAAACATTCGAGTATGTGGAGCCTGTCTCAGCACGGGGCCCGGGCATCCCTTAGAGCCTCAGCCGTATGCAACGCCCCTGCCCTTGTGCCAGTGCAAGCAGACCCCAAAGCCCTGCCGGGCCTCTCGTTCCCCTGCCCTCACGCCCTTACGTGGCCTCTACCCCAGGGTCCCACCTCTGAGGTAGGCAAGGAGGGGAAATGGAAGAGTATTTTTTTTCTTTCCATATTTTTCCATTTCAGCCGCAGAGAGAGCCGAAGTGGAGATTTGAGCGGGCCTTGGCGGGACATCCCGGAGATTCTCATCCCCGCAGTCCTGTCCAGAGCAGTGCATTCCTTCTGTTGTCTCCATCCCAGGGGAAGGGCACAGGGGCCTCATCTCATTGTGTGTTGTTCCCCTACATTGTGAGTCACATGACAGGGGCTTGCTACTGTCCCCTTCTCCATGCACATGAGGTGTCCCAGCTGCTTCTGACTGCAGGCAGCCTCAGACACACTGAGCACTTGCTGACGGCAACAGTGATTGCTGCAGCTCCCATTTGGCAGATAAGAAACTGAGGCCTACAGCATCTCTTTTGCTTTGGCCTCACTTCAGAGTGTCATGGCCCATTTACCAGGACATCAGAATATTAATAAACTCTAGAGAGCCACAAATAGGGACTCCAGAGGTCAAGAACCTCAGGGCAGCCCACAGGGCCATCACCAGGAACCAGCTCTGAGGCAGTGGCTGACTGGCACTTGCTTGGCACCTAATCCAGCAAGTGGGGTTCTCTCATTCCCAGCCCACAGCACATAAGCAGGAGAAGGGAAAGAGATGCTTTCTTTTTTTTTTTTTTTTTTTTTGGCGGTACTGGGGATTGAACTCAGGACCCTGTGCCTGCTAGGCAGGCGCTTATTCCACTGAGCTATATCCCCAGCCCAAGAGATGCTTTCTAGAAAAAAAGCAAATGTCAGCACTAATAAGTGACAGCTGACATCAAAGGCAGAAAACTTGAGGGAGAAAAAAGCAAAACTACACCGTCTTGCAAGACTGTGAAGCATGAAGTTAAACTCTTTTCTGTGTACTCTGACTCAGAGGGCAGAGAAGCAGATGAGGAGCTAGAAACACCCACCCCCCAGGGAAAACAGACCTCAGCTATGACACCAAGAGCCAGCACCATAGCCACCTATAAGTTCACACCCGTGGCTTCCCAGCCAGTGCCAAGGAGAGTGAGCTTCAGTTTAGCTAGAGCTCATGTCCAGGGTTCAGGTCTCCCACAAGGGCTCTGTCTCCTAGCAGGCAATGCAGCACCCCAAGGCTCCACACACTGTCCGCTGAGACCCGCCGTTTGGGGCTGCCTATCTGCTCCTCTCTTGCTCACTAGGAGTCAGGCCTGGGAAGAGAGGAGGAGGCACGTTTTGTTCCCAGGCCCATCAGACCCTTGAATTAATAGGCCCACTCCCCAGATCCAGAGAGGGACACCTTCCTTCCAGCTGAGGGCCCTGCTGCTCCACACCCTGTGCTCAGGACAGAGCATAGTAGAGAGGCAGTGTGGGTTGCCCATAGCCAAGACATGAGAAGTGGCAGGGCCAGGACTTGCCCGAGGTCTTCCTGATCCCATGCCCAGAACACTGTCCACTAGCCTTGAAGACCCACGGCCCAGCCTCCTTTTGTTCTAGGGAGGAAAAGACTGAGACCTGGAACCCCATTCACAGCTGAAGGGGGAGCACCTTGCTCTCTTATACCTTGGTTCCACACTCACACCACCCCCTTCCAGAGCCTCCCTGCCCCAGGGGCTGTGTTTAGCCATCTAATTCTGGCTTCATTTTTCAGTTTGGTGTTTTCAAAGCACCCGTGAAGAAATAAACAAAACACCCCCAGGAAACAAGGGCCCCAAAGCAAGCTGCAATGACTGGCCAGGGCTTGGAGTCTATACTCGAGTGTTTACCTCCCACATGCATGAAGGAAAGAAAAACTGGGTACAAATGACTTCCTTTCACATTGTCCAGGCTGCTGAGTGTGATGTGTGTTCATCCATGTGTGCTGTGTGGTCCCCAGCTCGGACATGGCATGCTCCCTCCCCCAACCGTCACCAGTCTACCAGCTCCTTGTGCTTCCTGGCTGCCCCCATTCTGCACCTCAGAAAGCCCTGGGTTGGCTTTGGTTGCTTTGCTGCCTTGGTTTGACATCTTGTTCTGTTTGGCCTCTGTGTGTCGTCTCTCATGCTAACATTCTGTCTCTCCTTCCTGTTCCTTTTCTGTGTGACACATAACCTGTTCCATGTAGTTTGCTTTCTTAACTGTGTGTGGGTTCTTTTAACATTAATTTTTTAAAAATAGCCTCACCTCTCTCCTCGGCCCCACTCCCTTCTGCATGGTCGGGCTCTGCCCAGAGGTTACCAAGGCTCAGTCTCTCACTAGGTCAAGGTGCCCACTGGAGTGGACTCTGCTTCCCCTCACCACAGGGCCCCAGCATCTCTGACGGTGCTCGATGACCCCTCCGGTCCTTCCTTCTTCTGTAGTGCTGACCAAAACCAAAACCATTTAATAAAACCAACTCATGGACACACACAACCCGAGCCCTTGCCATTCTCCCCTGTCACTGTTCATAACACACGACGTGGACACCGGCCGAGCCCTCGCACCGCGCCCTCTGCTCTGCTCCGGGTGCAGCCGGCCCGCGCCCTGACCCTGTGCTTCCCTTGCAGATCCGCGTCGTGAAGGCCTTCCGTAGCTCTCTCTATGAAGGGTTAGAAAAGCCTGAGTCTCGAACCTCCATCCATAACTTCATGGCTCATCCTGAATTCCGGATCGAAGATTCGCAGCCCCACATCCCCCTCATCGATGACACGGACCTGGAAGAAGATGCCGCGCTCAAGCAGAACTCGAGCCCGCCGTCCTCGCTCAACAAGAACAACAGCGCCATCGACAGTGGGATCAACCTGACAACCGACACGAGCAAATCAGCTACCTCTTCAAGTCCAGGGAGCCCCATCCACAGCCTGGAGACGTCGCTTTAGCTGAGGGCCTGTCGCCCGCCCGCAGGCCACCCCACAGACCCACGCCCACATGCCTCCCGGGCACCCTCCAGCCATGGCTCCCCCCGCAGCAGGAGCAACAAGGAAACCAAACACTGGAGGGAAACCGCCTTGCTGCCCACAGACCCTCTCCCTGGCTGTGATGCTGTTTGAACTCTTTTTCACTTCAAGGCAAGGGGCGGACTTCCCCTGGGAGCACCAGGAGCCAGTGAAGGGTTTCCCCAAAACAAGCCCTTCCTGGCTCCCACCCAGACACAGACCAGCCATATACCGCTGGCCACCACGTCCCCGCATGAATGTACTGGACACTTTCGATCCTCCCCTTATCGGGTGTTTGGTGGGCTGGGGAGGGGTTTTTGTTTGTTTGTTTTCTTAGCGGGAACTTCAAACAGACTCTTTTCTGAGACTATTTATCCAATCCACTGGTCTGTGAGTTTTTGAAATGCTTGCACAGCATGGTCTCAGTTGTATAGATTAATTTAATAACGTTTTGAAATTGCAGAGCTTAATTCGCCTAATAGATTTGCACCAATGGAACTGAAGAACTCATAGACACAAGGTTATATCCATTTTTTATATCTATATCAACGTATACTTCTCCAGGACTGTATACGTCCATATAGATAGGTAGATATATATATATATATATAAATATATGTGTGTATATGTGTATACACACACACACACACACACACACACACACACACACATGGATATATAAAGTTTCTTTGCCGGCATGTTGCCTTGTTTCTGCTTAAATTGCTCTATTTTAACTTATTTATGTCCTAAAGAGAAGAATGTAATTTGTTTACAAACCTGTAGATAATGTCTTTGGCTATTTGTATGGTTTAAGAACACTGGTGGCTGAGATGCTATGAAAACAGCTTGGCCCAGCAGACACTTCCCCAGATTGCATCCTTGATGTTTTACAATAGCCATGCTCTTCTATTTGCCTGCTATTTCCATTTCAATCACGTTACTACTGTGGAAGGCTCAGAAAGAAGCCAGCGCTACTGAGGATCCATCCTGCAGGATTCACCAACATGCTCTGTAGACAAAAGGAGACAAGGCAAGAAGTTCCTGTATTTGCAGTTCAAGTACCCAGCCCAGCCCAAGGGTGTCAGAGTCTGCAAGGTGCTGGGTGAAGGTTTTTCTCTCACTGAAACTCACTGGAGTTTACCAGGAGCATTTCTCAAACAGGCTGTCTTGGGCACTGTCTGTAAAGAGGGTGAGGTAGTGATACAATATTATAAATGGTATTGTGTTGATTTTTTTAGTTAGTAATTTAAAGGTTTATTTCTTTATAAAGGGCAGCATAAGAGCTGTTGGCATATCAGATAAGGCTTGGTATAACTTGCTTTTATTTTTATTTTTGAAGAAGAATAGCCTTTTTCTCTGCACTATTTAGATCCGAATGAACCTTATGACATGTATATTGAGATGGATTCAGTGTGATTTTTAAACCAAATTGTCTTCCTGTAGTCACAATATATACTGTAGCCTTTTACCAGCAAGTCTTGCTTCCCCAGACATAAAGCCATTCTGACCCTTCCCATGTCACAGGTGAGAAAGGCAGTTACTTTCCCCAAGACAATAACAGCACTAGTAATCCCACTTAATAAGAGCTCATTGAATCGTCTGTCAGCCTCTAAACTGCTAAGCATTTTGTGGGTCTCAGCTTTTTTCATAAAAGAACTTTTGTATTTAATACAAAGTTTGCTTTCAGACTTTTCAGCATATGATCTTTTTCCACAAACTTGTACAATGCAAAAGACATTTTGAATACCATGATCGATGAAGTCCCATGCTTCAAGGAAAACCAAACACTTTCGCCTGGCTTGCAAAATCCATTCCTCACGCTGACCCTCCCCATGACTGCTCAGTGTCAGCCTGCCTCCACCCTCCTCCAGGCCCAGAGAACTCTTCCACTAACAAGATGAGAGCCACTTGGGAACAGAGCCATAGTCAGCTGAGGGGGCCTACATCTAACAGCTGTGGGAAATCCTGAGGGGTTCGGGGTTCAGAGTCAGCCCGCCCCACCTGGCAAAACCTCTCTGTAAGGAGGACCTTCTGTGCGAGAGAGCACCACCTGAATGTTGTGAAGAACTCTCTCTGAATGTATCCATCGGAGGACACTGCATCCCCAGCCACAGGGTACCAGCCCTCAGATGCCCAGATTGGATTCTGGTACAAACACCACCAATGCCTGCCTGCCACACTCCTCCAAGGAAGGAAGGATGTGCAGCCAGGAAAACTTGCAACATGGTGGTTTTTTGGAGTTTCCTTTCTCATTTTTCCATTTGCCCTTTCTCTGTTTGACCATGCATCCATGACCTCACTCCATGATGTCAGGACTATCAGCTACACGCCAGGCTCCCTGTGCTGCAGGCCAGAATCCAAGGCAGATGGGAGGCATCTCCAAGTGGACCTTGGATGGGGCACAAGGAGCCACAAAAGCACTGAGAATGCCTAACACATATGTCAGTCTCTTCTCATCAGGAAAGATGATCACACATGTGTCCCCTCACTCATACATGTTCGTACACATAGCCACACACACACACATACACATACACGCACAAGAAATAGATGGATAGGGGGGCTGGGGATATAGCTCAGTGGAATAAGCGCCTGCCTAGCAAGCGCAGGGTCCTGAGTTTGATCCCCAGTACCGCCAAAAAAAAAAAAAAAAGATGTCCTAACCCAGAAATAGATGGATTGTCAAAAACTCACTGTAGTACACAAAGCTTGCACTCTGCGTCCTATATCTAGCAGCATGGGATATGTTTGGCAACTCACCCCACTAGGGGGTCAATAATTTATGACCATTCATCTGTTTTTATGAATTTTTTTATCTAGACAATAATTGTAAATAAAGAACTCACCATCTCTGTTCATTTAATACTATGCAATGGTTATGCTTTCAATTGCTGATTCTTCTGCCTCTTGCAGTGTAGTTCTGAGATGTCTATGGCTTTACAAAAAAAGGTAAAACCATCATTGGACAGAACATAGTAAACATTCCACTGTCATGTATATTTTTGCTGAGACCACAGCATTCCCCCCCTCCAGCTTCTTTCCTGCCTGCAGCAGAACTCCAGGAGCAGGGGGCCACCCCTGCTCTGAGGTCTAAACTCACCAACTTGTATTCCACCTCCTACCAATGAGGGACAAGCAGAGAATCCACTCAGTGACTCAGATGCTCTGCAGTCACCTACCTCCAGAGAGGCAGGGCTGGCACCTTAAGGTGCAGACAGCTCCCCTATCTCTGGAGCAGCCAGCACAGAACCAGCTGGAGGGAGCCGGAGGGAGGCCGCTCCACCCCTGAGATCAGGCCAATGAATGGGGCTGTAAAAAGCTGGGACTCCAAACTGTCTTATCCTGGTCCCCCCTTAACAAAGAACCATTCTCCCCACAGTCCTGCTAAAATGCCACCTTCACCACCTGCTGACGTTGTACATAGACTTGGGCTCTGGAAATTGTTCCCTGATCTGGGTGCCTCCTCTTCCACTAGCTGGTTTTAATTATTATCACTAGAGAATGTTTTATTATGTGGTATGAAGAGTACTCTCCTTTTACAAAATATTCTCCTTTTACAAAATTTCTGGTTATTCTCTCACATCTGTTCTTCCAAAGAAATGTTAAAGTCTTGCCAGACCCTCTGTTCCCTGCCCTCCTCCTCTGGTGCCACTGCAGTCAAGGGGAGCCTGGTGTTCTTTCCATCATTCCACCTGTCCCCTCAGCCCAGAGGTGGTCAGGAAAGGCCACTGGGCACCCAGAACCCTTTGCTGGGAACCAAAGTCACTGTCTTGTTGTGCTGGGGATGGGCCCTCCGTCTAACTCTGGTCCAGCTGAAAAAAGGGGACTCTCCTAGACTCAGAGTTATGGCCCTAACTAGGAGAGAAGATAGAGCCCACTGTGTGTCCACCATGGAGATGTATGCTCCTGTCTTCCTTTCCTAGACTGGTTTTGGTCATTTTGTTATTGCTGGAATTTGTTTTTGGGGGGGTCTTGTTCTTGAGCTTGGAGCTCCAGCACCTTTGGGAGAAATCTCTGTCAGGATGTTTTCAGCACCGCCACTCCTCTCTCTCTCTGCCTGCTCTGCCTGCAGGAGGCCAATCCGGTGCCACTCTTGACATGTCTCCCTCCAAATCTCTCCTGCTGTCGCATCTGAGACCCCATGCTTAGAGGATCTGGCCAGGAGGAAATGCTGCTTGAAGGCTTGCAGCCAAGGCTGCAGTCAGACAACAGGAAGTCCCCAGGTCTTTTCCAAATTCAAAATCAAGCCCTCCCAATTTTAATGTAGAGATCCAACCCACCAAGGGGGAGAGGAGGACTCCAGGCCCTGGGCAACTTCCCTCCAGGCCCTGGGCAACTATCAGGAGACCAGAGGCTGCCCTGGACCACCTCCTCAGCCTCGTCATCCTGTTTTGTAATGTCTGTGGTGCTCTCTGTTCCCAGCCTTTCCCCGAGGGTTGCCACACTCCGCGTGCACATCTTTTATAACAGAGTATCGAAGGAATGGTGCCACCTCCAGCTTCCACAAGCTGCCCGGGCTCTGGACAATCGGGGCTGGGAAGTGACTGTGCTCTTACTGTACACTTTTTATTTCTCTGTATCTCTGGCTTGTGCTCTTTGTAATTAATGGGATTTGTCTGCCTTTTCAACACTATACTGAGCAATAACAATAAATGCACATGTGGAAATGCAGACACGGTACCCATCCCAAAGCCTTTCTCTGCAGGACAGCTGGGCCCCCCCCAACCCCTGTGGATGCGAATTGAGGGAAACTGAGTCCCTGGTTGGGAAAGTCACTTTGCTCCCCTTCCACCAGGTCACCTTTTGAGTGCCAACCATCTGTGCTTAGCCTACCATGAGCTACAAACCTACCAGGGAGAGCTGCCTATCTCAGAGAGGAAGATCTGGGCAGCAGGGCCTCAAGGATGAAGGAAGCTCAGTCAGGGAAAGGGCCCAGGAGACAGAGGGCACAGCCAAGGAAGGCGAAGGATGACCTGGACTGTGGTCTAGGGTTAGCCAGACAGGAAATACAGATACAGGAGACTGACGGCATCTCAGGAGGCAAAGGGGAGCTTGGCACTGTCGGAGTCAATTAGCAAAGAAAAATAATATGCGCAGGCCAAGAAATACTGCCCAACATTGGTTCCGATATTGAGAATTATGCACACACAACCCCAGCTTTTTTCAAATTGAATTCTTTTCAAATTGATTTCCAGATCAAACACAAAAGTTGGCCCATCCAACTTCCAGTTTTATAGTCAAGGCTCATTTGATCCCAAATCAGCTTCCAGAAGAGGTACTACATTCCAAAATCTGAAACTTTTAAGTGCTGATAGGATGCCACAAGTGGAAAATTACCCCTGCAAAAGTTTGTTTCATGCCCAAGATTATTAAAAATATTGTACAAATTACCTCCAGGTTATATGCATAAGAAAATAAAACATAAGGCTGGGTGTGGTGGCACATGCCTATAACCCTAGCACTCAGGAGGCTGAGGCAGGAGGATCAGTGAGTTCAAGGTCAGTATGAACTCTGCAGAAAAATCCTGTCTCAAAACATCAAGCAAAACATAAATGAATTTTGTGTTCAAAATTGGGTCGCATCCCCCAAGATATCTCCTTATGGATATGCAAATATTCCAAAATTCAAAAAAAACTTAAGTCTGAAACACTTCTGGTCACAAGCATTTCAGATAAGATGCACACAATCTGTATCTTACTTCCCCTGTAACAGAGTGTACCCACACAAGTGGGGACATGCAGTACTGGCACCTCGACTTCGTGCCAGAGTTAGCATTCAACCTCTGTATCACTATGCCATTCAGCCCCACCCACAAACATCTGAATGAGTAAGATTCAGTGCATTCTAGCCCCAAATCCTCATTTTCTTCAATATTTACACCAGGAAATGTCTTTAACAATAATTATGCCTTCGACACGGTAGTTACATCTAATATGCCCTTTTCCCCACCTTCCCCTAGAGGAAAGTGAAGCTCAGAGAGAAGCAGCTGGGCCTTATCAGCCAGAGGCTTGGGTGCCTGTACAGATCCAAGGCCATGGACTTTCCCTGAATAAACAGGCCAAGAGCCCACCCCTCCATTTTAAGCCCCCCACACACACACACACCTTGCAATATTTCTCCATTGGTCAAGGGAAGAGAAATCTCAGAAGCTGGGGTGGGGTGAAGGCTGGGTTCTGCCAACACTGCATCCCATGGCCTCCTCTCCAGCATAGGGCGGCCCTGTTACACTTCCTGAGCCATAGCATCTTTTTGTTTGTTTGTTTAATCTTTTTGAGACAGGGTCTCGCTGTGCAGTTCAGGCTGGGCTTGAGCTCACTTTGTAGTCCAGGCTGGCCTCGAACTCGCAACGATTCTCCTGCCACAGCCTCCGGAGCGCTGGGATTACAGGCGTGCGCCACCACGCCAGGCGCCATAACATCTTAGTGGCCATCTCCAGCTCTGGTTCTTACCCGGGTGGTGACAGAGGAAACTGAAGGATTGTGACTTCACCCGAAGGATCTATCCGGCAGTCCAGGTTTCTCACTGTGCTTCCGGGGAGCCCTCAACGACCTTCCTTTGGGGACGCAGGGACTGGGCGCTGGGAACACGGAGTGGGAGCGGGCGTCTAAGACCTGCCTGGCCTGGAGGAATCTGATAGGCCAGACTCACAGCGTCCCCGGGGACCTGTTTGGAAGGGGCAGCCTGCACTCTCTATAAAGTCGTCGGCCTGTGTTAGAGAGGGCAGGGAGGCTGAGGATAGACTAACCAGAAGGAAGCACTAAGACCAGTCTACTCTCCGCAACACGCACACCATCACTCTAGAGTTCACCCTCCAGACCCCGAGGGAAGCGCGCCACGCTGTCACTAACCCAGGAAGAAGGAAGGGCTGGTCTGCATAGAGAACCCACTAGAGCTTCAGACTCCAGAGTCAACGGTCAAGGTCTCTAAGGAAACCAGAGCCCCACCCCCTGGGTCTTACTGGGCAAATGGGGGCGGGGTCACGCAAGGGCGCGGTGCGGCCCCAGAGAGATCCGGAACCTTGGTGCGAGTAGAGAGTGCTGCAGCCCGGAGGCTTCGGAGTGATGGTCAATCTGCGCGCTACCCGGGCGCCGGAAGTGAGTTTTTCGGAGGTGCTGCGGAGATCTGCCACGTCCAAGACCTGAAGCTCTGCTGCCGCAACTATGGTGAGTGTTGGGGTTGTGATGACGAGCCGGGTTTTAGCCTTTGGGGCTGGGGTCTTTCAATACCAATGGACCGCGTCGAGTTTGGGGTGCTGTAGCCCTATTCTGCGACCTTTGGGAGCGGTTGAAAGGGGTGAAGCTGCTGAGCCTCTGGGACTAAGGCCGCACCGCTGCGGGTCACCCTGCGTGTCTCTCTCCCGTCCTTGTCTCCCTCGGCGAGACAACGCCAGGACGCCCTAGGAGTTGTGTCCACCGAGCCTGCGGCAAGTTCGACGTTCGAAGCTTGGCTACGATCGCAGCCTGTGCTATTGGCGGAGCTGAGATTCGAGCGTCCTTCTCCATTCTGTTCCACCGCCTACCTCCCAGCAGAAATGGTGCGGGATTCCCAGAGTTGACGGCGACTTCAGAAAGCTGGCGAAAGGACAAGCTGAATGATTTTGAAGACAGGGTCCCGGATTTTTCCATTTCGGTCTTATCTGCTGCGTATGTTCGCTCTACATTGACTCATTGAGTGAATGAATGAGAACTAACAGATGAAGGCCTCAAGACTGGGCTTGACCCAGCCTACTAAATGTATTCTCGTAAGAAACAGGGATGCCTTACCGCCAGTTTGAGAAAAACTGTGTAAACCCCGAAGTCAGAACCCTGGCTTTAATTCTTACTCTGGTGTTAAAGGGCCTTCCACTGTGGGCCTCTAATTTTGCTCCTTAATAGAGTGGGGAACTCCATGCTCCATACTCAGCTAGCTCTAAATTAATTTGTTGCTCATACGATCCTGAAGAGGTGTTCCAAGTGCTGTTGCTTGCTGTTTACGTGTGACTTGATTAAACCCAGAGGCCTGGGAGGAAATACTGTTTGCACCCCCTGGTCTGTCAGGTGGCTGTGACTGACTCTGCCCTTGACACCTCCAAGCGTGTGAAAGCACTTTGCAACCTGGCCAGCTTGAGAAGACACTTCTTCCCTTCTTGCCTTTGCAGATCTTGGAGGCTTGCTTATTACAGAGGCTGGGATTTGCTGAGAGAGAACCTCTATCTACTTATTATGTACCCCTCAGTTGCTTTGCCGCCATCCTTTCCTAGGGGCCACCTTTGAAAAGTCAGCTGGGCTTTATACTGCAGGGTTTGTGCTGGGAAATTGGAGATGGGGGTTGAGAAAAGTTGTCAGAAATACAATCTCAGCACTCTGAGGGGCTGAGGCAGGAGGAACTGATCAGTTGAATGATTTGTTAGAAGTATTTGAAAACTTGCATGAGAGCAGAGTAGCTTGCATGTACAGTAGAAGCCCTACTACTACATGCTTTACAAGCCTGGAAGAATTTTTAACCACAAATACAAATAGTCATCTTCAAGGGTAGGATTCTGAGGGAGTTTTGGTTTTCCAGTTCTCCATAATGTAAACGTTATAGTGAATGTATTTTTATTTTTGGAAAGAGAATAAATATTAATGTAAAGATGAATGACTAAATAAAAAAGGATGTAACTGGACAATAAAACACTTGCCTACCATTATGAGGCCTTGGGAGAAGGCCAAGTGGGGGAGGGTTAGGGTGGGGAGAGGGAAGCACCAAAACATTTTCAAGCCCTACAGATTATTCAGCCCTGGATCCCACTAGGAGACCATCTAAAGCAGTACTGGTGAACCTACGGCATGCATGCCACAGCTGGCTGTTTATTATCATTGACAGCTCTAAAAGGTTCGCCATCACTGATCTAGAGTCTGTTGCAAGAGGTGGACCATGGAGCAGCCTCAGGAGAAACTTGCATTAGGCTTAGGTAACCCTTTAATGAATAAACTGCGTGGAATATCAGAGGTTTTGTCATTCAGGAAGGGAATATCAGGTCTAACTCCCACCAGGTCCTACCTCACCTTTATGAACAGCCAGGACTGCATGCCCCTATTTATATCATGTGCTCTCAAACTTCTGTCATCAGTCATGTTTTTCTGCCTGCTTGGACCATACACATAAGCCTTGGACCTTGGCAGATTCCCCTTGGGCCATCTGGCAAATTCCTTCCCATCTAAGGTCTGGTTTGTGTCCAACACCACCAATATCTCAGCTTGTGTAGTGCATGTAAACTATGTTAAAGGATTGACGTTGCCATCTTACAGTTACTTATGTATAGGCTTCTCAAAGGCAAGAAATTTCTATTGCTGTATACTGCAACCACTGGCACAGTGCTCAGCAAAAACAAGGCACTTGGAGTATGTGCTGTACTGAATGAGTGACCAAAACTATGCAGCCAAGAATTTTAGAGCTGGGGTGGTGGTGCACACCGGTAATCCCAGCAATTGGGAGGCTGGAGCAGGAAGATTGCTATGAGTTTGGGGCTAGCCTGGACTACATAGTGAGATCCTGTCTCAAAAAAAAAAAAAAAAAGTAGGCCAGGTCTGGTGATACACGCCTGTAATCCCAGCGCTTGGGAAGCTGAGGCAGGAGGATCATTGCGAGTTTGAGGCCAGCCTGGGCTACAAAGTGAGCTCAAGTCCAGCCTGAACTGCATAGCAAGACTCTGTCTCAAAAGACAAGGAATTTTAGAAATAGTTGATAGATGTAATGAGAGGATTGAATTCTGTCATCTAACTGCAGTGTCTCTGGTTCTAGGTGTCTGTAATTAACACTGTGGATACCTCCCATGAGGACATGATTGTAAGTATTCACTTAGGTCTTCACGGGCTTCAGACATGGGCATTTCTGTGAGAGTTAAGCAGTTTGGGCTTCTCACTGCCGCCTTCTGCTGATCATTCATGAATCTGATGTGGCAGTAGTTGCCAGTCAGACTGTAACCTCAAGGATGTGGTCATTCTCCTAACAGTCTTTTATGAGTTGGCAAGGCTATGACAGTCTGGTCACTCTGCCAAGGGCAACCTGGGAATGGTTCATAACACTGTAACCTGCTCTGGCTGATGGTGAAGTTTGACAGTCTTCTTCCTACCTATCTTCTCTTCTTGTCATTTCTTGGCCCCACTGGAAGGGGTAACCATGAGACTATAGGAGTTTGGCCCACACAGTCAAGAGCAACTGCAGTTAAAGCCCAAGGCAGGGCCAAGTAGGACCCCACAGCCAGACAAGGCCCCTGAACTACAAGTTATTTCTCAGGTGTTTCCCAAGGGCCAAATACAGGGTTCAGTGTAGGAAGTTAGGGCTTGCAGGAGAAAGTCCACAGAGGTTAAAGTCTCCACCAGGAAAAACAGAGTGCATGTGTGGAGCTGTACAGGCAAGGCAGCCTTTGAGCAGCACCCAGGTCAGTCAGCCTAGAGCATTTTACGCTAGGGTTCCTGCCCTCATAGCCTGTTCACCAATAGTTGCTTTTAGGTGTATAAGTTGCCCAGTATTAGAGTTGCCTGTGGGTTGGTTTCTGCCGTGAAGAGTTTACTTATAAGGACATAGCTCCTTAGAGCTGGTGTCCCACCATGAACAAAAAGGTTCAGTATGAGACTCTTTAGACAGTATCTTCCTTTTTTGTGAAGCTCAATTTTTGCATGGAAAAAATAATGTGCCAACTACCTGCATGGGTTTGATTTAACAAGCAAATGTGGCAAAATAATTATTAGAAATATTTGCATCCTTGCCGGGTGTGGTGGTGTACACCTGTAATCCAAGCACTCGGGAGGCTGAGGCAGGAGGATCACCATGAGTTCCCAGGCCAGCCTGGACTACAGAGCCAAGACTCTGTCTCAAAAAACAAAACGAAACAAAACAAACAAAAAGGGAAACTGAAACTCAAGGAAGATGTAAGTTTTCAAAGGTTGTCCATCAGATAAGCCATGGAGATAGGATTTATATCTCTGAGGTACTCAGCCCTATTTCCTCCCACAGTGTGGTAGAGTATGCAGAATAGCTTAGGAAATCACCTACTCTGCCTGCTTCCAGGAAGGCAAGGCCTGACACAGTGAGGGGCTGACTTCCAAGAAAGTATCAGAATGTTTTCCTTAGGGAGGAACATAAGAAATTGAGGCAGATACAGTGAACGTTCCCTCAAGAGATGACTTTGCTCCTGATGAGCCCAGGAATGATAATCATTCCTAAAACTTCACGGTGGGACAGCTAGGAAAGTGCCATCTCTTGTTCTAGGGAGAGCCAGCAAGCAGGAGGGCGAAGATGGACAAGGAACTATGGGCAGGTGCCTGCGCACACTCTGGAATTCAGTCAGCATCAAGGCATTCAGCTCTTGAATGGTGGGACCAGTGACACCTAAGGCCTTGTTTCCCTTGGCAGGGGAGTCTGTCACACTGGGCACTTTACTAGGAAGAAAGCCCAACAGGAACCCAGGAACAAAGACACGGGCCAGGGGAGGAGGAAAGAACCCAAACATCTGAGTGGAACCCTGAGTCCAGGCCAGAGATGCGTCACAGAGCACCTGCTCGGGCCTGCAGGCAGCCTGAGCTCCAGTCTGCACTGGAGCATTTGCCCTGGGTTTAGGGGTGAGCTAAGCCGCAGAATACCTTCCTCAATAGTCTAGAGAGTCTCAGCAGGGGAGGACAGTGAGAAGGGGCAGCTGGCCTTGCCTTATCTCCCATACCCACCAGGCAGACAGTGGGGGTGGTGTAGCTTGTCCCTCTCAGGAAGGCCTCGCCATCAAAGGCAGAGCCTACAGCGTGCTAGCTTCTTCTCTAGTGCTGATGATTCTTTAAGATCAGGTTATTACAAGTGGGTGCTGGTCCAAACTAGACTCTGGTGACTTGCCTTCACCCACCCCGCTGCCCAGCCTGCAGGCTTCCTGACCTGTTCTCCCTTTGCAGCATGATGCCCAGATGGATTACTATGGCACCCGCCTGGCTACCTGCTCCTCAGACAGGTCCGTCAAAATCTTTGATGTGCGCAACGGAGGCCAGATCCTCGTTGCTGACCTCAGGGGGTAAGTGTCAGGAAGCCCAGGGAAGGTCCCTGGGAATGGTGTGACTTTGCAGGCCCTTCACAAGCATGAGCAGAAAGGGTAAGAGCCGAGAGTCACAGCAACCTCCTGTGGGGGTAGGGGGTGCTGTCCTCAGGTGTCCCCAGGGTGACACAGGGGGCCCCAGGCAGGCACACCAGCTCTGCCTCCCATATTCTCAGTGTGAGGCGCTAGCTCCTGACAGCGCACATAGCCCCTAGGTAGCCTTCACTGTTGGCAGCTACTGCTTCATTTAAAAACAGTAAACAGTACCATTTTGTGCATGTTCAGTCAGTGTGATCTAAAGTGTCAGTGTCAGGCATGGTGGTGCACATCCCAGCACTTGGGAGCTGAGGCAGAATCGCTTTATTTATTGAGACCCTTGTCTCAATAAAAAACAAAACAAAAAATTGAACTGTCACTTGAGTGCTTCAATAAGAAGAATGGCAGAATCATTTTGTAAATCCTGTTGTTCTACCTGTTTGTATATGACAGGTGTTAAGTGGCTATTTACAGATGTTTGACCCACACCTCTCCCTACTAAGGTCTTAGCCCTTATTTATGGCCACCCCTGTATTGTATCCCCTCAGTTCACTGGCTCTTACACAGTAGTGGTTCTTACTCCAGGTCCCATGGGTCTCCAGGGATTTTGTGGATAGAATTCAGGCTTTGATGAGCTGGGGCAGGGGAAAAACAATCACTTGTTTATTTTTAGTGACTATAATATTTAGCATTGCTTTCAATTTTAGAAGAAGGCCAAAAGCCACAGTAGTGTTTGCAGTTACTGTCAGTTTGTCACCAGGTGTTTGCGTTTTTCATTAGTCATAACTTAGAATTTCATTTGTGCTCATCCTATGACTGAGAAATTGCAGAGATTAATAGACCTGCCACTACAGTTTCTGCTTGATGCATTAACACAGAAGCGTGTACAGCACTAGCTTATACATTTTTCTAACATTTTGGTAACTGCATTTCAGTTTTCTTTGCAAGTCTAGTCCTATACTTTGTGCATTACCCTGAGAAGGGATTCAGGACCTTCACCAGACTGTACAAGACAGTAAGAAGGTGTTCAGTATGTGTTCAGCTGAGTTAAAGAACACAAACTGAGTCAATGTCCACGTGGGGAATTGGGCCACAAGGTCCCCTCTTCCAAGTGCCAAGGATCAGATGACTGAAGAATCACACACTGTTTTCCTGCAGGAGCTGCTGCTGAACAGAGGCCTGGGCAGGCTTAGGTACTTTCTTGTTGCTAACATCCTAAGTTAGAGGAGGAAAGGTTTATTCTGGCTCACAGTTTGTAGAGATTCCAGTCCATAGCTGTCTCCATAGGGCAACAGGGCAGAAGAGAAACAGTCCATGACTAGGTAGGTAGGAAGCAGCAAAGCAGTGAGCCTGCCTTTTTCGTTTTGTCCCATACAGGCTAAAAACACACAGGGTGGGCCTTCCATTATCCATAACCAGAACGACACTAAACCAACTAGTGGACACATCTAATTATCACACACCATTAATCCATATTCACGCACCCTAGATCCGGCAACCTCTGAAAAGTCCCACGTGTGGGTGCATGAGGCTTTGGAGGAACATCTGGACACAAGTCATAATACTGATTCTCTGCTCTGCTTTTTCTTATGCTCAAAAGATGTAAAATGCTGGAAGGATTAAAAAAAAAAAAAACCACACCCTTCTGTCTTTTTTTTTTTTGCCTCATATTTAACAATGGTGATGTCAGGACCATGAGTCTGCTCGGTTTCATCAACAGCTCCTTTGTAGGCCCTGAGTTATACTGTTGTCCACCCAGAGGGAAGTGGCTGGAGCCCTAGAGCCACAGAGTAAACAAGGGGCAGCACTGACTGAGTTGCTCCTCCTTGTACCAAGCATTTTTCTGCACTCTATACATGAGTTATCGCATAAACAAACAGCCATAGAGAAGATACCATCCTGGCCTAAAGCCAGGAGCTTAAAACCAGAAAAGTGGGGTAAAAGAGCTTGCACTCACTGCCACTACCCCACACTAAGCACACACCCTTCTCTGGCCAGAGAAATGATGCCTGTAGGAGCCGCAGTGTGTGCTTAGATGGTACCTGTCAGCAGATAGAGAGCAGAAGGGAAAGACATACTTTGGACAAAGTGGGGGCAAAGGGCAGCAGGAGATAGACATTGCCTTCTCAAGAAGTTGACCTTCTGACAGGGTGGTTTGCGACTCAGCCTACAGGTGTTTATTGAGTGCAAGCAGCTGCAAATGCTAATTCGATGAGTGACTGCTGAGAGGAGCAGAAAAGGCTGTGCTGGCTGCAGTGTGGGCAAGCAAGGTTCTGTCTGGGCGGCGCAGAGGCTCTGACCTTGTGTTACTGAGCCTCTTGTGGCCCTGGTCCAATAAGTGTTCCTTCACAGTGACATCTTATAACTCTCCCTTTTGAAATTCTTAGGCAGATGTTATTTCCCCCTGCCCGGGAAGCCATTCAGTGCTGTCTGTAACTGCCTGGTAGAGGACTGTAGGTTCCCATGGCTCTTGAACAGCCTCTGTTCCCTCTCTTTGCAGTCATGAGGGTCCTGTGTGGCAGGTGGCCTGGGCCCACCCCATGTATGGCAACATTCTGGCATCGTGCTCCTATGATCGGAAAGTCATCATCTGGAAAGAGGAGAATGGCACCTGGGAGAAGACCCATGAGCACTCGGGACATGACTCTTCAGGTACACTGAGCTGTTCCATCCTGCCTGCCCCTTGGTTCCTGTTCCTCTGTCCTGCTGCTGCTCTGTCCCTGGGCTGTGGCTGGCTTTCCGGACAGTGTTCACTGCTGAGGTATGGCCTGAGAACTAAAGAGCCACACAACGAATTTTTTAGGATTATTCATTTTAAGTACCAGCCTTTATTCTCAGGTTATCCTTCCTCGTTTTTTTAAGGTGGAGTTTATGAAATGATACTTGTCTGTAATAGGGGTTTTTCTAATATCCTTAATTGAAAAAGATTACAGCTTCCCATGGTGGTCCCAACAGTTCTCTTAGGAATTTAGCAAAACAGTCTATAGCTGTGGCCCTGTACCCCCTGCATCCCCTGCTCACTATGCTTCCTGCATCCTGCAGTGAACTCTGTGTGCTGGGCCCCCCATGACTATGGCCTGATCCTGGCCTGCGGGAGCTCAGATGGGGCCATCTCTCTGCTGACGTACACAGGCGAAGGCCAGTGGGAAGTGAAGAAGATCAACAATGCACACACTGTAAGTCTAGCCCTGCCTCCCTGCAGAAGACAGCCCTGTCACCTGGCACAAGTCTCCTGTGGGCTCCTGGGAAGCCCTGCAGTGGGGTGGGCTAGAAAGGGCAGCCCAGATGTGCTGAGCCTCTGCTCTAGAGCCAGCAGCTGTCCCGGCCTCCTTCAGCCCAGGGCAGGGGCTGGGTGTGCAGGACCACCACTTCCACTGTCATGGAAGGCGACATGCTCCACACAGTGGCACTATAGGAAGCATCGTAGAGATCTAGTTCTCCGTGCTCCTGGTCATTGAACCTTAAGGTTGAAACAGTCCAGAAAACCTTGTGGGCAGTGGGGAAAACTTAACTTTCTTGAGTCTCTCCTGTGTGTCGTACAGTTCTCACAAACACGTGTGAGTGAAAGAAGGAACCAGCAAATTATAGATTTTCAAGGCTCACTCTGTCAGGGCATATGTCAGTGCTCCTTCCTTGTGGCTGGATAATGCTGTTTGGAGTACAGTATGTGCATCACATTTATTAATCCATCAGATAGCAAATATTTTCAGTAGTTGTAATTGTGCTATGAACTTGAGTCATGGTAATGCTGTGTCTAAGTTGCATTGGGAACTACTAAACAATTTTGCCAAGTAACTGCACATTTTAACACTCCCAGCTGCATTTGAGGTTCTAATTTCTCTACATCCTGCCAACACCTTTTCGATTGTAGCTGTCCTTGTGCGTGTGGAGTAGTAGCTTATTGTGTTTTTTATTTTAATTCTGCTAATCAAAAATGATGCTGGACATCTTTTCACATGCTTTCGGCCATGTGTATATCTTTAGAAAAATGGGAAAGATTCTGTCCTTTTCTAGACCAGGTGAATGCAAGGAGCCACAGCAAGGTTGAAGAAGCGTGGCTTTGAGGATAGAGCCCTTGTGGGGACAGACTGTTGGGGTGAAATCAGACTGGAGCCTGCCAGGGACACGGATGGGGAAGGCTAGGCCAGCGCGAGGAGGGCAACGGAAGGCGCTGCTGCGCACAAACTGCTGTCGTACAAAGCAGGAGTTCTAAGTCCAGAAAGGCTTGCCTTGCCTTCCCTGATTAGGAAAACTCCCACATAATCTCACTTAAAACAGAAAAATAGGTCAGAGTTGTAACTCAGTGGTAGAATAATTGCCTAACATGCTCAAGACCCTGGGTTCCATCCATACTATTGCAAGAAAAACAAAGAAAAAGGAATCAATCACATGTATAAAATTCTCAAAGAAAGTGCCAGCCGGATCTGGGCGTGGTGATGCACGCCTGTAATCCCAGCACTCGGGAGGCTGAGGCAGGGGGATGGTTGCAAGTTCAAGGCCAGCCTGGGCTACAAAGTGAGCTCAAGGCCAGCCTGAACTGCACAGTGAGACCCTGTCTGAAGAAGACTTAAAAAAAAGAAAAGAAAGTGCCAACCAAATGCCCATCAACGGGGAGACAGATGAAGAACTGGCAGTGGGTCTGTGCTTAAGAAAAGAAACAGCTGTTGATCCACACAAGATGGATATATTTTAAAATAATTATGCTGAGTGAATAAAAACCAAACCAAAAAAATAGAGATTCTGTCGGATGTAGAATTTTAGGAAATGCAAACTAATCTGCAGTGAGTGGCTCTGTAGTTGCCCACTTGGAGGCCACAAGGTTGAGGGACTGAGTTCATGAGAAAGGAGACCTTTGGGGTCCTGCGTATGTTCATTGTCTTGATTGTGGTGCTGGTTTTACAAGACATACCTGCATCAGAATTCATCAAATCTTGTACTTCTGTGTGCGGTTATAGTCAATTACAGAGCCTGGCTGGGTGGTGCACGCCTGTAGTCTCAGCACTTAGGAGGCTGAAGCAGGAGGACTGCTGTGAGTTCAAGACCAACTGGGCTACGTAGTGAGTTCCGGGCCAGCCTGAACTGCATATTGAGACCTTGTCTTAAAAAAGACCAAAAAAGTTGATTATGCTATATCAAAGCTGTAACAGTTAATCTGCACCATCAGTCTGCCTA
Source organism: Dinomys branickii (assembly GCA_004027595.1). Taxonomy (NCBI): domain Eukaryota; kingdom Metazoa; phylum Chordata; class Mammalia; order Rodentia; family Dinomyidae; genus Dinomys; species Dinomys branickii. The sequence goes on along the minus strand of PVLD010000147.1, from coordinate 4,914 downwards.
CATCAGGAGACTCCTGAGAGGCGGCTGGGTGTGAGAGCCCTAACCTCCTCTATCTGATCAATGGGGTGTGGGAGGGAAGCCCAGCTGCAGGTCATGGGGACGCGCTCTGGGGCTGCGTCTGGTCCCCAGCCCTGCCTCTCTGCACTCCTACCCTGTGCTTCGCTGTCTGGCCGCCATGACTGGTGAGCAGCTATGCCCCGCCAGGTCCTTCCACTCAGGTGCTCCTGCCCCAGCTAGCTGACCAACACAAAGCCAGTTTTAAATTTTACTTAGGCACACAGAGGACACAAACGGCTGTGAATATGCAGAACTCGGGGACTATTACTTAGACACTGCGATATCTACTAGAGGAAAAGCTTCAGACAGTAGAATTGACAAGATGAACATAAGTATAAATGCAGTGATGTATGAAGGACCCAGACCGAGAGCTGTGAGCTCCAGCTGAGCGCTCTCAAGCCCACAGAGGATCCTGTAGAACTGAGTGCACCAGCACAGTGCAGAAGAGGCCATGCTCGAAGAGCACAGGCTCCTCACCAGCAAAGCCAGAAGGGGAAATCGGAACAGCTACAAACTGGGAAATGGGAAAGTCCCTCCCCTCTTTTCTTTTTGGTACTTGTGATTGAACCCAAAGCCTTTGCACCCAGCTGTATCGCTAGTCCTTTTTTTTTTATTATTTTTATTTCAAGATAGGGGCTCACTGAGTTGCCCAGGCCAGGCTCAAATTTGGCAGTTCTCTTGCCTCAGCCTGCCAGAGTGCAGGGATGATCGGCATGTGCCACACAGTCTTGTCAAGGGAGCGTGTTTGAGAGACAGAGCCAGGCAGAGAGGGAAGGGACAGACAAGAAGCCTGGGTAACGGGAGACGAGGGGCTGTGTTAGGGCAGGGCACCGAGATCTTCTCAGATAGGGGTCTTGTTTGACCTGTGGGGGCTATGGCAGTGTTTGGAATAATTCCTTAATCTGCCTTTTTATTTTTTGTGGTTTTCTAATGATTTTTAAAAATTTCCTCTTTAAAATAGGCCCGCATGTGCCCTCCTTTCATGTATTTGACAAAGTAATGTTTGTGTTTCCGGTTGCTGCTTTTAAGGAGCGCCTTGCAGAGCTGGGCCTCATGAGGCAGAGTTGTGAATGGCTAGAGAGAAATGACCCGTAACTGGGGCCTACAGAGCACAGTTCCTGTGCAGAGAAGGGGTGGCATCACTGCACATCCCCTCTTTGCAGATCGGCTGCAACGCTGTCAGCTGGGCCCCTGCTGTTGTGCCCGGAAGCCTCATAGACCAGCCATCAGGGCAGAAACCCAGCTACATCAAGAAGTTTGCTTCCGGTGGCTGCGATAACCTCATCAAACTCTGGAAGTAAGCGGGCTGTGTAGACTCCTCAAGGGAAGCCTTCTGCCCTCTGCCTGCCACGGTTGGAAAAGGCAGGGTTGCCATCCTCCTTACCAGTAGAGCACTGTTTGTAATCTGCAAGGTCACCCTAAAACGACAAAAGCCTTTCTGTGTACCGCTTGTATTGCTCACCTACGTCCAGCCGCTGGAGCTGGGGAGGGAAAGAGCCTTCTCCTGAGGGTCTCCACAGCTGGAAGAACTGTGAAATAGGTGGGACTTCTGCCCCGGCCCAGCCTGTGCATGGGGAGGGAGGCAGCGAGGGCCGCTGATTCTCCCTTTGGTCTTGCCAGGGAGGACGAGGATGGCCAGTGGAAGGAAGACCAGAAGCTGGAGGCACATAGTGACTGGGTTCGAGACGTGGCCTGGGCCCCTTCCATCGGCCTGCCCACCAGTACCATTGCCAGCTGCTCCCAGGTAGCATAGCCGTGAGCACACGCACCCTGCTGCTGATGAGGCCCATTGGCCTTCCAGAAGCGTAGTGAGGCAGTCCTGGGGAGGCGAGAGAACAGCAGGCATGGGGACCAGCACAGCAGCGGAAGGGTGACCAGGGAAGTCCTTGTGCGGAGAGGGCTTGTCCAGAGCCACAGTGGCAGCCCCAACCTGGATGTGGTCGGGGGTGGACCCATCTACCCAGCCACCCTTCCCAAGTAGACCATGCCACTGAGCTTCAGGCCAGGCGGTGCCACCAGGTGGCCACCAGATAGCCTTCTCTACCATTACAGTGTCTTATTTGGCTCCAAATTTTGTGCTTTTTTTGCTCATTCCCTCTCATTTCCTGAGGTTGGCTTTTAGAAAGCTATACTAGTCAGATGAGAATGTAGACAACCAGAGAGAAATGACCCAACAGGCAGGAGCAGAACCCCAAGAAAACAAGGTTAGCAGTAGCACCAAGCCCATAACTGAGGCCAAGACAAGCGAAGGCACTGGCACCTGTGACAGGGACTGACATGAGCTGCTGGACCAGATGCTGGCTGTCCTCCAAGAGCCTGCTGGTGCCTCGACCCAGATGCCCCATCCGGCTTACTGAAAATCCAGTGTGGCTCCGGAGGGGAGGGTTCCTGCCCCGCCCAACTCTACCCTGTCTTCTAGGATGGCCGAGTGTTCATATGGACCTGTGAAGATCTCTCGGGCAACACTTGGTCACCTAAGTTGTTGCACAAGTTCAATGACGTCGTGTGGCACGTGAGCTGGTCCATCACTGCCAACATCCTCGCTGTCTCAGGTGGTGACAACAAGGTACAGCCCGCCTCCAGCACCCAGTGCAGGGGCAGTGAACCTGGGGCTCGGGCACCGCAGCAGGCACACAGAGCCCTTTCTGTTGCCACACAACCCATTTGATTGCCTCGGCAGCTGAACACCAGATAATAGTTGCTTTTTCTAAGCTCAAACCTCATTGTTCAGGTTTCATGTCAGAGTTGGCACTTTGAGAGAAGTAAGTGGTCTCCAGTGGCAGTTTGGGCGCACATTGAAAAGGTTCGCCATCGCTGGCATGGTGGGCCCAACCTGTTGCTATGCCCTGCTCTCCAAGCCTGTTGTCAATAGAGTGATGCTGAGAACTATGTGAAGTGTATCTCTATGTCACCATGATGTCTCAGCACTTTGAGACACACAGGAAGAACCTGGGGGTGGGGATGGACCCAGCAATGGTCTGGCAGCCCATGACCCCAACCACTGGGCTACCTCTTCTGCATGGGGATGTTTAATCAGTTTTGCAAAAAGAAGTAAATACACAGTTAAGAAAACCTTTAAACAAAAGTGAGACCACTGAAGATTTTAACCGAAACACTTAAGTACATTTATGAAAATCAGTTCTGCTAGGCATGGTGGCACACATCTATAGTCCCAGCACTCAGGAGGCTGAGGCAGGAGGATCACTGAGTCTGAGGCCAACATAGCAAGACCAGGTCTCCCAAAAAACAAAAAATCGGGCTACTACTCCAGGATTTCTTACGTCCTATTGTGTGCTGTGAGGGGCAAGGAAGCGTAAGACACAAGCATAGCGAAGAGTAACAGGGCAGGGCAGGGGTGGCACAGGCTGGCAGCCCCTGCTATCCAGGGAGCTCCAGGATGCTTCTGTGCCAGAAGGTCTGCCCCAAGCCAGTGGGTAGCCAGGTCATTGCTGGCTACTGCTGCTTTTCTTCTGTAGACAGCTTTTTTTCTTCATTTTTGTTTTGTTTGCGGTAATGAGGATTTGGAGTTTTTTTGGTTTGGGGAGGTTTTTTTGGCTTTTTGAGACAAGGTCTCTGTATGCAGTTCAAGCTGGCCTTGAACTCACTTGGTAGCCCAGGCTGGCTTCAAACTCACAGCAGTCCTCCTACCTCAGTCTCCCGAGGGCTGGGATTAAGGTGTGTACCACCACAGCCAGCAAATACAATGTTGGGGTTTTTTGTTTGTTTTTATTTGTACTGGGACTTGAACTCAGGAGCTCAGAGCTATGTCCTCGGCTCTTTTTTTTTCTGAGACAGAGTTGCATTAGGTCTTTTAGTTGCCCAGACTGGGCTCTAACTTGCAATCTTCCTCCCTCAGCCTCCCAAAGTGTAGGATTACAGGCGTGTGCCACCATGCCCATGTACTTTTTTAAAAATTGTGGTAAAAACAAGCATAAGATTTATCACTTACACTGCAGTTCTGTAGTTGTACAGGTGACATGTTTGTGAAACTGAAACTGCACCCATGAAGTAGCTCTGCATGCCGAACCTCAGCCTACTTTCTGTGTCCCTGACTGAGCGGGGCCCTGACAGAGGCGTCACCACCCGCAGTGTGTCCTTCAGTGACTGCTCCTTTCACAACGGGTAGTGTCCCCACACCCACTCCTGCCCAGGCTGAACTCAGACTTGTGATGATCCTCCTGCCTCAGCCTCCCTCAGTGCTAGGACTGCAGGAGTGCACTACCATACCCAGCTGTTCTTATTTAAAAATGAGTAATACAGTTAGTTTATGAGTCCTCCACAGACAGGTACGTGGGCTCTTCCCACTGACCTGAATGCTGAGCACTGTGGCCGTGGCCAAGCGTACAGTCAGCAGGGTCTTGGTGAGAACCCTGCACAGAGCTTTTCCTTGCCACGTCCTTCCATCTGCAGTGCTCCCAGATCAAGCCGCCCTACCTCAGAGCCACAAACCGCCCCTCGAAGGACAGCCAGGCCCCTTCTCCACTTCTAAGGGGTGCTAGAGCCGGCCCCAAAACGGAGGCTGTGGCAGCCCGCATGAGGTGGGGCTGCAGACACATTCCTGCAGGCCTGCGGTGGAGATGGGGGGCTAGTTTTTTTACTTAGGTTTTTTTTTTAACTCAGTCTCCTAAATTTTCCTCTCCAGGGAGAAACCTTTTCAATTCTCCACCATTTCTTCTACCCTTGTCCACAGATTTGTGTACTGATGTACTGATTGACCTGTGCCTTCCCGGACTATAGCAGCTCTCAAACCTTAGCATCAAAGCTTTCTGTCTCTCTGTCTGTCTCTGTCTGTCTCTCTTGCGCTCTCTTTCTCCTACCCTCTCCCTCTCCCTCTCTTTCTTGCTTTTTTTTTTTTGC